>VDFB02058242.1:262131873-262482629 GCA_007258455.2 Sequoia sempervirens
TTTAAACTAAATACTCTATCTCCTTACACTTAATTTTTAAATATATTTTAATTTATATTCTTTAAATTCTTACCATTTTAAATTAATTATTATAATTTATTGTTTACATAAAATTTAAGTATAAATTAGTCAATACCTTCTTGTTATAATGTCTAAAGCAGCTCCACATAGAGACATTCGAAGAGCATTCAATGAATAGAAACAAAACATATACAAAAATTAGGGAAAACCTTGTAACTAATGAAATATTTAATGTAAGTAGTCGAATCTTCTCATTTAAAAATTAATTTGACTAAGTTCCTTGAAACACCTTAACTTTAAAGTCAAAATTTTTGAATTTGAATAACAACGTGAATACTGAAATGAGGGTTCTAGTTGTAGTTAGTCAAATCGACGATTATTTTGGGCGAAATCTCCTTATTTTCACCGTCTCCGTCACGCGATGACTTTGTTGCGTCGTTTTTCAATTATCTATTTACCAGTATTGTTTTCAAAATTTAACGCTTCCTCTATATATGACCAGTTACATTGTATTGTATTCTATCTCAATCTTCATCTACCAATCGATTATTCAGTCGAAAGCTAAAGATTTTCCCCTGCATTTGATTTAGCAAAAGCTCTCAGCCTTTAATATGGGGAGTTTGATGCTCGTGAAAATAAGCACACTGCTTGTGGTGCTCTTGTTTCTGTTTACGGTCTGTGTCTCCGCTCGATATAACCTCCCACATGATGCACAACACAATAATCTGGTTACAGGTATGGAGCAGTTAGATGGTAATCCAAGCTGCAGCGGCAGTGGTACCGATCCACGCTGCTCACCACCAGCCGCCAAGAAGGCTATTTTTTCAGAACAGTTAGCTGTTGTTCCAAACTGCAAGGGCAATGGCTCAGACCCACAGTGCTCACCACCACCCCCCAAGAATGCTGCTTTGTCAGAACAGTTAGATGACAGTGCGAGCTGCAAGGGCAATGCTCCAGACCCACGTTGTCCATCACAGAAGGATGTATTCTCAGGACAGAACTGGGCATATGGACGGCTCGCTCATAATGTGGAAAGGCCTGCTTCCGAGTCTCAGCAAAGGGAGAGCCACTGAAACCCGTATTCGTATTTCTTTTCTGATCGGTAGCCTCAGCTAAGGGCGCGCAAAACAATTAAAATGTCTTCATTTTTACAATTCCTTTCTTGCCTTCTACAAAATTGTTTAATTGCACCCTTCTTTGTTTTGAGCATTAATAGAGAATAAAACTACAGCCAACTGGAATCACTGTAATTCCATGTTGAAAGGAAAGCTGGTTGATCATCTAATTCCCGGTGTGTTGAAATTTACTTATGTAAAATTTTCAAATATATAAGAACAATTATTTCAACATGTATATTTTGTTAGTACCTCGGCACCTCCCATTTTTCTCCTTCTTTCCCAAGAAATAACACTCGGCAGTGTAGCAGTTTTCATCGTACTCAGATATTCTGGCTCATTTTATTGAATTTGAGCATATTTTTATTTCTCAATGGGGTTTGTGGTGGTCACCATTCTTCATTTTGATTTCTCTGTATTGTTCTCCTCTGCTAACTCTTCAGTATCTCTTGGCTTCACTAGATCTGGGTTTGCAAATGGACAACCTATTTCGGGTCCTGGTTCCACCCCGTATTCATGAGATTAGAATGGAATCTTCCTACACAGAGGATAAGCTGGAAAATGCATTCTCCTTTGAATTCAAATAGGTATTTTGATGCTATACAAATTGTTTTGGGTTTTGTCTGGTTAGACATGCATACAATGCTTTTACCCTACGAGCTTGCTTCTTAATTCGTTTCAAACTTGATGGATATATTGGGTGATATTGAGATGGTTAAATTTCTTGTGGGCACATACCTCTTTCCCCATGTGTGTCCAATTTCTTCTCTCCAACCTGCATTAGAGATGTATGATATTTTACAGGGTTCATGTTTAGTTAAGGGAATCATAAGTAGGCAACGTCTCCTCACTGATTATCATCTTTCTAAACTACTTTTAGCAATGGCCTATGGCAATAGTGAATTTAAAGTCCGCCTTAGTCTTCTTGCCCAAAAATATGGCAATTCGATCAGTGATCTAATCTATATGCTATTTAAGGAAATTCGCCTACTTATCCAACATTCCATAATACAACCTCATGAAGAACCTTTTTTTCCTCTGCCAACAGATATAGCTTCATCTGAAGGAAGCACAACCTGAGGATTTTTCTTCCTCATCTACTTATTTTGAAATTCTGGACTTGTTTACACAAATCAGTTCTACTTTGATGCTCTTCCATTTTGACATTCCAGGTGTTGGGAAGAAGTTTTTCTTTGTGGTACATTCTTGTAGGTTATTTGAAGGGAAGCACATGGTGCTCTTTTGGCTTCTTCATGCTCTATTGGACCCTCTTGAATCATTTCAGCTCCTTTGCTCAGCTTCCTCTTGGCTTCAGCGTTGGCTTTTGGTGGTGCCTTGACCATTCCTCTGTTTCTTCGGTGGCTTCGAGTTACTCTCATCTTTCCACTAGTTTTCTTTTCAAGTTTATAATTCTCCCCTGTTTGTTTCCAGGGTTGAGTTCTATGTAGTTGGTTTCTTGGTTTTGACGATCATATTCGAAAGCGTAGCTTATCTTGTAATTCCCTTGCTGGTAAAATACTCTGTTCTTTTTTTCTTTCATCTGGCTCACTAGGGATTTGTAGAATTTTTAGTTTCCTCTGCTACCCTTCGGATTTAATGTAATTATTTTCGATATAATATAAGTTTCATGGCAATGCCACCTTTATTTAAAAATAAAACATTTTGGTTAGTGTGCGACCTGTTCTTTGGTTGGAATTACTTGAATAAGAAGACCTTTCATAAATTTGTATATGATCTTCTTCTATCCAATCTTCTTTGACTCTAGGACACATTGAGTGTGAGCCATTTCAAGAGGAAGAGAGATTGCAGAAAGAGAAAGAGGGAAGAAATTTCTTTCCAAGTTTTTTGAGTTTCTCATGCTAATATTGTGAGCTTCTACTTCTTTTTACATTTGTTTTATTTACTGCTAATGAAGATGGACACATCAAAGAATATACAATTTTATCTTTTTTTGAAAATAAGCTACTCGATTTACAATTTTTAAAATAAACTAAATAATTTGACGTAATATTCATAGTTTATTTTTTCTTGGTGAGAGTATTAGGATTTGGGCTTTTTAAAAAAAAAATTGAATAAAAATACTCATAATAAGCTTCAATTTAATGAGTCTTGCATTGCGATCAAGGGATTTTGTAATAAAATTAAGAAAGAAAATATAATCTATCTAAAATAAATCAATATAAACTTTAAAAAAATAAAGATTCCTATTCTAACAAAGAAACGACAATGTACAAAGTTATTGTTCTTAGAAAACCAAGAAATGATAGTGCACAAATTTATTTCTTTGAGAAATTTGAATTTTTTAATTACTAAATGAAAATGAAAAAATAAAAAATAAAGAACATGTAAGATAAAAGGATTCACATAATATTTTTGGTGTTTGTAATGAAGGATTGTATCTCAAAGAGCCCATTTTCTTTTGTAAACTCCTCTACAATAATTAGAACCTACTTTTGATGGCAATGGAGATGTGAAAGCTTTAAATCTAATAATTAGATATTACTTGAAAGACATAGGAAACATTTAAGCTTGTGAGAAGGCTCACAAGCTCCTACATAAATAATAAAAGTGTTGTATGTGGATAAATGTTGTTAGGCCTCCATGAAAGTTGTTTTCTTAGAACATAACTAAAAGCATATGGTTGGATCATTTGTAATGTTGAAGGGCATTTTTTTGAGTCTTAGTATTAGGAGAGCCACTAAAAACCATATTCATTTTTATTTTCTAATCTGTAGTCTCATCCACAAAATTAGAACCTGTTTATTTATACAAATCCATTCTTTCCTTTTACACAAATGTTTGATGCCTTTATTCTTGAAACCAATGTACTTACATGTTGGAAGTAAAGGTGGTTGATCATCTACTTCTGTGTATTGATTTATGTAAGATTTTAAAATATATAAGAACTATTTCAAATGAGAATCTTGAATAAAATAAAATATTTTTATAAAAAGCATATACTAATGCATACACAAGCTAACACTTGTAAGTATAGATATCAAGAATATGAAATTTTAATTAGTAAAATAAAATACAAGAAGTGAAATTCTATAGTTTTATGCTCAAGGGAGAAGAATGATTCTATTGGTGCATTGCATTTTATATTCTCTTAAATTTCAAAGTATAATTTTTTTAATATTATTTTACCAAGTAGAAAATTCAATCTACATAGTGGTGGGTTTAATTTATAGATCAAGGTTAGGTTTAGACTTGCAAAAGTGTTTTGTACCTACAAAAAATGATATAATAGTCTACATACTTTTACTTATTTATTCTCTTCTATTTCATTTCCCATCTAGATAAATGATATTTAAAAGTAGATCTATTTGTATATTTCTATAGAACTTATTCTCCTAGGTCAACCTCCAAAAAATTATGTAGATGATTGAATCAATCAAGATTGATTCATGCAAATAATCCTAGCCAATTGAGTTAGAGTTAGACCGGTGATTGCTCAATGCTAAATGTGGAAGTATACTATAGTGGATGGCAATGGGATTGTTATTGTGGCCCATTAGGTTTTCTAATATACTTTAACGATATGATTGTAGATGGTTTCATTTTTTTTGGAAAAAGGAAAAAATATGAACTATTTATATTAATATAAAAGGGCATGAGAATTCCATCAGTGATTACATATTATAAGTTGCAGAGGGGCCAAAACTAGACAAATTGTCCCTGAAAATCATGCAAAAAGAAATGATGGAAAATAGAACCTAGACCTTAAAACAACAAAATTGAGAGTCCACTAAATCGATCTGGAGGAAAGTTTTGAGAGTCATTATGGAGTACATCACGGTTGATGGGCGCTTCACCAGGGCGTATGGTTATCACTTTGCCATTTTGAACCACTTTCGCCACAAGGTTCGTATCTCTTTGCCATTTTATTTATTCTCTTCTCTGAAGAATTTCCTTGATGAAGTCGAAAGAAACCCTAGGCGGATTTCTATTATTCACCCTGGTCTTGTCAGGCTCATCTTTGAGCATTTCCAAAATTTACCCGCTCTGCCTAAAAATGTTGCTGCTGGCGATTTGGACGACGAGGATACGGAAAGTAGCAGGGAGAATGATCCTCTGGCCCCTTTTGCTTTTGCTCTTGTTGGTGCTAAAACCACTGATCCCCAGTCCCTTTCTTGATGGAATGTCCTTGAGGGTTCTACTCCGCCTTCTTGTCTTAATCCCCAGCCTTCGCCTGGCTGCCCTACCCCGGGTTCTGCTCCGCCTTCTTGTCTTAATCCCCAGCCTTCACCTGCTTGCCCTACCCCGGGTTTGGTCTATGGGTTTAAAGGAACCTCGGTTACGAAATTGGTTTCGTACTCTGGGAATTCTTTGGAAATTCATTCTGAAAAACCTATGGCCAGTAAAGAGTCGGCCCCTAGTGCCCCTGCGCCTGGAAGATTTGTGAATGCCCTTAAAAGACCCCCAAATCAGGACGAAATTAATTCTTCCCCGAATAACTTTAGGCCTGATGACATAACGAGTGTGGTGGAAAAAAGTGTTCATGGCCTTTTCACTGTTCTTAAGTGGACCGAGAAGGAAGTTTGTGATTTGAGTGGCCGTAATAGAGATCTCAGCAACACAGTCATGGAGTTGGAGCAGAAGGTGAGCTGGAGCCGTAATGAGAATGAAGGACAGGACACCCCCTTAACGGAGAAAAGAAAACAGTTGCAGGAGGAAAGATTGACTAGGCTGGAGAGCAATATATCCAAGATAGGCCAAAATATCAGGGCTACTGTGACGCATAATCATAAAATTGCTAGGCACAACGCCATTATCATTAACGCTATGGTGGAAAAGTTGGAAAAAAATCAAAAGGGCTCGCTGGTCGTGGAATTGGATGCGGACAGAGGTTGTAGCAGAGCTGTTGTTGAAGGGATTTCGACTCGTACCCGGGCTAACACGAAGAGGAAGGCCCCTGCATCTCCACATACGGTTCAAATCCTCAAGCAGGGAATACAGGATATGAGTGAAGTTGAAAAGGAAGCCGAGGAGTTGTTGAACATTATGGAGTAGTGCTGTTGTGGTCTTCTCTGGCTTTTTGGGGGTCCATTTTTGGACCCTGTTGTCTCTTTGTTGCTGTCGTTTCTTTTTGGGACAGCTGTCTGTTTACTTGGACTTTTTTTGCTCTATCTTTGTATGTTTTAACTTTGTGGTTTCAGGTCCCTGTAAAACCTGTTTTTTCCTTTTTGAAAACAAAATTGAGAGCATAAAAGTAGTAGATTAATCATGGGTTAGGGTGGGCTAAATGCTCACACAACACCAAGGGAAGTATCAAAATCCAGAATCCATTGGAAGTCAATCATTTTCTCCAGGTTGTTAACCTTCTTGAGAAGTACATAGCCTATGCATGTTGTAGCTCTATATTGTACCAATATAACTGTGTGGATATTGCTAAGAAAAGGGATCCATTCAACACTTATGGATGCCACTCACCCATATTGGGAAGACCATGGCTTCATGACACCAACACCAAGCCTCACCAAATCAAGGGTTTCATTCAAACCCTAGAGATTATATTTTTAAACAATAAGGAGACTAATTCCTTCAAGGGACAACAAATATGTATACCTAAACAATAAATTATAGAGAATACAATAGAAGGAAAAGTATTATGGAAGATTGGAAAACTAATTTAAATTTGATAAAAATTCAACATAGTTCAACGAGGGTTACATTTAGTCAAGGATGAATAGTGATTTTATAAAATTTATTTAAACATGTATATTTTCTTAGTATGCCAAAGGAGGCAGTCAAAAGATATGACTATACCACTCATTACCCATACTATAATGATCATGAGATGACATTAGAGCAAAATTTATGGTCGAGATACTAAAAATTAAAATACATAAGGACGTAACCTTTTTGGTTATTGATAGATTCTCAAAATTACCATATTGTATAGCTTGAAAAAGGAGTAATGATTCAGAATTTATAAATTTATTACTTAGGGAGATTATTAGGCTAGATAGTTTACCAAAATATAGTTGCAAATTATGATACCAAATTAGTGGGATACTTTTAGTGAAATATTAGAAAGAAATTATGTACATATCTAAAATTTAGTTTTGCATATTATCCTACAATAGGTGGATAATTTGAGCCTATTCACTATAGATTGTGAAATCATTAAGGTGCTTGGTTGGAGATAAGTCTAAGTAATGTGATTTGAAAAGTAATTTAATTTAAATTTTCATATAATGAATTTTTCAAAATAGTTATATGTAATATTATATTAAATTTCTTATGAACACAACTCTAGAGGAACTTTAAAATCAATAGAACTTACAAATGCTAAAGGTCAAGCGAAAAAGGGTTGAAAATGAGGAATTTTCCAAGCATATAAAATATTTCAATTAGAAAATGGAGGAAAGACTAACTTGAAGAAACCATTGGTATTAACATCAAGTGGATTCAAGGAGGAGAGAAAATAATTTTATGTAGGAGACATCATGAATTATCATCTTTGATGAGAATGTTTTCCATGTCACACTTGTAGCAAGCTCAAGTGGAATAAAGTAGGACCCTATAAAATATTGAATAAAAGTTTTTATAAAATTATATGAGATAGAAAATGCAGGAAAGACTAACTTGAAGAAACCATTGGTATTAACATCAAGTGGATTGAAGGAGGAGAGAAAATAATTTTATGTAGGAGACATCATGATTTCTCATCTTTGATGAGAATGTTTTCCATGTCACACTTATAGCAAGCTCGAGTGGAAGAAAGTAGGACACTATAAAATATTGAGTAAAAGTTTTTATAAAATTATATGAGATAGAGGTATCAAAGGGCGTAGACATCTCAACATTTTTTAATTATCTATACGTACATTATAATGGGAAGACAACAAAGTAGCAAGAGAAAGAGGAAAAACCATAACACATATATATGACATAATTACTTGAGAAATAATGAGAGGACATTGAGGCTATATTAGAATCCAAAGTGGTTTGGTAGACTTGATAAAGAGATTACAAATAATATTTGGTAAAATAAAAGAATAGATAAACGGAAGACAATAGTTGGTTAACTCCAATAGAGATTGAGTTCCATGGGTTCAACTTACAACAACATTCAATATTAGTAGCAAGCAAGGGCTAATTATCTTCTTACCTAAGTAGTTTGATATAGGGGAATTGCATTTTATACCCTACAATACTTGCTACTCTCTTATTATTATTATTTTAAATTTTAAAAAAATATTGACCTCATTCAATTTTAGAGCTATTTCATCTACTTTTGGTCATATTTACGTGTAGAAATTCTAATAAAAAAGAGAAAGCAAGAGATTTGCATGGGATAGGTTTCAATTTAACAAGATTTAAATTTATGATAGATTTTTGGTGGTTATGCAAGCAAGTAATAAACACCCATGTTAAGATTTAACAAAAGAAAAGTAGAAAATAGAAAGAATAAAGTAGGAAAAAGTAAACAAAAATTAGTGATTGTGAATTTAAAGGTGACTACAAATATCAAAGGGTCATTTTTTAATCTCTTAGTAAAAGTGGAAAGGAGAAGTTGAACCCATATGAAAGAAAGGAAGAATAATGGAGGTTTGTCCTAGGTGTAGGATTATAGAGAGGGTAGAGACTCAAAGAGGAAATAGGGACTTGATTTATACAATTTTTTTTTTTGTAATTCTAATATATATATATCTTCTATTTAAAAAGAAGACTAATTCATTCTAAATCTATCGGTTTATATTGTGTTGATCAATGAGTTTTTTAGATATAATCTCCTACACTATTTTATTTTCCTATAATATTGTCTCCTTTTGTGTGCATGAGTAGTTGCACATGTATCCCATGGTAGACCTATTTATTATGTATATGTGTGTGTTAGCCATTAAGCTATAATATTATAGTTAAATGAGAGCTTCTAGTAAATGTTTGAGTGGTATAATTATTTAAATCTAGTTATAGATTGAAGAACTTCCTATTAAAAATAAATAATTAATTTTCACTAAGGCTGCAGTATGTGTTTCTTTTACCAACATAACTTATCTATAATTTCAAGAGCTTAGCTTGGAGAGAATTGTGTCACTACAAACTATGCGGCGCTATCAAATATTATAAATTACATGTTATCATTGGATGTGTTATATAACATTACCAAACTTGTGTAGATACCATTGATCAGTAGTGGAGCCACATTGTCTTACCACTTGATGGTGTGCTAGAGTATTACCTTTTATACAAGAAAAAATTTGGACCTTTCTCTCCTTCCCAATTTTAAGTAAATAGCTGAATTGACTTATAGTCATGCCTATTTTCACTTGTGTCATAAAAGATAGTTATTTTATATCCTTTTTATATTTTATAGGCCTCTATGAAACACCCATGCCAAGGAGAAGAATGCATGAATAATTCAAGAATGGTCCATTACTTTACCTTAGGGACTAGATATTGTTTTGAAATATCTAAATATATTAATTCTTGTACTAGTTGATAATGACCATGTCCTTTGAAATATATATTCATCATAGATTCACATTCAACTCAAAGTTTATGCAAAAATTAATTGTTGAATTTGTGTATTCATGCTATTTCCCATTTAGTTTAGGGCCATTTTGATGGAGTGACTTATGAAAAATGCATATAAGAAATTGAAATGTTCTTGTGCGTAGTTTGGATCGCTTCCTAATCCTCAACCCTCTCCATTTACTCTTACACATAATAACATATGTTTGACCTTATTCTAGTCCTATTCACATCCATTTTCATACATTCACCTCAATTAAGAGCCTAAAATCCCATGCCCATATTCTCAATTATCTTATTTACATTTCTCTATTGTAGGTGTGTTATGTGATGTTCATGTTTGATATTAAAGAGTTCAAGATTGAACCCAAATTCCAAGTTTCTCATCCCTATGAAGTTCTATTCATTATGAGATGAATTGGTACACATATGCATTACTCCTTCTTACATCTAGGTATTTAAATAAATTTAAGGTGCAATTAATTCAAATGATCGGATAAGGAGAATATCACTCTAAAAACATTTTTAATTTAGATTTTAAAGTTGACTTACTAAATTATATATGCGTATAGGTCATCTACATGCTTGAGAGTATTGTCTTTAAGTAGACACTAAGGCCATAAAGGTAGTGTATCAAGAGGGTTAACCTAGGACAACTTGACCATAGATATCTAGCAACTTTCTTCAAGATGTTTTTAAATATTCTCATCCTATCCACAATGAAGCAGGTTGAAAAACTTTTCTATCTACAAGGCTAGATATGAGCCACTAGGGATTGACCTATATAAAACAATGATTTTTTATTTTTTTAATTCTAAGATAATGAACATACCAAAGACATTATTTTCTAAATATTGTTGTATAGATTTTACATTACATTAAATATTATTTTTCATCATTGCTCTTTAAACTAAATACTCTATCTCCTTACACTTAATTTTTAAATATATTTTAATTTATATTCTTTAAATTCTTACCATTTTAAATTAATTATTATAATTTATTGTTTACATAAAATTTAAGTATAAATTAGTCAATACCTTCTTGTTATAATGTCTAAAGCAGCTCCACATAGAGACATTCGAAGAGCATTCAATGAATAGAAACAAAACATATACAAAAATTAGGGAAAACCTTGTAACTAATGAAATATTTAATGTAAGTAGTCGAATCTTCTCATTTAAAAATTAATTTGACTAAGTTCCTTGAAACACCTTAACTTTAAAGTCAAAATTTTTGAATTTGAATAACAACGTGAATACTGAAATGAGGGTTCTAGTTGTAGTTAGTCAAATCGACGATTATTTTGGGCGAAATCTCCTTATTTTCACCGTCTCCGTCACGCGATGACTTTGTTGCGTCGTTTTTCAATTATCTATTTACTAGTATTGTTTTCAAAATTTAACGCTTCCTCTATATATGACCAGTTACATTGTATTGTATTCTATCTCAATCTTCATCTACCAATCGATTATTCAGTCGAAAGCTAAAGATTTTCCCCTGCATTTGATTTAGCAAAAGCTCTCAGCCTTTAATATGGGGAGTTTGATGCTCGTGAAAATAAGCACACTGCTTGTGGTGCTCTTGTTTCTGTTTACGGTCTGTGTCTCCGCTCGATATAACCTCCCACATGATGCACAACACAATAATCTGGTTACAGGTATGGAGCAGTTAGATGGTAATCCAAGCTGCAGCGGCAGTGGTACCGATCCACGCTGCTCACCACCAGCCGCCAAGAAGGCTATTTTTTCAGAACAGTTAGCTGTTGTTCCAAACTGCAAGGGCAATGGCTCAGACCCACAGTGCTCACCACCACCCCCCAAGAATGCTGCTTTGTCAGAACAGTTAGATGACAGTGCGAGCTGCAAGGGCAATGCTCCAGACCCACGTTGTCCATCACAGAAGGATGTATTCTCAGGACAGAACTGGGCATATGTGTAAAAAACTAAATCAAGCCTAATTCCTGCACCCAGAGGTTATGAGATAACAACAGAAAGAACAGAAAAAAACTTCAAAACACACACACACATAAAATCTGTATTTTTGCAGACGCTGAAAATGAAGTCATTTATTCATGCTTAAAACAAGAACAATTTCAAATACAAAGAAAGCCAGTTACAAACTTGACTAAAAACGCAGAACCTAACAATAGACTAAATGGTAAATACAGCCACTGCATGAAACATGCATGCTGCAGAAGTCAGGAAGCAATTAAAAACAAAACTGTAACGCCTGGAGCAGCGCAGGCATCACCAAAAATAGGAGAAACCAATGCATCAAATGCTGACATACTCCCCCTTGATGCTGAGAGGGCTCACAATGTGATCTCTGAGTTTCAAAAATTGATCTTTTGCAACAGCTTTGGTGAAAATATCCGCTAATTGTTCTTTAGTGTTGATGTATTTCAATTCTACTGCTTTCTTCTGCATCAAATCTCTGATAAAATGGTGTTTCAAATCAAAATGTTTCGTCCTGCTGTGATGAACAGGATTCTTGGCCAATTTAATGGCACTAATGTTGTCACAAAAAATCACTGTAGGCTGAACCTGTATCTCTCCAATTTCTTCAAGAAGTTTTCTAAGCCATAATGCTTGTGTCCCTGCTGAAGTGACTGCAACATATTCTGCTTCTGTAGAAGAAAGAGCAACAATACTCTGCTTCTTTGAACTCCAAGTAATCAAACCAGTGCCCAAAGAAAAGCAATTACCAGATGTAGACTTTCGGTCATCCAAACTACCTCCCCAATCAGAATCACTAAAACCAACAAGACTGAATTTTTTAGAAGTGTAGTAATGAATACCAAAATCTAAAGTGCCTTTCACATACCTCAAAATTCTTTTGGCTGCCTTCATATGCATTTCAGATGGCTCTGTCATATACCTTGAAACAAGTGAAACTGAATATGCAATATCAGGTCTTGTATGAGTTAAAAACATTAAACTTCCAACAATACTCCTATAAGTTGTCTCATCAACTATTTTAGCACCATCATCTCTACACAACACAACTTTATGAGCAACTGGAGTGGAGGCTGGTTTACAATCAACCATGTCAAACTTCTTCAACATATCTGTTGCATATTTGGTTTGGCAAATAAAAATTTCATTCTCACTTTGATAAACCTCCATTCCTAAAAAGTATTTCATGAGACCTAAATCTTTCATCTCAAATTCCTTCATCATAACAACTTTGAATTCATCCTTCATCTTAGAACTACTACCCATATACAACAAATCATCAACATACAAACTCACAATAAGAATATCATTACCTTCTTGCTTGTAGTAAAGGGTAGGTTCACTCTTACTTTTTTGAAAGCCATTCTCTTGAAAATATCCATCAATCCTAGCATACCATGCTCGTGGTGCTTGCTTGAGGCCATACAAAGCCTTCTTCAACTTGTAGACTTGATCTTCTTTTCCTTGCACTTCAAAACCTTGTGGCTGTTCCACATACACTTCCTCTTCTAAGTACCCATTCAAAAAGGCACTTTTCACGTCCATATGATGTATGCTCCAATTCTTTTGAGCTACTAATGAAATCAACATTCTGATGGTCTCTTGTCTTGCAACCGGTGCAAATGTCTCTTCATAATCAATCCCATACTTCTGGGTGAAGCCTTTGGCAACCAATCTTGCCTTGTGCCTTTCAACACTCCCATCACTGTTATACTTAATCTTATAGACCCATTTGGTGCCAATCTTCTTCTTGTCATGTGGAAGCTTTGTAAGCTCCCAAGTGTCATTCCTGTGAATGGAATCCATCTCTTCTTTCATTGCTTGCACCCAAAACTCATTAGTACTTGCATCTTCAAAACATGATGGTTCAAAATCAGCCTTGGAAAGTAAAGCAAAATTAACTGTCTCACCTATTGGATTTTCTTCATGTTCTTGATTTGCACTCCTTTCATAAATATCTCTCAAACTTCTTACCTTCCTTCTAGAACTTGGAGATGAAGAAGGACTTGCAGTTTGAATTGATGAGGGGCTACTTGATGGACTTGTAGCTCTTGGAGCTGAAATGTTAGTGGGCTGCTCATGATCAATTTCATCAATAATATTATCATTCAAAATAGATTTTGGATTTTCCACATGGCCTTTTTGATGACCATAAACTCCCCCTTCATCAAAAATCACATCTCTAGAGGTAACAATATTATGAGTGAGAGGATTATACAACTTATAAGCCTTGCTTTCCTCACTATATCCAATGAAAATACATGATTCACTTTTAGGATCTAGCTTTTGCCTCTTTTGATCAGCTACATGTACATATGCTAAACACCCAAAAACTTTGAAATGCTTAACATTAGGCTTTTTATCATACCAGGCTTCATGAGGAGTTTTCATATCAAGAGCACTTGTGGGACTCCGATTGAGAATGTATACTGCTGTAGCAACTGCCTCTCCCCAAAAAGAATTGCTAAGACCCTTGGTTTGTAGCATACTTCTTGCCATTTCCACCACTGTACGATTTTTCCTTTCAGCTACTCCATTTTGTTGGGGTGTGTATGCAGTGGTGAGCTGCCTCCTGATGCCATTCACCTCACAATAATCTTGGAAGGCTCTTGAACAGAATTCACCTCCACGATCAGTTCTTAAACACTTGATTGTGCACCCCTTCTCATTTTCAACACATGCTTTAAACCTCTTGAACATATCAAGGGCTTCTTCTTTGGCCTTCAAAAAATACACCCAACATTTTCGTGAGTAATCATCTATAAAAGTGATAAAATATGATGACTTACTTAAACTCTTTGTTTGCATAGGACCACAAATATCAGAATGAACAAGCTGAAGGGGATGATGGGCCCTCCATGCATTGCCTTTTGAAAATTTCTCCCTTGCGTGCTTGCCTTTAGCACATCCTTCACAAACCTCCTTGTGCTCTTCAACCTTTGGTAAACCACAAACTAATGCATTTGATGTGAGAGTCTTCAAACTATGAAAATTTAAATGTCCATACCTGAGATGCCATAACCAACTGATATCCTCATATGCCATATTTGCAAGGCTGCTGTTATGTTCACCAAATGTCAAAGGGAACATTCTATTCTTTGTCATAGGCACAACAGTCACAACCCTATTGCCCTGATGTTTATCATAAATTGTACATTTCTTATTCTCAAAAACAACTTTATAGTTCTTCTCACATAGTTGTCCAACACTTAACAAATTATGCTTTAACTGTGGAGTGAAATAAATATCATTGACACTCTTTATACCTTCTTTTGTGTGGACTTCCATAGCTCCTTTTGCAACAACCTCCAACGATTTGTCATCACCAAGTTGAATCTTGGACTTGAAACTCTCATCCTTTGTTGAAAACAAATTCTCATTCCCTGTCATATGGTTAGAGCATCCAGAATCTAGATACCAAACTTCTTTACTACTAGTTCCACCTTTAGAGTAAGATAAAAATAAATGATCTGGAGGTTTTTCATCATTTTCTTTAGCATAATTAACATTTTTACCTTCTTTTAATCTGCACTCTCTTTCATAGTGCCCATACTTATTACAATGGTAACATTGAACATTTCTTTTATCAAAACTGCCTCTACCTCGTCCTCTGGAACCACCTCTTCCACCATCTCTTCCTCTGGAACCACCTCTACCTCTATTTCCTTTTGCATGATTATGATTTTGACCTTCATTATTTTTGGTGCTGCTGCTGGCATCCTCTTTCTTTGTGATTTGCAATTTGGATGAAAAGGCTTTCGCATCACTTTCTCCAAATGAATCTTTCAGTCTCTCTTCATGTGACATAAGACATCCAACCAAGTTATCAAACTGAAATGTTGTTAAATCTTTGCTTTCTTCTATGATAATGGCAACATGGTTCCACTTTGGGGTGAGAGTTCGCAATACCTTTTTTATTAGAACCTCACTATTCACAATTTCTCCAAGTGTAGCCATCTTATTGACCACATCTTTAACTCTCACACAATAATCACTTACTTTCTCAGATTCTTGCATTTTCAAATTTTCAAAATCTCTTTTTAAAGTTTGCAACTTAACTACTTTTACCTGATCACTTCCTTGGTAAGTTTCCTTTAAAATCTTCCAAGCATCTTCTGCTGTCTTTGCACCCGCAATCCTTGGAAATAAGCTCTTTTCAAGAGCCATTTGAATGTGAAACAAAGCTTGAGAATTCTTTTTCTTGGCTTCCTTTTTAGCTGTTTCTGTCATTGGCTGTGAGGGCATTCCAATCTGCTGGTTCTGCATAACCTGTTTCTACAATCTCCCATAAATCTTTTCCTGTCAAAAAGGTCATCATTTTGATGCACCAGTATTCATAATCATTTCCATCAAATTCAGGAATTGGCAATGAATTGAAACCAGACATGATTATCAAAGCAAAAATTAACCTGCTCTGATACCAAATGTAAAAAACTAAATCAAGCCTAATTCCTGCACCCAGAGGTTATGAGATAACAACAGAAAGAACATAAAAAAACTTCAAAACACACACACACAGAAAATCTGTATTTTTGTAGACGCTGAAAATGAAGTCATTTATTCATCCTTAAAACAAGAACAATTTCAAATACAAAGAAAGCCAGTTACAAACTTGACTAAAAACGCAGAACCTAACAATAGACTAAATGGTAAATATAGCCACTGCATGAAACATGCATGCTGCAGAAGTCAGGAAGCAATTAAAAACAAAACTGTAACGCCTGGAGCAGCGCAGGCATCACCAAAAATAGGAGAAACCAATGCATCAAATGCTGACAATATGGATGGCTCGCTCATAATGTGGAAAGGCCTGCTTCCGAGTCTCAGCGAAGGGAGAGCCACTGAAACCCGTATTCGTATTTCTTTTCTGATCGGTAGCCTCAGCTAAGGGCGCGCAAAACAATTAAAATGTCTTCATTTTTACAATTCCTTTCTTGCCTTCTACAAAATTGTTTAATTGCACCCTTCTTTGTTTTGAGCATTAATAGAGAATAAAACTACAGCCAACTGTTGGCACGACTTTATTCTTAGAATCACTGTAATTCCATGTTGAAAGGAAAGGTGGTTGATCCTCTAATTCCCGGTGTGTTGAAATTTATTTATGTAAAATTTTCAAATATATAAGAACAATTATTTCAACATGTATTTTTGTTAGTACCTCGGCACCTCCCATTTTTCTCCTTCTTTCCCAAGAAATAACACTCGGCAGTGTAGCAGTTTTCATCGTACTCAGATATTCTGGCTCATTTTATTGAATTTTAGCATATTTTTATTTCTCAATGGGGTTTGTGGTGGTCACCATTCTTCATTTTGATTTCTCTGTATTGTTCTCCTCTGCTAACTCTTCAGTATCTCTTGGCTTCACTAGATCTGGGCTTGCAAATGGACAACCTATTTCGGGTCCTGGTTCCACCCCGTATTCATGAGATTAGAACGGAATCTTCCTACATAGAGGATAAGCTGGAAAATGCATTCTCCTTTGAATTCAAATAGGTATTTGATGCTATACAAATTGTTTTGGGTTTTGTCTGGTTATACATGCATACAATGCTTTTACCCTACGAGCTTGCTTCTTAATTCGTTTCAAACTTGATGGATATATTGGGTGATATTGAGATGGCTAAATTTCTTGTGGGCACATACCTCTTTCCCCATGTGTTTCCAATTTCTTCTCTCCAACCTGCATTAGAGATGTATGATATTTTACAGGGTTCATGTTTAGTTATGGGAATCATAAGTAGGCAACGTCTCCTCACTGATTATCATCTTTCTAAACTACTTTTAGCAATGGCCTATGGCAATAGTGAATTTAAAGTCCGCCTTAGTCTTCTTGCCCAAAAATATGGCAATTCGATCAGTGATCTAATCTATATGCTATTTAAGGAAATTCGCCTACTTATCCAACATTCCATAATACAACCTCATGAAGAACCTTTTTTTCCTCTGCCAACAGATATAGCTTCATCTGAAGGAAGCACAACCTGAGGATTTTTCTTCCTCATCTACTTATTTTGAAATTCTGGACTTGTTTACACAAATCAGTTCTACTTTGATGCTCTTCCATTTTGACATTCCAGGTGTTGGGAAGAAGTTTTTCTTTGTGGTACATTCTTGTAGGTTATTTGAAGGGAAGCACATGGTGCTCTTTTGGCTTCTTCATGCTCTATTGGACCCTCTTGAATCATTTCGGCTCCTTTGCTCAGCTTCCTCTTGGCTTCAGCGTTGGCTTTTGGTGGTGCCTTGACCATTCCTCTGTTTCTTCGGTGGCTTCGAGTTACTCTCATCTTTCCACTAGTTTTCTTTTCAAGTTTATAATTCTCCCCTGTTTGTTTCCAGGGTTGAGTTCTATGTAGTTGGTTTTTTGGTTTTGACGATCATATTCGAAAACGTAGATTATGTTGTAATTCCCTTGCTGGTAAAATTCTCTATTCTTTTTTTCTTTCATCTGGCTCACTAGGGATTTGTAGAATTTTTAATTTCCTCTGCTACCCTTCGGATTTAATGTAATTATTTTCGATATAATATAAGTTTCATGGCAATGCCACCTTTATTTAAAAATAAAACATTTTGGTTAGTGTGTGGCCTGTTCTTTGGTTGGAATTACTTGAATAAGAAGACCTTTCATAAATTTGTATATGATCTTCTTCTATTCAATCTTCTTTGACTCTAGGACACATTGAGTGTGAGCCATTTCAAGAGGAAGAGAGATTGCAGAAAGAGAAAGAGGGAAGAAATTTCTTTCCAAGTTTTTTGAGTTTCTCATGCTAATACTGTGAGCTTCTACTTCTTTTTACATTTGTTTTATTTACTGCTAATGAAGATGGACACACGAAAGAATATACAATTTTATATTTTTTTGAAAATAAGCTACTTGATTTACAATTTTTAAAATAAACTAAATAATTTGATGTAATACTGATATTTTATTTGTTTTTGGTGAGAGTATTAGGATTTGGGATTTTTTAAAAAAAAATTGAATAAAAATAATCATAATAAGCTTCAATTTAATGAGTCTTGCATTGTGATCAAGGGATTTTGTAATAAAATTAAGAAATAAAATATAATCTATGTAAAATAAATGAATATAAACTTTAAAAAAATAAAGATTCCTATTCTAACAAAGAAACGACAATGTACAAAGTTATTGTTCTTAGAAAACCAAGAAATGATAGTGCACAAATTTATTTCTTTGAGAAATTTGAATTTTTTAATTACTAAATGAAAATGAAAAAATAAAAATAAAGAACATGTAAGGTAAAAGGATTCACACAATATTGTTGGTGTTTGTAATGAAGGATTGTATCTCAAAGAGCCCATTTTCTTTTGTAAACTCCTCTACAATAATTAGAACCTACTTTTGATGGCAATGGAGATGTGAAAGCTTTAAATCTAATAATTAGATATTACTTGAAAGATATAGGAAACATTTAAGCTTGTGAAAAGGCTCACAAGCTCCTACATAAATAATAAAAGAGTTGTATGTGGATAAATGTTGTTAGGCCTCCATGAAAGTTGTTTTCTTAGAACATAACTAAAAGCATATGGTTGGATCATTTGTAATGTTGAAGGGCATTTTTTTGAGTCTTAGTATTAGGAGAGCCACTAAAAACCATATTCATTTTTATTTTCTAATCTGTAGTCTCATCCACAAAATTAAAACCTGTTTATTTATACAAATCCATTCTTTCCTTTTACACAAATGTTTGATGCCTTTATTCTTGAAACCAATGTACTTACATGTTGGAAGTAAAGGTGGTTGATCATCTACTTCTGTGTATTGATTTATGTAAGATTTGAAAATATATAAGAACTATTTCAAATGAGAATCTTGAATAAAATAAAATATTTTTATAAAAAACATATACTAATTTATACACAAGCTAACACTTGTAAGTATAGATATCAAGAATATGAAATTTTAATTAGTAAAATAAAATATAAGAAGTGAAATTCTATAGTTTTATGCTCAAGGGAGAAGAATGATTCTATTGGTGCATTGCATTTTATATTCTCTTAAATTTCAAAGTATAATTTTTTTAATATTATTTTACCAAGTAGAAAATTCAATCTACATAGTGGTGGGTTTAATTTATAGATCAAGGTTAGGTTTAGACTTGCAAAAGTGTTTTGTACCTACAAAAAATGATCTAATAGTCTACATACTTTTACTTCTTTGTTTTCTTCCATTTCATTTCCCATCTAGATAAATGATATTTAAAAGTAGATCTATTTGTATATTTCTATAGAACTTATTCTCCTAGGTCAACCTCCAAAAAATTATGTAGATGATTGAATAAATCAAGATTGATTCATGCAAAGAATCCTAGCCAATTAAGTTAGAGTTAGACCGGTGATTGCTCAGTGCTAAATGTGGAAGTATACTATAGTGGATGGCAATGGGATTGTTATTGTGGCCCATTAGGTTTTCTAATATATTTTAATGATATGATTGTAGATGGTTTCATTTTTTTTGGAAAAAGGAAAAAATCATGAACTATTTATATTAATATAAAATGAAAGTACATAGGGGCATGAGAATTCCATCAGTGATTACATATTACAAGTTGCAGAGGGGCCAAAACTAGACAAATTGTCCCTGAAAATCATGCAAAAAGCAATGATGGAAAATATAACCTAGACCTTAAAACAACAAAATTGAGAGCATAAAAGTAGTAGATTAATCATGGGTTCGGGTGGGCTAAATGCTCACACAACACCAAGGGAAGTATCAAAATCCAGAATCCATTGGAAGTCAATCATTTTCTCCAAGTTGTTAACCTTCTTGAGAAGTACATAGCCTGTGCATGTTGTAGCTCTATATTGTACCAATATAACTGTGTGGACATTGCTAAGAAAAGGGATCCATTCAACACTTCTGGATGCCACTCACCCATATTGGTAAGACCATGGCTTCATGACACCAACACCAAGCCTCACCAAATCAAGGGTTTCATTCAAACCCTAGAGATTATATTTTTTAAAGAATAAGCAGACTAATTCCTTCAAGGGACAACAAATTTATATACCTTAACAATAAATTATAGAGAATTCAATAAAAGGAAAAATATTATGGAAGATTGGAAAAATAATTTAAATTTGATAAGACTTCAACATAGTTCAACAAGGGTTACATTTAGTCAAGGATGAATAGTGATTTTATAAAATTTATTTAAACATTTATATTTTGTTAGTATGCGAAAGGAGGGAGTCAAAAGATATGACTATACCACTCATTCCCCATACTATAATGATCATGAGATGACATTAGTGTGAAATTCATGGTCAAGATACTAAAAATTAAAATACATAAGGACTCAATCTTTTTGGTTGTTGATAGATTCTAAAAGTTACCTTATTTTATAGCTTGAAAAAGAGTAATGATTCAGAATTTATAAATTTATTACTTAGGGAGATTATTAGGCTAGATAGCTTAGCAAAATATAGTTTCAAATTATGATGCCAAATTAGTGGGATACTTCTAGTGAAATATTAGAAAGAAATTATGTACATATCTAAAATTTAGTTTTGCATATTATCCTATGATAGGCGGATAATTTGAACCTATTCACTATAGATTGTGAAATCATTAAGGTGCTTGGTTGGAGATAAGTCTAAGTAGTGTGATTTGAAAACTACCTTAGTTTAAATTTTCATATAATGAATTTTTCAAAATAGTTATATATAATACTATTTTAAATTTCTTATGAACACAACTCTAGAGGAACTTTAAAATCAATAGAACTTACAAATGCTAAAGGTCAAGTGAAAAAGGGTTAAAAATGAGGAATTTTCCAAGCATATAAAATATTTCACTTAGAAAATGGAGGAAAGACCAACTTGAAGAAACCATTGGTATTAACAAAAGATTTTATGGAAAGCAAAAAGGACGAGGAGGTCAAAGCGGAAGGGGTAATGGAAGACCTTTAGGAAGCCGAAATGATGATGAAAAGAAAATTGAAGATGTGGGTACCAGGCAAAGCCAAAGGAATGACAACTTCTACCGCCCTCGTGATCAAAATAGTGGTGATCAAAGAGGTAGAGGATGAGGGAGATATGGAGAAAGATCTGGAAGAGGTGGTTTCAGAGGAATGTGTTTCCAGTGTGGTGAAGAAGGGCATCGAGCCTATGAATGTCCACAACACCAAGGAAGGGCAGGCAAAAGGCCAGAAGGTCATGGAAGGGTTGCGCATGCAGATGAGGAGGCCCAATCTGAACATTTAGATGATGTTGAAAGGGGAGAAACCCTAGTGATTAGGAGAGCCCTAGTGACTGAGGAAAAGGAACCAGAACAGAGGAAGAATATATTTCACACAAGGTGCAAGTGTGAAGGAAAATGTTGTGATGTCATTATTGACGGTGGAAGCACCGATAATTTGGTGTCAGAGGAGATGGTCACAAAGTTGAAGCTGAAGAGGGAAAGGCACCCACATCCATATCGGATTGCCTAGTTGTAGAAAGACCACAAAGTTTTGGTCATTGAACAGTGCCTAGTAAAGTTCAAGATCGGGAGCTACCATGATGAAGTACTCCGTGATATCATCCCCATGGATGCATGTCACATGTTGTTGGGGAGGTCGTGGCAGTTCGATACACGAGCTATACATGATGGCCATGCAAATACTTATTCCTTGAAAAAGGATGGGGTTTGTCACAAGTTGAAACCCCTGAAGGAGACCGAAGAAAAGGTATGCAGTAGTGCTAGAATTTGTTATGTAGATGGAATAAATTTTTTAGAAGGTATGAAGCATGATCGTGTGTGTTATGCATTGATTCCTAGAGTGAGTAAGGAGGATAGTGAGAAGGTTCCAGAAGAAGTTTTTGGGATGTTGGATGAGTTTCAGGATATTGTTTCTGATAATGTACCTGAGGGTTTACCACCAATAAGGAAGATCAGTCATCAGATTGACTTGATTCCTGGAGCTAGTTTGCCAAATAAGGCATCTCATAGAATGACTCTAGCAGAAAATGAGGAGTTGAACAGACAAGTTCAAGTGTTGTTGAGAAAGGGTTTGATATGGGAGAGTTTGAGTCCATGTGCAGTACCTATAGTACTAGCACCAAAGAAGGATGGGGAGTGGAGGATGTGTATAGATTCCAGAGCCATAAACAAGATAACAATCAAGTACAGATTTCCCTTGCCAAGGATGGATGACCTGATGGACTGTTTGAGTGGAGCTCAGTACTTCACAAAGATTGATGAAGAGTGGATATCACCAGATCCGGATTCGAGAGGGAGATGAATGGAAGATTGCCTTCAAGACCAAAGAGGGCCTGTACGAGTGGTTAGTCATGCCTTTTGGGCTAACCAATGCACCGAGCACATTCATGCGGCTCATGAACGAGGTACTAAACAAATTTCTAGGAAGTTTTGTTATTGTGTATTTAGATGATATTCTGATTTTTAGTAAGACGTTGGATGAGCATCTGATGCATATTTAGAGAGCCTTTGAGAAGTTAAGAGAAGAGAAACTGTTGATTAATCTAAAGAAGTGCAATTTTGTGAAGAGGGAGTTAGTGTACTTGGGGTTTGTTGTCTCAACAGAAGGTCTCAAGATGGACCCAGAGAAGGTGAAGGCTATTCGAATGGCCTACCCCAAGAACTGCGAGGTGAGATCTTTCCATGGTTTGGCTAGTTTTTATAGAAAGTTCATTAGAAACTTCAGTAGTATTTGTGGCCCCTAACTAAAACAATGAGAGGGGATAGAAAAGAATTCAAGTGGAGCACTGGAGCAGCAAAAAGTTTTGAACTGTTGAAGCAGAAGGTGATAGAGCAACCTATTCTAGCCCTCCCAGATTTCAACAAGGTGTTTCATGTGGATTGTGATGCCAGTGGTTGTGCCATTGGAGCAGTGTTGAGCCAAGAAGGTAAGCCCATTGCCTATTTCAGTGAAAAGTTAAATGATGCCAAGAGAAAGTATTCGTATATGATCAGGAATTTTATGCAATAGTTCAAGCATTAAAGAAATGGAGAGATTATTTGTTGCCGAAGGAATTTGTTATATATACTGATCATCAGGCCTTGCAGTACCTAAATAGTCAGGGAAAATTAAATCAGAGGCATATGAAATGGGTAGAGTTTTTGCAGAGTTATACCTTTGTTTTGAAACATAGGAGTGGGAAGTCAAATAGGGTTGCAGATGCCTTAAGTAGGAGGCATACATTGATGACAAAGATGCAGATTGAAGTGGTTGGGTTCAATGAACTCAAGAAACTGTATGCAGAAGATCCTGATTTTGCAGAGGCTTGGAAAGCTTGCAAGGAACCTATTACAGTGGATAGGACAAGGTGGCTGGATTTCATAATCCAGGATGCAATGTTATTTAAAGGAAGTCAGTTGTGTATCCCGAGGAGTTCCATGAGGGAGAACCTGATAAAGGAGAAGCATAGTGGAGGATGGTAGGACATTTTGGTCGGGATAAAACCATTGCCATTATCAGTGAACATTATTATTGGCCTCAGTTGTCACAGGATGTGAAGAAGTTTGTACAAAGCTGTAGGGTATGTCATATGGCTAAAGGAGTGAGCCAAATATAGGCTTATATCAACCCTTACCTGTACCAGAGAGGCCATGGGAGGATATAAGTATGAACTTTGTTCTTGGTTTGCCAAGGACACAACGAGGGAATGATTCAGTCTTTGTGGTGGTTGATAGGTTTTCGAAGATGGCACATTTCATTCCATGTTAGAAAACCCATGATGCAGTCCACATTGCTGACTTGTTCTTCAAAGAGGTGGTGAGGCTACATGGTCTGCCAAAGAGTATTGTTTCAGATCGTGACACCAAATTTGTGGGGTACTTTTGGAGGACCTTGTGGAAGAAGCTGAAGAGAGAGTTGAAGTTCAGTTCTGCACACCATCCACAAATAGATGGGTAGACAAAGGTTGTTAACAGGAGTCTAGGTAACCTACTGAGATGTTTGGTAGGAGATAAACCCAAGGGATGGGACTTGATCTTACCTCGTGCAGAATTTTCTTACAACAATTTCAATAGAAGCCGGTAGATCACCATTCCAGATTGTGTATGGAGGTAGCCCTGAACAGCTCCAATTGAGAAAGATGGACCAAGAGAAGAAAATAAGTGTCAAGTCAAGATTTTGCGAACACATCAAGGATATACATGAGAAGGTAAGAGAACATATTAACAAGATGAATATGCAGTATAAGGCTAAGGCAGATCAGAAGAGGAGGTATAAGGAGTTTCAGATTAGTGATGAAGTGATGGTCCACTTGAGGAAGGAAAGGTTTCCAGTGGGAACATATAACAAATTGAAGATGAAGAAGTTGGTCCCTGTAAGATTTTGAAGAAGCATGATTTAGGGAATGCATATGAGGTAGAGTTGCCGATGGAATCAACATTTCCCCTGTGTTCAACATTTCAGATTTGATAGAGTATCATGAAGGTGGAATGGAGGAAGCAATAGGGCAGATGGTATTCCAAAGCACCTACTTAAAGGGACGAGATTGAAGCAATCTTGGATAGTCATGTGGGAAGGAGTACCCAGGCAAGATGAAGAATATCTCGTGAAATGGAGAGGAAGGCCTGGAAGATTCATCCTAGCTATCTAAGGAAGCGTTGACCGGTTTGGTTTTCCTCAACCATCGAGATGTGACAGGTCACTTCTCAAATTACCCTGGGTGTCTGATGCAGGAGCATCAGTGGTGTAAGGGCAATCTTGCATCACCCAAAAATAGTTAAATTTCAAGTTTCTTAGTTTTTAGATGTTTTTACATTTTTGGATACCCTTTTTGTCATAATGAAATTCCCAATTTACGGTTTTTATTTTCTATTCCTGGGTTGAAAGATATTGCAGTTTTAGTTTCCCAGATTTGCACTTGAAAATCTTCCGAGTTAGATTTGAGGCACTTAGAGTTCCCGGAACGGCCTCGAAACTTGCCGAAATCGAAATAGCAAATTTTGAGCACGTTATTGACTTCGAGACCTTTCCAACGATTCAAACAGTTCGCGAATCGAAGTCCTGGATCAAAAGTTATGGCCCCGCGAAGTTGGCGCACTTTCTAGAAGATACAATTGCAAATGCTCTTTTGAAATTTGAACTTCATGTTGTAAATTTTTGGCGCCAAACCGCCTAAACTCAAATTTGAATGTTGTTTTGTCTCCAAACTAATGAGGAGCTCTATTTATGGGCGGGTTTCTAATTTTGGGGTAACTTTTTGGGGGACAAGCTCGCATATTGCGCAAGGGTTATTCTGAAGCTTTCTGTAGCTTCCATGTGTTGTAGAACTTGGGGATTTGAGATCCTCTGCATGTAAGAAGCTCCATTTTCTCAATAATAAAATTATTCTCTTGTTTGTGGGTTATTTTTTGTGTCTCGGGCTACGCCCTCATCAAAAAATAATTTTAGGTAGGATACATCATGATTTATCATCTTTGTTGAGAATTTTTTCCATGTCACACTTATAGCAAGCTCAAGTGGAATAAAGTAGGACCCTATAAAATATTGAATAGATTTTTGTATTAAATTATACGAGATAGAAAATGCAAGAAAGACTAACTTGGAGAAACCATTGGTATTAACATCAAGTGGATTCAAGGAGGAGAGAAAATAATTTTATGTAGGAGACATCATGATTTCTCATCTTTGATGAGAATTTTTTCCATGTCACACTTATAGCAAGCTCAAGTGGAAGAAAGTAGGACCCTATAAAATATTGAATAATTTTTTTCTAAAGTTATATGAGATAGAGGTATCAAAGGGTATAGAAATCTCAACATTTTTTAATAATCTATATGCACATTATAATGGGAAGATAACAAAGTAGCAAGAGAAAGAGGAAAAACCATAACACATATATATGACATAATTACTTGAGAAATAATGAGAGAACATTGAGGCTATATTAGAATCCAAAGTGGTTTGCTAGACTTGATAAAGAGAGTACAAATAATATTTAGTAAAATAAAAGAATAGATAAATGGAAGACAGTAGTTGGTTAACTCCAATAGAGATTGAGTTCCATGGGTTCAATTTACAACAACATTCAATATTAGTAGCAAGCAAGGGCTAATTATCTTCTTACCTAAGTAGTTTGATATAGGGGAATTACATTTTATACCCTACAATACTTGCTACTCTCTTATTATTATTATTTTAAATTTAAAAAAAATATAAACCTCATTCAATTTTAGAGCTATTTCATCTACTTTTGGTCAAATTTATGTGTAGAAATTCTAATAAAAAAGAGAAAGGAAGAGATTTGCATGGGATAGGTTTCAATTTAACAAGATTTAAATTTATGATAGATTTTTGGTGGTTATGCAAGCAAGTAATAAACACCCATGTTAAGATTTAACAAAAGAAAAGTAGAAAATAGAAAGAATAAAGTAGGTAAAAGTAAACAAATATTAGTGATTGTGAATTTAAAGGTGACTACAAATATCAAAGGGTCATTTTTTTATCTCTTAGTAAAAGTGGAAAGGAGAAGTTGAACCCATATGAAAGAAAGGAAGAATAATGGAGGTTTGTCCTAGGTGTAGGATTATAGAGAGGGTAGAGACTCAAAGAGGAAATAGGGACTTGATTGATACAATTTTTTTTTTTATAATTCTAATATATATATATATATATAAATATCTTCTATTTAAAAAGAAGACTAATTCATTCTAAATCTATCGGTTTATATTGTATTGATCAATGAGTTTTTTAGATCTAATCTCCTACACTATTTTATTTTCCTATAATGTTGTTTCCTTTTGTGTGCATGAGTAGTTGCACATGTATCCCATGGTAGACCTATTTATTATGTATATGTGTGTGTTAGCCATTAAGCTATAATATTATAGTTAAATGAGAGCTTCTAGTAAATGTTTGAGTGGTATAATTATTTAAATCTAGTTATAGATTGAAGAACTTCCTATTAAAAATAAATAATTAGTTTCCACTAAGGCTGCAGTATGTGTTTCTTTTACCAACATAACTTATCTATAATTGCAAGAGCTTAGCTTGGATAGAATTGGGTCACTACAAACTATGTGGCGCTATCAAATATTATAAATTACATGGTATCATTGGATGTGTTATATAACATTACCAAACTTATGTAGATACCATTGATCAGTAGTGGAGCCACATTGTCTTACCACTTGATGGTGTGCTAGAGTATTACCTTTTATACAAGAAAAAATTTGAACCTTTCTCTCCTTCCCAATTTTTAGTAAATAGTTGAATTGACTTATAGTCATGCCTATTTTCGCTTGTGTCATAAAAGATAGTTATTTTATATCTTTTTATTTTTTATAGGCCTCTATGGAACACCCATTCCAAGGAGAAGAATGCATGAATAATTCAAGAATGGTCCATTACTTTACCTTAGGGACTAGATATTCTTTTGAAATATCTAAATATATTAATTTTTGTTCTAGTTGATAATGACCATGTCCTTTGTAATATGTATTCATCATAGATTCACATTCAACTCAAATTTTATGCAAAAATTAATTGTTGAATTTGTGTATTCATGCTATTTCCCATTTAGTTTAGGGCCATTTTGATGCAGTGACTTATGAAAAATGCATATAAGAAATTGAAATTTTCTTGTGCGTAGTTTGAATCGCTTCCTAATCCTCAACCCTCTCCATTTACTCTTACACATAATAACATATGTTTGACCTTATTCTAGTCCTATTCACATCCATTTTCATAAATTCACCTCACTTAAGAGCCTAAAATCCCATGCCCATATTCTCAATTATCTTATTTACATTTCTCTATTGTAGGTGTGTCATGTGATGTTCATGTTTGATATTAAAGGGTTCAAGATTGAACCCAAATTCCAAGTTTCTCATCGCTATGAAGTTCTATTCATTATGAGATGACTTGGTACCGATCCACGCTGCTCACCACCAGCCGCCAAGAAGGCTGTTTTTTCAGAACAGTTAGCTGTTGTTCCAAACTGCATGGGCAATGGCTCAGACCCACGGTGCTCACCGCCACCCCCCAAGAATGCTGCTTTGTCAGAACAGTTAGATGACAGTGCGAGCTGCAAGGGCAATGCTCCAGACCCACGTTGTCCATCACAGAAGGATGTATTCTCAGGACAGAACTGGGCATATGGACGGCTCGCTCATAATGTGGAAAGGCCTGCTTCCGAGTCTCAGCGAAGGGAGAGCCACTGAAACCCGTATTTGCATTTCTTTTCTGATCGGTAGTCTCAGCTAAGGGCACGCAAAACAATTAAAATGTCTTCATTTTTACAATTCCTTTCTTGCCTTCTACAAAATTGTTTAATTGCACCCTTCTTTGTTTTGAGCATTAATAGAGAATAAAACTACAGACAACTGTTGGCATGGCTTTATTCTTAGAATCACTGTAATTCCATGTTGAAAGGAAAGCTGGTTGATCATCTAATTCCCGGTGTGTTGAAATTTATTTATGTAATATTTTCAAATATAAAAGAACAATTATTTCAATTGAGGATCTTGAAGAAGAGGATATTGTTGAATATAATAATGCATACAAAGTATACAGTTGTGAGAATAAATATCAAGATTATGTAAAGGTATATAGTAAAATAAAATGTGAGAAATGAACTTATACAGTTTTATGTTCGGAGGAGAAGAACGATTCTGTTGATGCATTAACTTTTTGATGCTTTTAAATTGCAAAATTATGATTTTTGTTTGTATGTTGTTTTACAGGTTTGAAAACTTAATCTATACCATTGTGGGTTTAGTGTACAGATCAAGGTTAGATATACAATTGTAGAAGTGTTTTATACCTGCAAAAATGATCTAACAGACTACATTCTTTTCTTTCTTTTTTTTAATTTCTTTTTTTTCATCTAGATTAATGATATTTACAAATATCTTTGGAGAGCTATCATTAGATTGCTAGGGAACTTATTTTACTAAATCAATCAACATAAAAAAAAATAGGTAGATGACTAAATAAATCAAGATTGATTCAACCAAATACTTCTAGTCAATGAAGCTGGAGTTGGATCAATGGGTTCACTTCATGTGGAAGTAGAATGTAGTCGATGACAATGAGGTTGTTATTGTTGTCTATTGATTTTTTCTTTTTTTCTTTTTTTTTAATGGGTTTGAATGAGATGATTGTGTATGGTTTGATTGTTTTTTTGATGTTTATTTGTTGCAATTTAGTGGTCAACTCTTGTATTGAGTAAAAGTTGACATTTCTAATTTCTTGGGTAATGTGTACTTTACATTTAGCTTCTATGTGAAAATAGTTTATGGTTGGGCATTCCATATAAATGATTTTAGTTATGTTCAGTGAAATCCTATATAATCAAATTCTTGTTGAACTAGCCATAACATTTTAGTTAGTTTCAAGCTTTTGGATGGAACTACATGAATTACATTTAAGTAGTTGGGTTCTCGTACAATTATCTATAACTAGTTATAGATTCAAGAACTAGTTGTAGAAAAAGAAATACTTTTTTTCCCCAATGTTATATGTGTTTCTTGTAACAACACATATTTAAATCCTAGATCTTTGCTTTGAGAGACTTTTTTCAGTACAATCTATGTGGCACTATAAAGCATTCCACATTACGAGGTAGTATTATATGTGTTATATCACATTACCACACTTATGTAGACAACAAATTTGTAAGTAGGGGAATCACATTGTGCTACCACTAGGTGGTGTATTCGAGTATTACCTTTTGTAGAAGAAAATTTTCTTACCTTTCTCTCCTTCCCAATTTTTAGTAGATAGTTGAACTAAATTATAGTTATGCCTATATTTACTTGTGATGTATAAGCTAATAATTTTATATCACTTTCTCTTTTATAAGACTCTATGGAACATTCATGCTAAGGAGAAGAACATGTAAGCAAATCAAGAATGTTCTTTACTATACATGCATTAGATATTCTTTTGAGATATCTAAATATATTTACATTTTATATTGGTTGATAATGGCCACATCCTTTGAAATATATGTTCATGCTAGATTCACCCTTAATTCAAAGTGTGTATAAAATTTAATGATGAAATTTATACTTATGCTAGTTCCCATTTAGTTCAAGGTGATTTCAATGGAGTGACTTATTCCAATCACATATAATGAAGTGGTACATTCTTTATCTGATTTTTGCTCACTTTTAAATCCTCATCCTTCTCAATTTACTCCTAGTTATATGTATTCCCGTACACTTGACCTTATCCTAGCCCAATTCAATTTTCTATCTATAAATTCACCTTAATTACTAACTTGAACTTCCATGCACCTATTCTTTGATCATTTGATTTATATTTTTTTATATTCAATGTCAATATGTGATGCTCAATTTCATCTCGAGGGGCTCAATGGACCCCAAAGTGAAAATTTTACATCTCAAATTTCAAGTTTCTCATCCCTTTTCACTAGCCATTATAAGAAGACTTGTACACATATGCGTGACTTCTTGTTACATTTAGGTATTTAAAAAAATTTAATGTGTAACTCAAATTGTCAAATAAGGAGAAAATTATTTTAAGAAAATTTTAATTTAGAGCTTAAAAGGAACTTATCACATTAAATTTACATATAGGCCATCAATATGCTTGAGATTATTGTATGTGAATAGTCACCTAAGGCTACAAAGCTAGTGCATCAAGGGGATTGACCAAGGAAACCTTGACCATAGAAATCTAGCAACATTCCTCAATATATTTTTAAATATTGTCATCCATATGCACACTAAGATATCAAAGGTCACAATGAAGCAAGCTGAAAAGTATGCTATCTATAAGATTATATATGAACCACTTTATATTGAGCTATAAGAAATTTTAAAGCCCATTTTAATTCTAAATACAAAACACACCATATTCTAAATATTAATGAACGTATTTTACATAATATCTATATTATTTTTCATTGTTATTTTTCAAACCAAATAACCTATCTCTTTACACTAAATTTTTAAAAATATTTTAATTTATCATTTCTTAATTCTTATTAATGTAAATTAATTATACTTTATTTTTATGTAAATTTAATTAACATAAATTAATCAATTATAAAATAGCTCCACATAAAGACAACCAAGAGCATCCAACTTTCAAAGAATAGAAACAAAAAATATAGTTAAAAATAATTTCCTTTTGCAACTAATCAAAAAGTGAATGCAATCAGTCAAATCTTCTCATTTAAAATTCAATTTGATTAAGTTCCTTGAAACACCTTAGATTTAAAGTCAGATTTTTTTAATTTGAATAGCAACGTGAATACTAAAAATTAGGGTTTGATTTATAGTCAGTCAAATCACCAATCAATGTGGCCAAATTTCCTGAATTGCATCGTCTCCGTCACGCCTATGGCTTTGAATGGATCGTTTTTCAAATGGCTCTCTCTATAAATTTATGGCTTATTAGATTGCATCGTATTCTATCTCAATCTTCATATCGCAACCGATTATTCAGTTGAAAGGTAGAGATCTTCCCTTGCATTTGATTTAGCAAAAGCTCTCAGCCTTTAATATGATGAGTTTGATGCGGAAGAAAATAAGTACACTGGTTGTTGTGCTCTTGTTTTTGTTTACGGTCCATGTCTCAGCTCGTTATAACCCCACAAAGCTTGCCAAAAAGAATAATCTGCTTACAGGTATGGAGCGGTTAGCTCGTGATCCGAGCTGCAAGGGCCATGGTAAAGACCCACGCTGCTCATCACCAGCCGCCAAGAAGGCCGTTTTCTCAGGACAGTTAGCTGTTGATCCGAACTGCGATGGCAATGGTGAAGACCCACGCTGCTCACCACCAGCCGCCAAGAAGGCTGTTTTCTCAGAACAGTTAGGTGTCGGTCCGAACTGCGGGGGCAATGGTAAAGACCCATGCAGCTCACCACCAGCCGCCAAGAAAGTTGTTTTATCAGAACGGTTAGCTGTTGATCCGAACTGCGATGGCAATGGTGAAGACCCACGCTGCTCACCACCACCCCCCAAGAAGGCTGTTTTGTCAGAACAGTTAGCTAAAGATCCGAGCTGTGGGGGCAATGGTAAAGACAAAAGATGCTCACCACCACCCCCCAAGAATGCTGCTTTGTCAGGACAGAATTGGGCATATGGGCTGCTCGATCATAATGTGGAAGGGCGGCCTGCTTCCGAGTCTCAGCGTTGGGAGAGCCACTGAAACCCATATTCGTTTTTTCCCTTTTAATCCGTAGTCGCAGCTTAAACCTCTTCATTTTTACATTTCGTTTCTTTCCTTTTACACAAATGTTTAATTGCACTCGTCTTTGTTGTAGAATAGGGAATAAAACTGTAGCCAACTGTTGGCATGGCTTTATTCTTTAAATCAATGCAATTTCATATTGAGAGGATAGCTGGTTGATCATCTAATTCCCGGTGTGTTAAAATTGATATATGTAAAAGTTTGAAATATATGAGAACTATTTCAAATGAGAATCTTGAAGAAGATAACATATTGTTCGAAAAAACTGATTTACTAATTTATACAAATAAACTTTTTGTAGGTTTAATGTAAGAAAATCCACTAAAATGCATACACAAGCATAAATTAATCTGTATCAATAATTGGCAGTTGTGAGTACAGATATGAAGAATATGAAATGTTAAATAGAAAAATAAAATGTGAGAAATGAAATTATATTGTTTTATGTTTTCAGGAGAAGAATGATTCTCTTGATGCATTAATTTTTGGATGTTTCCAAATTTCGAAGTATGATTTCTGTTGTTGGGTTTAATTTGTAGATCAAAGTTGGATTTTCACTTGCAGAAGTCCTCTATATTTATAAAAATACCTAACAATCTACATATTTTTACTTCTTGATTTGTCTCTATTTTTTTTTCATCTAGATTAATTATATCTAAAAATATCTTAGAAGAAATATTAATTGAGCTAGAGTTGGATCAATGGGTTGTTCAATTCACACAAAAGTAGAATGTTGTGGATGGAAATGCGGTTGTTATAATGGTTTATTGGGATTTCTTGATGAATTTGAATGAGATGATTGTGGATGGTTCGGTTATTTTCTTTTCAATTTTTATTTGATGTAATTTAGTGGTCAACTCTAGTACCAAGTAAAAATTTGACATTTTTATTTTTTGTGTAATGTTTATTTTATATTTAACTTTTATGTAAATTCCACTTGAAAGATCTTATTTATTTTCATTCAAATTCTATTTAATCAAATTCCCCTTGAATTAAGGCTTAATATTTCAATTTTTTTTTAGATTGTTTGTTTGTTGGAATTAATTGAATTAGTAGATCTTTCCTAACTATATTTAGTATTTTCTTCTATCTAATCTTCTTTTACACATCAAATGCAAGATCTAAGTGATAAGGGAGAGAGGAAAGCATGTTTTGAGCAAGTTCTTTTTTAATTTTTGTTTCTTGATGTTTTAAGGAGGATATATGTATGAAGAAATAAACTTACATTTTCTTAAAAAAAATTATTCTAACTATAATTTTCAAAATAAACTAAATATATAATGTAAGTTTTATATATTTTTTATTTTGACAAGTGTGTTGGCATCTCTCACCTTTTATTTATAAACATTGACTACAAAGAATCATAATGAACTTTAATTTCATGTGCCTTGTGTTGTTATAAGGGGATTTTGCAATAGACTTAACAAAAAAATTTAATCTATTTAAAAGAAATAAATTTAAGCTATTCTAAATAAAGTATAGATTCATCTTCTAACCATGAAATTAAAATATACCAAAAAAAAAATGATTAGGCATGTTTGATTTTTTAATTAGTAAATGAAAGATTGAAAAATAAATAATATGTAAGATAAGAAGTTTCACACAAGTGTTTTGGAGTTTTTGATAGTGTATTGTATCTCAAAGAGCCCAAATTTTGTTGGATATTCCTCCACAATAATTGGAACCCACTCTTGATGATAATGTGGATGGGGAAGCTTTGAATTTGATAATTAGAGATTACTTGGAAGATATAGAAAATTTTGAAGATTTAATCTATAATGCGAAAGTCTTAAGAAGTCTTACAAAAATAATAAGAATTTTATAATTTGAGGATACCATGTAAAATATATAATTTGATGAGGTTACTCACTATCCTATCCTTGTGTTGTAATCAAGGGAATAGATAATGCAAAGATCCTGGTAGAAATATTGATAAAAATGTAAAAAACAACCTCCTTGTATGAAAAATTCAAGTGGAGTATTTATAGGTTTGAAGCTTCTCAATCAAAGGCAAGTGATTGTGGGAATATTAAAGAGTTGATGGATAGATGATTGAGATTCAAGAGAGAGAGTAATTTTTTAGAGGGAGTGAATACTTAATAAAAAAAGAAATAAATCTTGATCAAAAGAAAAAAATAGTTACAACATGCACAAAATTGAAGTAATTATGCATCTACCATGGATTATAGGGTTGCCCAGTTTGTTAGGGTAGATCACTCAAGAAATAATATGATCTCCTAAGATACCCTTCAGTTGAATTCCTAAATAAATATTTTTGTGTTGTACAATTATGTAGAACATAGTTCAAATGATAAATGAGACAAATACAAGGCTCTGAAGGAAAATGATACTATCACCAAGTTGTTAAATTTGAGAGGGTGTGTAATTTATTCTATCAAACTCATGAGCTAGATTGTCATTTATTATAATTGGAATGTCATGTCACCTTGTGCAAGTTTTAGGAATTTATATATTTTCCCATTCTATGTGCAATGGTTTGCATAGTAGTTAAATACTATTCCAAAAAACTAGTAATATGGTACCCACACTTACTTGTTCCCATAGTTAGCTATTATATTGCATTACTTAAACTATTTTTTGCTATGTGGTTACGTTTCCACTTATGATGTGGTTTCTTAATTATTTTATCCTATATAAATATTGTCTTTATTCATCAAATAATATATCAAGTATTCACCTTTCATATGGTATTAGAGTGGTTGAATGATTATAGGTTTTGATGGGTGCAATGAATTAGAGGAAATCAAGGAATGATCTCTGTGAAAAAAATATAAGAAGGCATGTAGAGGAAAAGATAAAAAGAGGAATGCCTTGAGACCCAATATGTGGAACAAATGAAGAGATGAAAGAGTTGATGATATTATTCAAAGACCAACAAAGTGTATACACAAGCAAGGAGCAAGTCATTGAATGAAATAGTTTAACTAAGAAAGGTTAACTATATTCATCTCACCCACTAAAAATCTAACAAATATTATGCTAACAATCCCCCCTTATTACATTGTTCTTACAAATGTACCCCTAAAACAACACAAATTTTACCTTACCAATAGACTTTGTGAATATATCAGTTATCTAAGAGTTTGTTGGGAAATACTAAAGATAAATGTGGTGATCTAGGACTTGTTCATGAATATAATGAAATTGGAACTCAATATGTTATTGTTCTTTCATGAAAAATTGGATCCTTCTTAAGCTTCAACACCCCCTAATTGTCACAATAAAGAATAGGTGGCTTTTCCTTAAAAATATTCATGTCAACCAAAATATGACATAAAATCCTTTCACACACAACTCCTTGTGTGACATGATATTTAGCCTTGGTGGATGAGAGAGAAAGAACAATTTACTTCTTACTAATCCATGAAATGGGCCCAAATCGAAGATGAAAATCATATCCTTTGGTTGATTTGGTCTCATAAATAGATCCAACATAGTTTGAGTTGACATTTCCTTGCAAAAAGAACTAAGATTCCTTCTTCTATTCCATAGCATAATCAAGTGTGCCTTGGACATATCACAAAACTTGCTTAGATTCAACGCAATGACATTACTCAGCTCTTGCACAAATCTAGAAAGATAGTTGATAGCAAAGCATAAATCTAGTCTAGTATAAGTAAAGTAAATGAGGCTACCTACTAGTTGTCGGTAGAGGGTAGCATCTACTTGAGGAGAATCTTGGAATCTAGAAAGTTGCAAACCTTACTCAATTGGAGTGGACATAGGTTTACAGTCAAACATTCCAAATATTCATAGGAGTGTCGTGGAATATTTCATCTATGAGATAAAGATGTGATGTTTTATTTACCATATCTCCAAGTCAAGATAATAGTGGTGGTTTGGACCCATTGACTCGAATCACATATGAGTTTGGAACCCTCAATTGAGTCTAGATGGGAGTCCCTAATGGTGGTTTGGACCCATTTCTTATACTGATTTTGTTGGTATTATGGAGAATGATATTCCAAAGGGCTAAGATCAATAAACAGCTCTCCTTGTAGCTCATCTACTTTTTGAGAGGAATATTCATTCTCATTTTCTGATTATGAGAGAAATTTATGAGGTAGATGTATCTTCCTTTTCTATCATGAAGTCAAATGATGACTCATTGCATGCCACATCTTGACTCTCATAAATATTTTGTCTCAATATCCATGAGAAAATAAGATTTGGAATTTTTATTGTTCCCCAAAAATATGCACTAGAGTTTCTTGGAATCAATCTTCTTCCTTCTAGTAGTGGGGACATGTATATATGAAGTACAACCAAATACTTGAAGATGAGAGATTTAAGGATTATAACCACTCCATACCTCTTTTGATAGCTTGTCTTGAAGTATATTTGTAGGAGCCCTATTGAGAAGATATAGAGATATCTAAACTACTTCCTCCAAAAATCAATCCTCTAACTAAGCTAAGGAAAGCATGTACCAAGACATCACCATGACAGTCTGATTGTGATGATTTGTAATGACATTTTTCTTGGGTATATAGAGGGTAGTCAAATGTTGTTTGATTCCATGACACTTCAAGAGTTCCAAGAACTCATTTTTCATGAAATCCCCTCTCGATCTAAGGGGGGGGAAGAAGAGACTTTCCTATCTCTCTGAACCAAAGGAAAATGAGGTGTCCACCTTATGGGAGATGGAACTTTGGGACCTGTTTCACACTTTAGTTAATTACAAAACCAAGATCCCTCAACCAAGTGACTCAATTGAGGGAAGGGCTAGGTGTTTCCTTGTGTGATTATATAGGGATTTACTATTAAATGAAGCTTCAAAGGAGAAATGCAAACACAATACACAAAATCCTAGAAACATAAGAGCATTAAATCATATTAACAAAAGAGAATGAAATAAAAGGGTACCTAGAAGAATAATGAAATCCAAGCAAGGTCTACAATGATTAAATTCTACTTTTTCAAGTGTACTAGGACTTATACGCTAGGTAGGACGATTTAGCCCTACTATAGGAATCTGGGAAAAATCTAGAATCTTCTAGTGACTATTCAAGATCTATAAAAAGTTGAGAAAAAGGGTTGTATTGGGACTCATATGCCCAAAGAGGAAATTTAGTCCCAGTATTAGGGTTTGGATGATATTTTTGTAGCTTCTAGTGATCTTTTGTAGCTTACGTCTTGTTCAATCTTGAAGTCTGAAAGTTTGAATTATGATCTATAGGTCATTTTCTATGGTGACAACTTCTTGACAACTTTGACAACTTTTACATCTTTGTCTTTTAAGGATCTTCAAGCTCCAATTCACCTAGATCTGCAAACACATGTCAAGAGGGAAAAATGCTTTTGTGTTAGGGAACAGGGGTTTTCCTTGGCCAAACCCTGTTTTGGTAATTAAATCTTGAAATGAAATGAAATAGCATGGAGAAATGATCGATGAACAATATGCAATGTTGCAACTCACCAAACCCTTGAAATAAAGGCTACAAACTTATGTGAAATGGCTAGCATGAAGGTGGATCTATACTCATGATTGAATGCTTAAATGCTTGACTTGAACGCTTTCTTGAATCATAAACCTACATCACAAATGTTAGCTAAAAAACACACATAATGCATGAAGACTTTGACATGATGCTTGAATTTTGAATGCCACTCCAAATGATTAATGATTTTCTCTTGAATGCTCTCTTGATCATAAATTTTCTATAATTCTTCAATACTTTAAAGTTTAGATCTTGTTAGGAGAAATTATGTGAAATAGCCTTGTATCTATAGTTATTTATGCGAAATTTCTTGAAATTACAACACTACAAGCCAACATTAGATCTAGGATAATAAAATCCCACCAAGAATTTGATTTATAATAGGTCCAAGTTAAAGTGTAACTCATACGCTAGGTTGGGTGTATGAGTTCTATTGCCTAAAACTTGGGACACAAACTCCAAGAAGTGTTAAGTTCAATGCAACATTTAAAATCAGGTCCCAAGACCTAGGTAGGACCCATATTCCCAAAGTGGTGTATGAGTCCCAGATCCCTAGATCTAGAACACATAACCAAAATCATTAGATTATGATTTGTCATTTATTAAGTGTCAAGATTATCCTCAGAAAAATGCATTAAATAAGGCTTGTGGATGCAAAATAGGACCAATTAAGACATAAATAAGCCAAATTTTAACAAGGATGGCCCAAGCAAGTGTGAAAATGTAAAGAAATACATTTTTCCACACTATATTTAGCCCCCACTTTAGTGAGAGGTGTTGCAAGTATGAGCAAGTTTGGTGGTGTTGTCATTAATGTTGTCATTGATGTCAACACAGTTCATAATGTTGTAGATTGTGCATGTATAGTTGTGATGATGTTGAGATGTTGTGAGTACATGGAGCTATCCTTATGATGTTGTAGATTTACCAAAATGATGAATTACCAAGTGCTTTTGAGAAAATTAATAAAAAGTGAAGTTAGAGTTATGAATGTGTTCAAAATGTGCACCAGTTTGTGCTCCACATTTCTTCTATGTTGATCATATGCTTATGTGGATCTAAAGGGTTGTTGTTCGGGATCTATTGGTGTCATCTCCTGATTTGTAGCTCTTGATTTGATGGATCGTTAAAGTTGTGTTCATCATTGTGTGAACTAGTTTGGCAGAGTTGATTGTCTATGGACTGCGAGAAATGTTTCTACTTTCCAGTCCTCTGTTGATTTGTTTTAGGTCTTGTGGATCTAGAGTATGTCTTATGATTGTGATCTTTGAATTTTGGTAGAGATGTTTGTGGTTTAGTGCTCCAGAAGTTGAGTTTTAGGGTTTCTATATGTGTTTGCACAGTCCAGATGGACTGATGAAAGGTGTTCTATGTTTGAAGGTTGTCACACTTGTTGTGGATGCATTTGAAGGTAGCTGATATGTGTTCTTGTGCATGATAAAGAGTGTTAGGTCATCCACATGTTTTCTTCTTGCTAGGAAGAGTGTACTTCAATGTTCATTTGTGTTTTCATTAGGTTTGGTCAACCTAGTGTTTATACTTCATTTCAAGAATTAAAAATTTAATTAAGGATGCATGTGGTTGATTTGAGACAATGCTTTAGGTCTTAGTTAAGTGTTTAATTGGTCCACTCTCATTCCTTTCCACCATGTGAATGTTGAGTTTCTAACCTAATTTGAATTTGTAAAATGAAGCGTATGTGTCTGACCTTGGAGAAAGCTTCTAAGGTTGAAGATGGTATAAATGCAAGACAAGATGCAAAGGATTAAAATATAAAAAGAAATGAATTAAGCCACAAGTGAAGAGTAGATTTGTGCGAAAGTGATTTGAGGCAGCAATACTTTATTGTGTTAGACTCCAGAAAGGAGTGAGCTAAAGGCTTTTGCAATCTTCTAATCAAGGCTGTCGATGTGTGTAAATTGTTGTGGTGGATCTTTCTGTTATCTTTTGTATCTATAGGTAGTGAGCCTCCCTATTGGATAGTGAGTCCTTTTTGTAGGAAATGAGCCCTTGGAAGTGAGCCTCTTGTATGTAGTTTTTCTATTACTTTATATTGTGAGTTAACCCTCACCGTGGTTTTTCCCTTATTGGGTTAAATTCCATGTAAAATATGGTGTTCATTGTGCTGATTTTTCTTTTTGTTATATGCATTTCATGTTCATACCTAATAACAAAATAGTGTGGCTATGAAGTTGATAAGTGTTTGAGGTGTTGTGTTTGAATTTGGTGACAATTGATTCACCCCCCCTCTCAGTTGTCATGCACCTTTTAACAATTGGTATCACAACTTTGGTTCCTTGGTGTTGAGCTTAACCACTTAGGGAAGATTCGATTGCACATAATTTTGCAATCCATATGTTCGATGGATCTGATTGTAGTGACTAGAAAGTGCAGATGAGAGGATATATTATCTCTCTTGGTTACAAGACCTGGAATCTTGTTGAAACAAAGTATATTGCACTGGCAAGTGCTCCTACTACTGCAAATGAGGTTTCTACTTATGAGGAGAATGAAAAAGTGAGGTATGCTATTTACAATGCTTTATCTAAGACTGAGCAAACAAAATTTATTTCTTAGGGAATTGCTTATGAAGTTTGGAAAAAGTTGGAAGATATTTATGAAGGAAATGATAGATTGAAATTGACAAAGAAGTAGATGACAAAGTGTAGACATGAGAATTTGAAAATGGAAGGAGAAGATATTGCAAGCTATTTCTAGAGGGTTGATCTAGCAACAAATGAAGTTAGGAATCAAGGGGGAACTCTAAATAATGAAGATATAATCAAGAAGATACTAATGACCCTACCAGAGTGTTACAGTGACAAGGTTTCAGTTATTGAGGAAACATATGATCCTAAGAAATATACTAAAGAAGAGCTATTTGGCACCTTGACTACATTTGAGATGAGAAAGTTTGGAAAGGAAGAGGAAAAGACATAGACAACATTTAAAGCAACCAAGATTGAAGATGATCCGGATAGTGATGGTTCAAATAAGTTGGAAGCGAGCTTTACAAGGAAGTTGAAGAAAGGTACCGATAAGTATAAAGGTATGTTTCCCTTGAAATGTTTTAGTTGTGGTAATATTGGTCATTATGCTTCAAGATGTCCAAATAGAGTTATGCATAAGAAGAATAAAGATCATAAAGATAGAAAGGATAAAAAATACAAAAAGTTGTACTATGTTAGAGAAGAAGTTGGAATCTCTGATGATGAATTTGATCATGAGGGTGATGATAGTGAATGCTTGTTCTTAGCTTTTGAGAATAAATATGTGTCTGCTAACTCTAGAAAATGTGCAAGAAAAAGTGATTCAGAAAACAAGAAGGATGAGATGGAAAGTAATTTGGTCACCACCTTTCATGCTAGACAAGATGAAGACTATTGGGTGATTGACAGTGGATGTTATAATCACATGACCAAAGATAAAAGTAAGTTCACTAAACTTGAAAAGTATTATGGTGGTTTGGTCATGTTTGGTGATGATTTTGGAGCAAAGATTGTTGGGAAAGGTACATTGGGTTTTGATAGAATTCATAGCACTGATGATGTATATTATGTAAAGGGCCTAAGACATAACCTTTTGAGTGTTGGAAAAATGTGTAGCAAAGGTTTCAAATTTGTGTTTCAAGATAATACCTATGAGATTAGAAAAGGATCCAGAGCTACGGTTGCTACAGGAAGGAGAAATCATGGAAAAATCTATCAACGTAAGGGTGTTGATGGTTAGTTCCTTGTAACTCAAGTTAATGAAAGTTTTCTATGGAACCGAAGAATAGGACATGTAAATTTTGATAATTTGGTCAGTGCAAGAGATATTTTTTGAGGTCTTCCTAAAATTATAAAGCCTGCTAACACTCTTTGCAAAAGTTGTTAGTTAGGGAAATAGACAAGATGCAAATTCAAAGGAAAAGAGAAAACTACTACCAGAATGCTGGAATTAATTCATACAGACCTCTGTGGTCCTACTAGAATAGGAAGCCTAAATCGTGATAAGTATTTCATGATCATTATTGATGATTATTCTCAAATGACATAGGTTGCTTTTCTTAGAGAGAAGACTCAGGCTCTAGATAGGTTTAAAGTGTTTAAAGCAAGAGTAAAAAATGAAGTGAACCTAAGAATCAAATGTTTGAGATTTGATAGAGGTGGAGAATTCACTTCTAGTGAGTTTAATGCATTTTGTGAAGACCATGGCATAAAGAGACACTTTTCTTCTCCTAGAACCCCTTAGTAGAATGGATTGGTTGAGAGAAAGAATCAAACTGTACAAGAAGCTACAAGAACCATGATGAAAGAAGCAAATGCACCTGATGTGTATTGGAGAAAGGAAATACACACTTCTTTTTGTTTTCTTAACAGGGTTTAGATCAAAAGTAATAACACAAAGACTCCATATGAGTTATGGACTAGTAAGGCTCCTACTGTGAAATACTTTAAGGCGTTTGGAAGCAGATGTTACATTAAAAGAGATAATGAGAATCTTGGGAAGTTTGATGCTAGATGTGATGAAGGTATTTTCTTTGGATATTCAACTACCAGCAAAGCATATAGATGCTTTAATAAAATATTGAGGAAGATTGTTGAGAGTGATAATCTTAAAGTTGATGAGGATATACGTAGACCTATTGAGATAAGTGAAGTTGAACTTGATGATCCTATTGGCACGTTAGTACTTAAAGAGAATAAGGAAGAGGAAGAAGAAGAAGAAGAAGAAAATGAACTGGAACTTGTTCGTAAGACTCCTAAGTATGTCTAGAAGAATCATCCAGAGGAAAAAATAATTGGAGTTAAGAGTGAAGGTGTGAAGACAAGAAGTAAAGTAGCAACTAAGGTAAATATGTGTTTTGTTTCTAAAATAGAACCTAAGTCTGTGTGTGAAGCAAGTGAAGATGAGAGTTGGGTTAGAGCTATGAAAGAAGAATCATAGAAAATAGAGAAGAATCAAACATGGGAACTGGTTCCTAGACCTATGAATAAGAATGTAATTAGTTCAAAATGGGTGTTTAGGAATAGGTTGAATGGAAATGATGTTATAAGAAAAAAATCAAGACTTGTATGTAAAGGATACTCACAAGTTGAAGGAATAGACTTTGAAGAGACATTTGCCCCGGTGACAAGAATGGAAGCGATTATAATGTTTTTGGCATTTTTTGCCCACAAGGACTTCAAAGTATATCAAATGGATGCCAAGTTTGCATTTCTATAAGTTGAACTAGAAGAAGAAGTATACATGGAACAACCTAAAGGATTTCAGTTATCAGACAAACCATATATGGCTTGTAAATTGAAGAAGGCATTGTATGGACTGAAACAAGCTCCCATAGCGTGGTATGAAAGATTGGATAGATACTTGACACAACAAGGATTCAACAAAGGCTCTACTAACAACAATATTTATTTCAAAGTGCAAGGTAAGAAAATGTTGATAGTGGTAGTATATGTTGATGATACCATCTTTCAAGGAAATTAAGGTATGTGTAAGAGATTTGTAGAAGAAATGCAAAAATAATTTGAAATGTCCATGATTGGTGAGTTGAATTTCTTTCTTAGTCTTCAAGTAAATCAAATTGATAAGGGGATATTCATTTCACAATCAAAATATGTGAAAGATTTGTTAAAGAAGTTTGGAATGGATGACTCCAAACTAGTTAGTATTCCTATGGTGAGCATCTGTAAGTTGAGTAAAGATGATGAATCTGCTAAAGTTGATTAGAGAAAATATAGATCTATGATTGGTGGATTGTTGTATCTTATAGCTACCATACTGGATATCATGCAAGCAGTATGCTTAGTTGACAGATTTGAAGTAGATCCTAAAGAAGCTTGCACATGTGTTACAAATGTAAAGAGGATATTCAAATATCTTAAAGGCACACTAGATTATGGTTTATTGTATCCTAAGGATACTGATTTCACTTTAAGTGCTTATACTGATGTAGATTGGGCTAGTTGTATTGATGACCGGAAGAGTACCAGTGGAGGTGATTTCTTTCTTGGAGGAAGATTGGTTTCATGCTTAAGTAAGAAATATGACTCGGTTTCTTTATCCACTGTAGAAGTAGAGTATATTGTTGTAGCATCTTGTTGCACATAGATTTTATGGATGAAGCAAACACTAAAGGATATTGGAGTGATATGTGATGAGCCTATTCCTATATTTTGTGACAATACAAGTGCTATAAAAATTTCAAGGAATCTGGTAATGTATTCAAGAATAAAACATATATCTATCAGATATCATTTTCTGAGAGAGAAGGTATTGGAGAAAAAAGTCAGGCTCTAGAGTATGTGTCTACAAAGGAACAAATTGTAGATATATTTACTAAGGCTCTTTCAAAGGATACTTTTGGGTATCTCAGAAAGAGGTTGGGGGTTATTGGACCTTCGAACTAGGTGCACATGAAAGTGCATCAGTCTAGTGGATCCACAAATTCTTCACTTATGTGGACTAATGAATAGGTCTACTCTGCAGGGGGAGTAGAAAGTTTTCATTGTTGCAGTATGAGTTGCATGGGTGCACTCCTAAGGGGGAGTGATTAGAGATTTTTATCTTTTCCATTGATTTCAAAGGGGGAGAGAGAGTCATGTGGAAAACAATAGAAGAGGAAGAGAAGGTATTTTCCTGGAATATTGAGGATGCATGTCTAGAATAAAGGAGAGTGTTATCTTTCATGGTTTTTCACATAATGTGTTGCCATCAATGACAAAGGGAGAGATTGTTGCAAGTATGAGCAAGTTTGGTAGTGTTGTCATTAATGTTGTCATTGATTTCAACATAGTTCAGAATGTTGCAGATTGTGCATGTATATTTGAGATGTTGTTGGGATGTTTTGAGTACATAGAGCTATCCTTATGATGTTTCAGATGTGCTTGAATGGCGAGTTACCAAGTGCTTTTGAGAAAATTAATAAAGAGTGAAGTCAAAGTTATGTATGTGTTCAGAATGTGCTTTGATTTGTACTCCACGTTTCTTTTGTGTTGATCCTATGCTTGTGCAAATATGAAGGGTTGTTGTTTGGGATCTATTGGTATCATCTCTTGCTTTGTAGCTCCTAGTTTGATGGATCACAAAAGTTATGTTCACTGGTGTGTGAACTTGTTTTACAGAGTTGCTTGTCTATAGACTAGGAGAAATGTTTCTACTCCATAGTCCTCCACTGATTTTTTTTAGGTCTTGTAGATCTAGAGTATGTCCTGTGATGGTGGTCTTTGGATTTTGGCAGAGATGTTTGTGGTTTGGTACTCTTGAAGTTGAGTTTCAGGGTTGTATGTGTTTGCATAGTCTGGATGGATTGATGGAAGATGTTATGTGCTTGAAGGTTGTTGCACTTGTTGTGGATGTATCTAAAGGTATTTGAGATGTGCTCTTGTGCATGATAAATTGTGTTACATCATCCACATGTTTTCTTCTTGTTGGGAAGAGTGTATTTCAATGTTCATTTGTGTTTTTATTAGGTTTGGTCGACCTGGTGTTTACACTTCATTTGAAGAATTAAAAAATTAATTAGCTAATAGGCTATTTTGTTTGAAGTTTCCACTGGGATTTTTGTCAGCCTAGCCATGAATAGAATCTCTAACCTTGGAAATAATAATTTCCGACGAGAGAATGGTAAGTGTTTTCTCATAGTTAATGCATCCCACATTGTTGTACGATGGCCCAGGAGGAAGTAAATGTAATATTGGAAGAGTGGGTGACACTGTGGAGGAGGCTATGTATGGAAGGTGGGATCCAAATGGATTAAGCCATCAAGGAAGTATTCACCTATTTTGTAAGGTCTCATTTTACAACCCAAAGTACCTAGTATTTCCTTCAATGTGAATTGTTTGAGGTAGGAGATGGCTAGGTGTGTTTGTAGGTTGAACAAGGGTGAAAGCCATTGATTTTGTGCTTCGCTGAGAACATGGGGCCGTGACACTCCCTATTTTTTTGCATGACCTATGAATGAAGGAGATGGATGGCTAGGCATTTGGGGAGAGAGTAACGCTTCATTGGAGGTTCTCATTGATTTTCCCTTGTTTTTCTGCTAGTTTTATCTTTTTCTATTTTTTCCCTATTAGTCTATTTTTTGGGCTAAATTATCAAATGAGTTTCACTATATTTATCATTGTTCCAAGAATTGAACCATTCATGACCTTGATCATTATGATATTCTGAAACAATTAGAAGATTCATATGGGGGCTGGGTAAATTTAGATATGTTTTTTTTTTCAAATTTGGATTTGAACTTGATGAAACCTTAATTATGGTTCTCTTCTTTCTTGATTTGTTTAATTCAGTAATGTGCGGGATCATCATGGAAAAAAGAGGCCCTTAAGTGGCAAAAAAATCAGAAAAATCAGAGTTAGGCAACTTGACGTAAAAATTTGAATAAGTTATCTATATTATTTAAAAAATATGTAAGAATAGAATCTATAAAAAATTGAATGTAGTTTCTAAACTACTTGGTTTATTTAAAAAATAAATAAATCTATTTGGTGAAAATTTGAAATTTGCATGCAGTAGTACTTAAATTTTAGGGAAAAAATAAGAAGTAGGTGTCTATCCGACCACCCTAACCACAATAAAATGATAATATTTTTTTATAAGATTCTAGATATGAGTAGAGGACTCATGTCCCGATGTGATGAATATTTTTTTATAATTTTTTTCCAAGTAAATAATTAATTATGAATTTTTTATTACTATTTTGTAAAAATATAAAAACTCGTATGTCTGACCACCTTAACTTGGTCAAAACATCACAAAATTTATTTATTTATTTTTTAATCCTATAGTATGCAAAGCATAGAATGTGATGCATGTTCGATTCAAAAAATGTGATATTGTTTGAAAGCTATAGATGTTTTTCAATCAGCCTATCAATCAGGACTTTAGTCATTATTTAAATAGAAAATGAATAATAATTATTTATTAAATTCAAAGTAAAGCATAATCTATATTGGTGAAAAGTTGAGAATCTCCTTTAAAAACCCTTTTTGTTTCATCAATTTTGGGTAAAAAAAAATTCGTCAGCCACATGGGCCATTATATCACTTACATATTGCCACTTTTTGGCCCATCATGATCCTGCACATACCTAGGGGGTAGGTCTTACGAATATGGGAAATACGTGCAATATAAATTCTGTGTTGTAGTGCATTACTTACATGACACTGCTTGTTGAGGCTCTTTAGAGTTGTGACCATAAAATTCCATGTGAGTAAAACCCATGAAACCCCATTTTGTGAAAATTGATGTTTATGAGATTAGTTAAGCATTATGTGTTTTTGTTTGTTGTTGGGGATGTATAGAATCACTATGGTGTTGTTTCAACCCAAAAGAACTAATTAGGTTTTTATACATTGCAAGAATTCTATATTAGTTTTCTAGGTGATGCATCTTTTCGTCTTGAATTTTAATCCAGGTTTAATATATTGTGAGAGTCATATGCTCTCTTCTTTGGGTGTGTATTTTTCTTTGAATTTGAAATGTAGGGAAATCTGGGGGCGATGATGCTTCCATTTTGAAGTATTGTTTTTTGTTTTTGATATTCCTTAGAGTTATAAGTGATTGTGTTTTTTGCTTGATTTTTTCATAGTGGATCAATTTTTTAAAATGAAGGTGCTTCTTTAGTGTTGGTTTTTTCAAAGGTTTTAATTGTATGCTTTACTTAGGGTTGATTGTGCGTAGGATCTGAAATGTATGCTTTTTGGGGGTTGGTTTTTCCTTGTCAGTAGTGCTCTGCCAAATTTCCGCCCACTCATATTAAATTTGCTGACAAATTTTATGACATTAATGTATTTAATAAATGAAAATATTTTAAAATAACTCACCCTTGTTTAGTATTTTAGATTTCTTAAACCTATGAGAAGGAAATTTTGAAAAGCAAGTCTGCATGAGAAATTTGGTGGGTACCTAGTGGCCACAAAGATGCACATGTTTATTTCATTTTTCTCAATGGAAGCATGTGTTTTCTTGTGTTTTTCTGGGAAGAATCCCATGATCGTGACTTACATTCCAAAGTAGTGGATGTGTTCAAATTGTGTACTTTTTGATGTTGATTTTTTGTACAGTTTGGAATGTGTGATTTGTTTTGTGCTTTTTGTGTTGAATAGGGCTTGAAATGTAGCTGATTTTGCTGTTGATGTTGCTTACTTTTTAATTTAGTTAGTCTTTAGAGTTTGAAATTTAGTGTTTTCGGTGTTTATATTGCATGGGTATCAAATGTGGGGTCTTATGTTTTGTAACATATGAAATTAGGTACTTTAGGTTTGTTTGTATTGATATTGATTGGGGTTTTAATGTAGGTACAATTGAGGGTTTTAATGTCCTTTGTGCGCTACAGTTTTATTTGAAAATTTGGGCAACATGTCATCCTCTTTTCAAAAATAGCAACAAGAAGATGCTCATGATTACTTGCATTCGGTTCTTGAGGATTTGGATAACTATGCTTTGGGGATAGGACATTTAAATCCATGCTCATTGTTTAAAGGAAGTAGTTTTGTAAGGAAAATATTTGTTGGTTGTCTAAGAAGTCAGGTATGTTTTTTTTTTCAAAACCCAGTCGTATCAATTTGATTTTTGGCTTGTTTTCATTCCAAGAGCTAAAGGCTAAAAGGATGGTGACCTTTTATAATAGGTGAAGTGCACACATTGTTTTCACTGCTTGAATGCATGTGAACCATTTATTGATTTGAGCTTGGAGATAGATGAAGTTGATTCCTTGACAAGTGCACTCTAGTCATTTACCCATGTAGAATCAATTGTTCCTAACTCGAAGTATCATTGTGACAGTTGTCATCAAAATGCACCAATCTTAAAACAGTTTACAATTAGCCAGCCGTCTGATGTTCTTGTAATTTAGCTTAAGTGTTCTACCAACAGTGGGTTTTTTAGGGGTTTTGGTGATTAAGTACATAAAATGGTTACATATCCTCAAGTATTAGACATGGAGCCCTTTTTTAGCAATCCTCAACAAGTGAAAGTAAGTTTTGTTTAATTGGATCTAGTAAGAATTTGTCATTGGCAATGTTAGCTAGTTTTTGGTTTGACATTAAATTTGTGTATCTTCTGCATTATAGGGTGAGATGAAATATGAGCTTTATGAAGTACTTGTACATGCTATATTTTCTCTAAATTTTGGTCATTATTACTACTTTGTACACTCTAGCTATGATGACTGGTATGAGATGGATGATTCACAGGTGATTAACCTTCAACACCTGCAATTTTTTTCTTCATCAGTTGTTGTTGTTTGAGTCTAAACCAAATTACTCTTTTATTTCTCCTTAGGTGATAAGGGTAGTTGAGGAAATTGTTATGCATTAGCAGATATACATTCTCTTTTTTTTTGGAAAGAAACCCATTGGTTTTCAGATAGTCTGACCTCTAGAGTGAAGAATGAGTCAAATTTATTTGGTTCTCCCAAGTCTATTCCAGAAGAGACAAATACAAGTGAAGAATCATCATGTGAGTTGAGTGAGGCTAATGTTATTGATTGTTGAAACGAAATATATTCAAATCATAAATCTTGAAATGTTATCTAATGGAACTAAAATTAAAATCAGGATTATAACTAGATTACAATACAAATCCCATCAAAAAATTAAAGCTTTATTGAAAATTTATGTTGTATAATACAATTTTACTTTTAAAAAGGAGGTTTCAAGTAAGGAAATCACACATTCCAACATTAAATGTTTTTGATAAAAGGGGGATAAACGGGTTTTACAGGGACCTGAAACCACAGAGTATCATTACAAACAAAGACCACAAAAGAGGCCCAAAAGACAAAAAGGCTGCCAGAAAGAAATAAACCAGCTAAAACAGAAAGCCACGAAAAACTACAAAAAAACCATTAAACGACCAGCAACCAGACAAAGCAGGGCCCAACCACAGCTAATCCATGGACTTCAAAAGCTCGTCCACAACCTCTTCCAAGTCCACCATATCTTGGACCCCCTCCATAAAGATCTAAGTCATATTAGGGGTTGTCAGGACTTTTCTTTTCGTGCTGGATCTGGTGCGCTTAGAAATCCCAGCTTCCTCATCCTGGTCTTTCTCCTGGTCAAGGTCGACAATCAGAGCTCTCTTCTGGGTTTTCTTCAATCTTTCAGACATAGCTTTAATGATAACAGAGTTGTGTCTGGCAATTCTACAATTTTGATTAGCAAGTTTTTTCATTGTAACTTTCATTTTTTCCATTTCATTTTCAATGGTCCTGTCCTTACATGTTTTATCCTGCATAGTGGTATTCTTCTCCGCATCATTCTGAATTAACTCCACAACTTTGGCTTCAATTTCCCCCAGCTTACAGTGAAGAGATAATTTTTTTGTTTTCAACTCGCTAATTTCATGAAATAACCAATTGGTAGCATTAAACTGGTCCAAAGAACACTTCTTGGTGTTTCCAATGAAGTCGAAAGGGGGGTCACATTCAACATTGGCCCCAAAAATAACCTACTCTGCCCTTCTAGGGGGGCTATAGTTCTCCTGTTGAAAATTCTGAGGGAAGTGGGGGTTCTCAGGACAAACCTCGACCGCTTTAGCAGAAACAACAGGGGAGTCATTAGGGTAGGAAACTAACTTATTAACCGGTGAGCTAGAGCCCGTCCCTTTAGAGTTAGGGTTAGTTCGGCCAGAGGCAGGGACAGAGCAGGCACCAGAAGGCTAGGGGGAATGGCCTGAAGCAGAAGGGGGAGGCAGAGGAGGCGAGGAGCTCTTGACGCGATCAGGGGAAGCTTTAGAATTAGAAATGCTAGGCGCAGTATCATCCTCATCAAGCTCTAGAGTGGCAACAGGGTTTGTAAGGGTAGGAAAATTCTGAAAGTGTTCATAAATATTCCAACATTAAATGTTAAATTTCATAATAAATGCACATTGCGAGATAGTAACTACTGACTCCAAGATCCCGCCTCACAAATGACACCCACCAATTTTCCACCTCTATTGTGCCTTCATTATCAATGCTCTCTACAATGACTGATTAGTAATATTGTATTAACTCAGTTTCCTTAATTGGCACCATCAGCTTTGGGCTAGTTAGACAAGTAGTTTTTGTATACACTAGTACTATTTGTATGCTACAAACTAAGTTATGGGTTATAATGTGGTGTAAAATCATGGCGAATGGTGTTGTTAAAATAATTATGTTTTGCGATTGACTTGAGGTGCAAGGCAAGTATACTTCAGGAGCACCAGTGGCAATTGATAAAATTTTCACTCTGCTCAGATAAGGATTTAGTTGACGATATTGACCCCTTTGTAGAGATTTAATTTCTCTACTGATCTAAGATTATTTGATTTTCTTGCAAGTTAGCTTGATATCTCTATTAAGCACTAGATTAAAACTAATTGCCAATGACTAAATTATATTTAAAGTGAGGTTAAAATACAATGACACCTAAATACAACTACCTATGTAAGATGTTTCATGTAAGGGATTAAGGTGCATATTCCATACTTTTTATTTCACACTTTAGATTTCACTGCACATTATATAGCCATGACTTAGATTGTGTGGTGTTTGTCGGTTTTATCTTTCTAAAGTCAACCATTTGTAAAATTAGTTGATACTTCTCTAGATGGTTTAAATTAATGACCAAAGTTATTATATGTAAGGACATCTCTCAAAAGTAATTTGAAGGGATAATCAATTTACAAATCATAGAAAGATAAAATGGATTCACACACATTGGAAACTAAAATTTTGTATTTAAACCTTACACCAACCCACCAAAACCCCATATTCACATTTATTAGACATATCTACATATACAAATACATGTGAGGCTTAATCTCCCATTTATGTGATATTTTTTACAAAATTTTGATTATATTTTACAATAAAAAATGCTTCTTTCTAAAAAATTCCTTGTATTTTATAGTAAAAATGTTTAAATAAGGCCTACAACCATCAAATTTAGGGTCTTGATACATGCATATACATATAGGATACTATAATACTTAAAGAGAATTAACAGTTTGTCAAAAATGTTCCATTAATGGTGTTAATAGTTTGCCAAAAATGTTCCATTAATGAGATAATAGTTTCACTATGTATTTTAGGATAAATTTACATAAATACAACCATACAACTATCAAATTTAGCCTTGGATCTGATTCCCTAGGATGGTAGATCCCAACAACAACGGGGTTGTTGACATAAGAGGACTTTTGTTAACATATTGAAGTTTATGCACTTTAATTATGTTGTAGGTATATTGAATCTTTCTTTTCCATTTTAGCTCAGGTTGCTTGAGTGAACAAAATAAATTAGGTTCAATCTTGGAATGGAAAACTTCAATAACATTCAAACCTAGATTTCTAGCAAGGGCATGACCTAAACAATTTCCATTTACTCTAAAAAATAAATGACTTAATTCTACCTGATAATAGTAGCCTAAGGTAGTTATCATTTTTTGTTGTTGTATTAGTTGTACAATAAATGGAATGATGACATTGATTCATCTACTTAGGTAGCCAAAATTGATCACTGCCTTTTATTCTCATACAATGTACTTAAAGGAATTCATTATCAAACTGAAACATTCACTGCAAAGGAGAGTAAAGGACTACAAAGACAAAAAAAGATCTGATTTCATTCCATAAAAGAGTGTTTAGTCATTATATCTTCCCAATCTATATTTTCATTGACAAATCAAGAGAAAGTTTACTACAGGTTTTCCCACAAAAAAGATATCTTACGATGTTAATTATATAGATTTTATATAAAGACAAATAAAGTAGTTTTGAATTGTTTCACTTTTTTATGGACTTGATATTATGGTTATTGTCATTGATATGTTAATTTCTTTGGTGTTTAGTTTTTTCTATGGGAAGCTTGTCAAGAGATGAATTTAGTAATTTTAATGATTTGTGCGGCTTTGTCACTTAGGTTTTAAATAAAGACAGAAGTAAGCCATAGTATCTTTTGTTCCTTTTGCATTTTTCCTAATGATATGGCTAAAATTCCCTCTTTCAAAATAGTGAAGTTTTGTAACCATTTTTCACTTTGCAACATGTAGAGCACCAAGGAAGGGTGGTGTGATGGTGGAAGTATAGCTTTTGCTATTATTCTTGTAATTTTTGTCACATGTAAGATTTTTTTCTGCATGTTGTAGCTTTTTCTTTTGCTGGATATAATTTGAAATGATCTTTGTTCATCTTTGTGCTTGCTACTTTCCATTTATAAAGAATATTTCTCATAAAGATGAAGATTTATTAAATTGAATTAAAAACTCAAAATTCAAGTCTCAAATTTATATAGAGTGCAAACAAATTTTAGCTACCTAAAGTAATATGACTTATTTAAGAGAGTTTTGTTTCCTATGATCTTCTCCAATAACATTTATGTGATGTGGAAAACTATTTCAAGAATTTGTATTCATATGGGAATTTCTTTTGTTGAGAATTTTGCTATATTTCACAAACAAGTGTGTTCCTGTTCTTTCTAATTTGTAGCAATTAGTGACTACTAGAAATCTCTCTAGTTCTAAATTTTGAATGAAGAAAAAAGGAACATTCAACTATAGGTGTATTTCTTGTTGTTATTTTTTGTGTCATAGAAAAATGGTCCCTTTTCATTTTCATGGCATTTTAGGTCTTGTTTCATGGTGTTGGAACTATCTTGCTTATATTTTATGTTGTAACATGGCTTGAACATGCTTATTTAGGTATTAAAACTCAAAGAATGATGTCTTGTGAAGGTGTTGTGAAGTGTTGTAAGACATTTATACATTCTTCTAGACTCTATTTAATACAATTCACCTAAAAACCACCTTTTCATACATCAACAAGCCCTATCTTGAAGTTTTGTAAAGTTTTGTAACAAGATTTCATGCTCTTCTAGGCATATCTTCATTATTTACACCCTTCTCACACTTTATTTTGTCTCTTTATGCCCTCATATGACATAATTAAGTGTATATTTGCATATTATCCAAAAAAATAACATTAAACACAAAAATTTTCCTGGCACATGTTTTTAGGCCCCAGGTGGGACCCATTTGCCATGGGTGGTGAATGATTCCCCCTTGGACCCAAATTCAAAATATTTCAAATTTCCTTTCAGGATTTTATTCAAAATCACTTGATGTCAGCCTGTGATGAGGTATGAATGGATACTAAGGCACAAGAATTGTATAAAGAAGTGTTTTTCACCTCATTTTAGATCCTCCTACAATCTTCCAACATTCACCTATCATATTCAAGCATTCAAGCATTTTACATCAACAATTCAAGCACTATTTAAGCACTTTGAAGCAGCCATTGACATTACTTCAGACTTGCACCATCAAGATTTAGGTGAATTAATAGCATTTTCATGTTATTAGTTTATCTCTCTTTCATTACATTGTCTTTTCAAGGGTTTAATTACCAAAAGTGGGGTTTGACCAAGGCAAAACCCTATTCACTAACCCCTAATCATTTTCCCCCTTTTGCTTGTTTGTTTGTAGCCCTTTGTTTGCAGATTTGATAGGTTGTTAGGTGTTGAAGAGTGATTTTCAAGTCAACTTAAGTTAAAATCAAGCTTGGAGAGAGTTATTTGTCTATTTTCTATAGATTTGACTTCGATAACCCAATAAGCAAACATTCTCAAATCTGGTGTTGTAGAGTTGTCTCCTAGTTTTTTTAGGAATTTGGGGGAGGACTAATTCACAACCTATGGTGAATGAGTCCTGCCTTAGGACTGGGAACTTGAGTTTTGTCAGATTTCAGATCTTGACAGATAGAAACCAACTCCCGGTAGTTTTTCACCAATAGGTGGACTAATTCACCACCCTGGGAAAATGAGTCCCACTGTGGAAAATTAGTGAATTTCACCAACATCTAGAACACTCCAAAAAGCTCACACTTTTCCTAAGTGCACTTGTTTTCATCCCATCTCTTTCTGTTCTGCATATTTCTTCATTTACATCGCTATTTGCATTTCACACTGTGTTTTCTAATAAGTGATAAATCTTAGTTTTCATTCATTTTCAGTCACCTAGATTAATCCATTGCATTTAGTTAACTCCATTTACATCATATAACATCACACACATCCTAGTTTGAGTGATACATAAGAATTTTTGGACCCAATCTCTCTCCTTTTAGGTGAAAAACCCTAGAAGTACAAGAGTAGCATTTGGGTCCCAAAAATTTATGTTTCATTTTTGTGAACCCGAATTTTGAACACTTTGAATTTCTTGCTGCATTCACATATTGCATTAGCATTCAATTAAGATATTGATTTGTTATTGCATTCTAGGACATTTCATTTTGCATTAGTGGAAACTTCATCTAGATTTATTTTTTTGCATTACATCCAATTGAAAAAAGTCAAACTCTGCATTCTGCATCTGAAAATTGCATCCTATAGAGTATTAAAATCATTTTAAAATTTCTAAAAAACATTAAAACACCTCATACTGGGACTCATTTGCCACCCAAGGCGAATCAGTCCCTCTTCACTTCTGAAACAGTATTTCTACAATCTCTTTGACATTTTCTACATTACACTTTTCTATTCTTGCATTCTATTTTCATTCACAGATTCTCTATTTTTCTTCCTTTATTAGATCTTAGTTTATTTGCATCATGGCATTTTCTTTCAATAAGTTTTGTAATTCCTTAAAGTCATTGGTAGACATGTCCAATTGTGCCTTTGGTTGTGACCCTAATGACCTTGAACTCTAACATGCTGCTATAACTCCTAATGATTGTCATCCTCATGAAGTAGACATCATTGGAGAAGATGCTGATAGCATGCACAAGTTCTACAATGACTGTCTTGACAACCTAGAATTTAATGCATTCTTTTACCCATCAATGAGATCACAAGACCTTCCCATTATTGCACCTCTTGTCACTTTGCATATTTACATCTCGATCTCAATATAGCACCTAAGGCTCCTTCCTCAAGTGGACCTCGTTCCTCTCAACTACCACAATCCCAACCATTCTATGAGCACATTGTCACAAAAATTCCTATCAACCTTGAAGAGACTTATGGTAAAGGATTTACTATCTTAAGTAAACAAGGTTGTGACACAAAACATGAACATGACATCCATCAAATTTTTGAACAAAAACCAACCAAATAAAACACAATAGGCCTTGGATATCATGATCCTTCTCATCCTTATAAACATCCTCTTCAACCTAGGAGACTTTTCGATGCTAGAATAGTGATCTTGGATGCTCCTCTTAACTTAAACATTCTCATTCCATGTGAACAACCATTAGCTCCTTCTAATGACAAGGATGTTAGGATCCCTCTGGGTCCTCTTCCTTCTTCTGCTCATGAACAAAGAGAATCTAGCAAGTGAAAACAACCTTACAAACTCAAAAAGATTAAGTTTACTACACATCCTCCACCTGAATGTGAATGGATACTTCAACTCCTTTTAAACAAAAGTCTTATACTTTTACCACCTATGAATAGGTGTGTTATTCGTCTGAATGACTCTAACATCCCATTTTGCAAATATTATCACATCCTTGGACATTACACTAAAGAATGTCAAACATTGAAGGACATACTAGATAAGTATCACTTCACTAATACCGACTATTTCCCCATCATACCTTAAAGCAGAAACATCCCACCCTCATGCCATAGTTGTAGAATTCCCTATTCTCACTATTGCACGATTCTTTCACATCACCTGTCTCGACTCATTCTTGCCTATACACTTTGTGGAGGGAAAAAAATTGTTAGCCTTGTCCTTGTAATGCACTTTAATTTGTCTCTTAACAATGTTATTCATTTTCCACTTATCTCTTTAATATTGAGAAACCAATAACTTAGTTAATGGTTGACTTATATTTGCATTAATTGTTACATTTTCTTTTCATGTGCATATCAAGTTCCCCCATATTGTGTGGTTGATGTTCTCTATCTTTGTACACTTCTTCTATTCATACCACTATTCTTTTATTCATTGTGCATTTTATTTTTCATTTTTGTTTTTTTTTCCTTTTGGGGATGACGCAAAGCGTAGAGATGCCCTATGTCTCTTCCATGTTGACCCAAACGGTCCTTGTCTTTTTCATTTTTGTTATGTTTTCTCCTTTTGAGGATGACACAAAGTGTAGAGATGCCCTATGTCTCTTCCATTTTGACCCAAATGGTCCTTGTCTTTTCCCTTTCTTTTGTTTTGTGTTTTCCTTTTGGGGATGATGCAAGGCATTGGGACCAACATGTCTCCTTCATGTTGACCCAAAATATTTTTTTTTTCTTTTGCCTTTTCGTTTTCATTTTTCTTGTGTTTTCCTTTTGGGGATGATACAAAGCATTGAGACCACAATGTCTCTTCCATGTTGACCCAAAATAGACTTTCTTTTTCTTTGGCATGGTTGAGCGGGAAGTCCACCTAGTGGCATGATTTTTCCCCATAGCCACCTTTGTGTTTTGTGAGTTTATACCAACTAGCATATGTATCTTACTTTTTGGGCTTTCTCACCCCACAAAAAAATAGTTATGTGGCCCCAGAGTGAGTATACAGTTGTGCCTTCTCACCCCACAGACAACCTAAAGTTTTGTGGCCCCAAAGTGAGTACACATTCTCTTTTTCAAACAATTATCCTAGATCTCTTTTCACAACTAGTTGGATTAACGATCGAAGCTTCATCCAATTCTTTTCAACACTGGCGTGTTCCTTTTTTCTTTTGTCTAGTTTTCCATGGGATCTTCATCCTGGGGGCTTGATCATCCATCTTGATCATTGTCATTCCATCTTGCTAACGTAGGTGCATTTGAACCCTCCCCTCAATGTTCATGGCTACTTTAGTGTGTGTTTGAAGGAAGTTCATCCTCTCACTAAAGTGGGTGTTAAATGTGTCATAGAAAAATGGTCTCTTACAATTTTCATGGCCTTTTAGATCTTGCTTCATGGTGTTGGAACTATGTTGCTTTGATTTTATGTTGTAATATGGATTGAACATGCTTATTTAGGTATTAAAACTCAATGAATGATGTCTTGTGAAGGTGTTGTGAAGTGTTGTAAGAAATTTATACATTCTTCTAGACTCTATTTAATACAATTGACCTAAAAGCCACCTTTTCACACATCAACAAGCCCTATTTTGACGTGTTGTAAAGTCTTGTAACAAGCTTTCACGCTCTTCTAGGAATATCTTCATTATTTACACCCTTCTCATGCTTTATTTTGTCTCTTTATGCCCTCATATGAAATAATTAAGTGTATTTTTACATATTATCCTGATAGATAACATTAAACACAACATTTTTTCCTAGCACATGTTTTTAGGCCCTAGGTGGGACCCATTCGCCATGGGTGGTGAATGAGTCCCCCTTTGCCCCAAATTCAAAATATTTCAAATTACCTTTCAAGATCTTATTCAAAATCACTTGATGTCAACCTGTGATGAGGTATGAATAGATAATAAGGCACAAGAATTGTATAAATAAGTGTTTTTCACCTCATTTTAGATCCTCCTATGATCCAACATTCACATATCATATTCAAGCATTCAAGTATTTTACATACACAATTCAAGCACTATTCAAGCACTTTGAAGCAACCATTGATATTACTTCAGACTTACATCATCAAGAGTTAGGTGAGTCGATAGCATTTGCATGTGATTAGTTTATCTTTCTCTTTCATTACATTGTCTTTTCAAGGGTTTAATTACCAAAAGTGGGGTTTGACCAAGGAAAAACCCTATTCACTAACCCCTAATCATTTTTCCCCTTTTGCTTGTTTGTTTGCAGCCCCTTGTTTATAGATTTTATAGTTTATTGGGTGTTGAAGAGTGATTTTCAAGTCAACTTAAGTCAAAATCAAGCTTGGAGAGAGTTATTTGTTCATTTTCTGTAGATTTGACTTTGGTAACCCGACAAGCAAACATTCTCATATTTGGTGTTGCAGAGTTGTATCCTAGTTTTTTAGGAATTTGGGGGAGGACTGATTCACCACCTGTGGTGAATGAGTCCCACCTTAGGATTGGAAACTTGAGTTTTGTCATATTTTAGATCCTAATAGACAGAAACCAACTCCTGATAGTTTTTCACCAATAGGTGGACTGATTCACCACCCTAGGCGAATGAGTCGCACTGTGAAAAATTAGTGAATTTCACCAGCATCTAGAACACTCTAGAAAGCTCACACTTTTCCCAGGTGCACTTGTTTTCATTCCATCTCTTTCTATTTTGCATATTTCATCATTTACATAGTTATTTGCATTTCACACTATGTTTTCAAACAAGTCATAAATCTTAGTTTTGCATTCATTTTCAGTCACCTAGATTAATCCATTGCATTTAGTTAACTCCATTTACATCATATCACATCACACACATCCTAATTTGAGTGATACATAAGCATTTTTGGACCCAACCTCTCTGCTTTTAGGTGACAAACCCTAGAAGTGCAAGAGTAGCATTCAGGTCCCAAAAATCAATGTTCATTTTCCTCCATCTTATATTTCATCAACAGACATGATGACTTCATCGAGTTATCTTTTTACTATTAGTCTCTTTGATTTGACAGTATTTTTGCATTACCTATTCAGGTTATCTGAGGGGGGAGAAGATTTAAAGTTTCTATTTTTGATCTTCTTGTTGGTGATGTTCTACCTTTAAATACCGGTGATCAGGTATATATGTAAACTGCCGAACATTATTATCCAATATATTTGATAGTCCATTCTAGAAATTAGACTATTTTTTTCTTATATCTTTATCATTATTCATTTCTTTTTAGGTCCCTGCAGATGGCATTCTAATTGAAGGACATTCCCTATCAATTGATGAATCCAATATGACCAGGGAAAGAGAATATGTATGTCACTCTCTCTTATGTTTCCTCCATGGGTTTTTTGCTATGTGATAGATATAAGTTTATAATGCCAAGTGTTGGGACATTGTCATCAACTATAACTACACCATTTTGGCTGTAGGTTCACAAAGATAAAAAAATCATTTTTGATGTCTGGATGTAAGGTAGCAGATGGCTATGGAACAATGCTGGTAAGTGTTTATATAAAAAAAATTGTTATGCTTTATGATTGTGATTAATTAACTGAAAATTTCTACTAGCTTATAATAGGTTACTAGAGTAGGATTAAATACCGAGTGGGGTGTTTTAATGGCAAGTATAGCAAAGGATAACAGGGAGGAAACTCCACTATAGGTTTATAATCCTAGAATTTTTTTATTGGTGAAATATCCATTATGTCTATTCAATGTTGTTACTTTCAAACTCAGATTTTGAACACACAAAATGGTTCCTTGTTACAACAAGTTTGTCTATGGTGTTGCCACATTTATTATTAAAAAAAATTATTATTTAAAATTTAGAATTTTATTTAAGTTTTCAATTGTAATTTTTTAAGAATAAATTTATTAAATCATATTTTTCCCCCACCCTAGAATGTAAAATAACAATATATATTAATTTTATATATGGATAAATGATATTTCCTATCTATAGTATTTATTTATTTTAAATGAAATAGTTTCCATCTCCAAGCTGGCTGTAGGATGTGTGGGTGAAATTATACCAAAAATTGTGTAAAATATACAACTATCAGTCTTGCAAGTGTCAAAAATTTTAGGTGACAGTTCAAATAATAAATTATCAGATTGTCCCACAAAATTTAACTTCATTCTTGCAAGTGCGAAATTTTTTAGGTGATAGTTCAAATAACACATCATCATTCTCACCCCCAAAATTTAACTGTCAACCATTGCAAATGGGAGAAATATAATTTGACCATGCAAATGATAAAATAACAGTCTCCTCCCCACATAGAGAAACAAACACAAATATATCCACTATCTTCTTTTAGAAAAATATCAACTATGTTTCTTGGCTTGCTAAAAAGATTAACCAAAATTTTCATAACCTATTCAACTGTTAGTTGTGCAAGTGGGATAATTATTAGGTGACAGTTGGAAATAGTAAAAATATTAGTTTATCTCCCAAAATTTAACTCAGTCATGCAAATGGGGGAAAATACTAGTATAGATATTGTAAATACATCTATAGAAAAATGATTGGGAGATATCAGTCTCCAGGTCTTTTTTTTTTTCAGGAACATTTTTATTTATCACATATGTCTCAATTATTTTATTTTATTCAAACTATTTTTATGCTGAAGGAATTCCCTCTATTAGCAAATCAAGTGGAATTCTATTTTGCAGGTGCTTTTCACAGATTCAGATCCAAAACTCAAGTTGGAAGGAAAGGGTAGATGTTGAAGTGCATATTAGAGCTTTTAACTTTTTAAAAAGTGGAATGGGACTGATTCGCAAAGATCGGTGAATGAGTCCCACTATAGCTATTTTTTAGATCTATTTACCCTTTTCTCTGAAACAAACTCTTGTGCAAAAACCCTGATCTGGGATTGATTCACCTAGGTTGGCGAGTGAGTCCCAATTGGTCAAAAATTCAACATTTCTAGAATTTCAGAGTTGTTTCCAGTCTCTTCAAGGTTTTGAGGTGCACACTAGTTACATTTTTTCTTTCCTATTCTATTTTACTTGCATTTCTAGGGAATTTTCTAAGCCATTTTACATATCACACTATGTTTTGCAATATATTATCTTTTCCAAGTTTACACTTGGTGGTGAACCCTTCATTAGATATCATTGAATCCCTAGAACAGTCCCTTTTTCAAATTTCAATCTCCTTTGCATTGAAATCTCAAGGGTTTGTTCTTGAGTGAAGAGTAAGAAAATTCTCTCTCCTTTTAGGTCCAAAACCCTAGAAGTGAAATAGAGTACACCATTTTCTTCTTTTCAATATTTAATAAATAAAAAATGCTTAGTACTTTGAGTGGTGTTGTATATTCACCCACCCCCTTGCTCCAATTGGAAACTCTATTGACCATAATTATCTCTTGACTAGGTTTAACCTTAATATAATATAACAAGATTCCATTATAAAAACTAATGTCACACTTAGTTGATCGAACTCACCAAATAGGCTTAATGCAACCTCTCAAGAATTCCCTATTACGCATATGTAACATTCCAAGCACTAGAAACTGCCTCTTATTCAAGTTCTTTCCTTTAATCATGGGAGTAACGACTCTCCTAGTTCATAACTAAATCATACCGATGACACTGTGTCACCGACTGGACACACCTAGTCTTAATTCAAAGCATTGTCAATATACCCATATAAATTCAGAATTAACTCGATGTAAAGATTACTTCCTCTTGTTGAGTTTTAGACTCTTTGTTGTAATATCTGATATGGATCCATCCTTCTAGGATAACATATAACCAATCTGGATATCCTTGACATTAAATTTCATATTAAATCTCACGTTCATAGTAATTTCTAACAATAGTAAATTAGCATAATAAATTATTTACCTTCTAGTAAATTCAACTAAGAACCCTTCAACTAACCACCAATTATCTCATGGTTCTTTCCAAGTTATCCTTGACATCATTTATTTAAGAGTCCAATGTTTGTATTTTCATAAACCATCATATATCCTTTCCCTCAATTTGATAGATATAATCACATGTTCAAAATGAATAATAATTCGATATCCATTCTAGAGGACATTATCAATTTGAGAGGAGTTGGTGCTTTTTCACCTTAAAATCCCCTCGTATTAAAGCTTTTGGTTACTGAGACATAAAGTCCTCATCTTTAAGACTAGAATACTATGAATAGGTATTAATAGACTCTAGGTCAAAAGTATAACATAGTATCAATCAAAATATAGTAAGGATGTATTTATGTAACCCGACTCCTTTGCTGAAAAATGATATAAACTTTCATTCAAACATTTAAGCTAACCCTAGGGAATAAACTATTTTCCTACTTTCAAGGAAACATGAGCAACTGAGAATATATGTTATCCACTCATGGATAAACTACCAATCATATGTTTACATAACATCATACCTTTAAAATGATCACATAATACTTCTAACATGGTATCAATCCCTTTGCATTACTAACATTATAATCTATGAAAGCATATATGTAACATGCAATTAACTAGGTATCATATATATACCTTCTAGATAGTTTAGCATAATTTCACCATACAACCATCACAATCATAATAAATTTATATATGTATCATACTAATAATATATCACAAAACAACTTATATCTAATCTAGCTATAAGCACAAGCTTGATTCAATAACTATGGTAACCAAACAATAACTTGCACAAGCACTTGTAATCAATCAACAAAAATATAGATTCAACATAGAAAAGAGAAATGGATAGAATTACTAAGCATGCATAGTAATAAAGCTTCCAAAGAAGAACTTTGTTGGCTGTCCTCTCTAATATATCGTATCTCCAATCCAATTCCTCCAAAATCTCAATACTCTGCCTTCACTAATACTAAAATTTATCTTCACACTCATAAAGAAACAATCACAAATCTCACAATAAACTCACAAAAATTATCTTTGTAAATTAACATCAAGAATGCAATCATAAAATTCTCCCCAAACAAATAAATGTCAACCCCTATATATAAAGATTCAAGGAGAGACTTCACACTTCAAATTAGCTATGGCCTTTGCCACCTTTCTTCCCCAAGTTTCCACCTTTTAAATAGCAAAGAAAAACTCTTATGAAAGTATAATACTCTACAAATCGATTATGCACAATTGGGCACCTTATTCCAATCTACTAGAAACTAAAAGAATCATTCATTTGATACATAAGGAATTTGAACTTTATATAGCTTCTATTTCTTGGCCAAGTGATTGAAATCAGATCACACATGCTAATTTACTGAGTTAAATGCTCTTACAAATGGCTACGCCATTACTTTCTAGTTTTATGCTTGCTCACTTACTCTATTCATGGAATTTACAATCCACTTACCCAGTTGATTATGGTTCCTAAGAAGGGCTACTATTATTTTAATAGTCACATTTCATATGTGGGTATGTGCAGGATCATGATGGGCCAAAAAGTGGCAATATAATGGGTATTTGTAGGGTATGTGGCTGACGACTTTTTTTAACCCAAAATTGATGAAACGAAAAGGGTTTTTAAAGGAGATTCTCAGCTTTCCACCAATATAAATTATGTTGTACTTTGAATTTAATAAATAATTATTATTCATTTTCTATTTGAATTACAACTAAAGTCCTTATTGATAGGCTAGTTGAAAAACATCTATAGCTTTCAAATGGTATCATATTTTTTGAATCTGAAACATGTTTCACATTCTATGTTTCACATACTATAGGATTAAAAAAATAAAAATTGAATTTCATGAAGTTTTGACCAAGTTAAGGTGGCTAGACATACAGGTTTTTATATTTTTTAAAATTTGTAATAAAAAATTCATAATTAATTATTTACTTGGAAAAAAATTACAAAAAAAATGCATCACATCTAGACATGAGTCCTCTACTTATATATAAAATCTTATAAAATAAAATTCTCATTTTATTGTTGTTAGGGTGGTTAGACAGACACCTACTTATTTTTTCCCTGAAATTTAAGTACTACTACATTGAAATTTTAAATTTTCACCAAATAGATTTTTTCTTTTTATAAATAAACCTAATAGTTTAGAAACTACATTCAATTTGATACAAATTCTATTTTTACATATTTTTGAAATAATATAGATAGCTTGTTCAAATTTTTATGTCAAGTTGCCAAACTCTAATTTTTCTAAATTTTTTGGCACTTAAGGGCCTGTTTTTTCCATGATGATCCTGCACATACCCATGCACTTCCAACAATTACAAATTTCACTTGCCACCTTAGGTAATCATGGTAGATTTGACTTAGTCTATTGCACTTTTTATTTCTACATGTGTGTGGCTTACATTATATAGCATTACTTTATAAAACAAATGTATTATCATTGCATCAAAATGGTGTTGCATTATATATGCACATATTTTAGTTTTAACTTATGTGATGCATTTATACCATATACACATTGTACTAAAGCATTGTATTATGTGTAGCATACAAGTTATTCATTGTTTACTCCATCACATTATATATGTGATTGATATTTCATGATATCATTTAATGAATAACTTTTATATGTGTGTGTGTATACTATTTAATTTAATATGTACACACACACACACACACACACACATATGGGGTATGTGTAGGATCATGATGGGCGAAAAAGTGGCAATATGATGGCTATGTGGCTGACAATTTTTTTTACCCAAAATTGATGAAACGAAAAGGGTTTTTAAAGGATATTTTTAGCTTTCCACCAATATAAATTATGCTTTACTTTGAATTTAATAAGTAATTATTATTCATTTTCTATTTGAATTATGACTAAAGTCTTGATTGATAGGCTGATTGAAAAACATCTATAGTTTTCGAACGGTATCACATTTTTTGAATCCAAAACATGTGTCACATTCTATGCTTCACTTAATATAGGATTAAAAAAAAAAATTGAATTTCATTAAGTTTTGACCAAGTTAAGGTGGTTAAACATACGATTTTTTATATTTTTTAAAAATTTGTAATAAAAAAATCATAATTAATTATTTACTTGGAAAAAAATTACAAAAAAATATGCATCGTGCATGGGGACATGAGTCTTATACTTATATCTAAAATATTAAAAAAAAATATTATCATTTTATTGTGGTTAGGGTGGTCAGACAGACACCTACTTCTTATTTTTTCCTTGAAATTTAAGTACTACTACATTGAAATTTCAAATTTTCACCAAATATAATTTTTATTTTTTAGAAAAACCTAGTAGTTGAAATAATATAGATAACTTATTCAAATTTTTATGTCAAGTTGCCTAACTCTAATTTTTTGGATTTTTTTGCCACTTAAGGGCCTGTGTTTTCCATGATGATCCTACACATACCCATATATATATACATATATATTATTATCCTAAAATCTTACAATACATATATCAACAATTATATGTACATAAAGTGTAGATATATATATATATATATATATATATATATATATATATATATATATATATATATATTATATCTATATATATATCCACTCAATTTTCCATATGTATGATGTATCCACATATTAAGTCATATATGTAAGTATTTCTACCTAGTTATGCTCACATGTGTATATGATCATATACATGAGTTATCGTGTGTGTGTGTGTGTATGCATACATTTAATGTATATACTTATCTATGTTCATATATATATATACACACACACACACACACATATACATTTAATGTATATACATAATATACCAAGTACAACATCTACTCAATAAAAATATTTAATCACTATGGTACAAGTCATCTTAACAAACATAGAGAATCACAAACAATCACCCAAGCATTCCCATTAACCCAAAACTATCACCAAGGTTAACTTACTGACACTTAGCCCAAACTAACTCGACAAAGATTGTCTAGCCTAAGTCATGAGTGTGTGCATTAGCTCAAGTAGTAAAATTAGTGGTTTCCACACCAATTTCCTCTCCTAGGTAAAACTCCCCCTCTCCTCACTAGAGGCCTTGATTTTTTTTTGTATCCAACTTAGTGCATCATGAACAAAGTTAGTCGATCACATGAAAGTCATATTTATCATCTACTAAAATTGTACATCAAGCTATGTGAAATAAAATATTTTTTGAGTTAGTATAGAAAATATAAAGAATCTACACACAAAGGTGGAAGAGATCTCAAACTTGGGTTTAATAATTACTTGTGCTGAAAAATATGACATTATTTTCAAAGGATGCTTTCTACAAGAATATGATGTACATTAATTTGGATAGGAATAGGTTTCTTGACAAACTAGATGAGATAACTTTTTCTGGTTTTTTAAAACCATTAATAGACTTAAAAATCTAGTTGCATGACATAGTAAATGAAACCCCTACTATCAATAATGAATTTTTAATAAAACTACATGTTAATCACTATGAATTATAGGATATTGCATTACCTACAAATAATGAGTGGGACATGATACCATAGATGGTACTAACCACCATAATCTAGATTATAATGTAATAATATATAGTTTAATTTTTAAAATTGTTGCATTTGTTGTTTCTTTCATATTTTTTATATACAATATTACAAATATAAAAAGTGATCCCTTAGAGTTTGGATTTAACATTGTGGTGATCTTTCCTGGCATATTATGCATCAATTTTTAATGTTCAAAAGGTGACTAAATAAAATTAAACATTTATTATTTCCAATCCAAACGTAAGAACAAAATTTAATTACTAAATTTAATGTATGGATGTCCAATTTCCCTTACCCTGTGTTAATTAAATACATTTTTTAAAGTGAATAATCCATTTTACCAACCATGTAATTTACTCATATGCTTTCTCAAGCCCACTTTGATTAGATTTTCTAATATATAAATATATGTGTACAAGTTCTATATTCTTTGATGAACTTACCTCACCATATCCCTATTTCCTTATCCCATAATCAACCAAACATAAGAAATTTTACACTAATCCATAAATCTATTTATAATCAACCTAGATAAGATATATAGATGGAAAAAATTTCCATTTATTTTTTAATTAAAAGGTAATAAGCCTGAACTATATATATTAATAGTAAATGGAAATACGTATGAGTGTGATAAAGCCTACAAAATAAGTGTAGTTGAGGGAATAATAAACACAAAAAAATTGTTCCCAATAATCAGAGAGAGGCACAAAGAGGCCAAAAAAGAGCATAAGCCTTAGAACATTACAAAAAGGAGGAAACAAAAATATGGTAGTTTTTGAAATAGAGATAAGTTGAGGCCCTCACTCAACATCAAGGGAGGTGTCAAAATCCATTATCCACTAGAGATCTATGATAGTCACTATCGCTTGTGTTGTGCCAGTGTGATAAAGTGAAAGTTTCCTAGGAAATGAAGCCATTCAACCCTATCAACCATTGCATGCCCATATTGAATAGTCCACAGCCTTGGGACACCAACACCAAGTCTTACTGAAGCTATGGTTTTTTCCAACCATTCAAGATTGTTCTTTTTAAATATTTTGGATGCTAGTTGCTCCATCATTTCCTTTTCCTCACCTAGATCAAGTAGGGAAGCCACAAAACATGAAGTGATGTTTGTGTTTCCTCTATAATTTTTAGAGACTTGATGAAATTGAAACCTAGGATCATCTTCACTGCTTTTACATCTATACCAGTGGGATGTTTCATTATAACCTTTAAATGTAGATTTGTTATGATCTTTCAAAGGCCATCTAGCGACACTTTGGGTGAGAGGGAACTTATTTTTGAAATCTTTCATGATAGGAGAAGTACTAGAATTTTTTTAAAATGCACTTTAATACCACTTTTTGGCATATACCAACTCAGCTCTGAAGTATTGTGCAACTAATTTGACATTAATGATATATCCATAAAATGAATGGATAACTTGTGCAACATCCACCAATTTGTGTTAAAGTGAACAACCATACTTGGAATTTCTTCAATTTAACATTATTGATATATCCATAGAATGACTGGCTAACTTGTACAACATACACCACTTTGCACCAAAGCGAATGGCTATACAAAGAGTTTCCCATTATAAAAGACATCAAATTATATGGAGAAAATAAATGCATGGGTGTGTGCAAGAAGTTGAGTCCACTTTTTGGCCAAAAAGTGGAAGTGTTTTCCCTGATTTTCAGAATTTGACACATTTGACCTTAAAATTTGAAGCACTTAGAGATAGAGTCTTCAAAAAAGTCACTAATCATAAAATGTAGTACTCAGAGTCTAGTTTCCAAATATGTAATTTATTTCAATACCCAGATTGTAAAAATTGAGTTTCAATAGGAGTTTCTAAAAACCATTGTTTAAAAGTCACTTTTTTATACCATACCATGCACATGTATGACATCCATATTTTGACCTAAATTATCATATTTTTCTAAATCCTTTTGGGAAAAGATTTGCGACTCACTAAAGCTTGTTTATAAATTTTTTTGTAATTTTTTATTGAATATTTTTTTTTTGTTAAATTTTTATTAGGCATATTTGTCGTTTTGAAAAATTGTCATGTACAACACAGATAAGATGACCTAAACTTATCATTTTTGATTTTTTTTGAAAATTGAAAAGAATTGTCTGAAGTTTGTTCTCGTGCAATCCATTCGTCAAAATGTTATGTTGATAAAATATTATTAAAATACTTAAAAAACCTGATAATTCAAGTTTATGGACTATTTTCACTAGAAATTAATTGAAAAATAGAAAAATTAATCAAATTATTAAAAAAATTACATATTTGGAATCTGCATTGTGTCATCTATAATGGGTTTTAATTTTGTAAAAAAATTCTGCAAAATAGGTTTTCAAATATATGTCCAAAGTCACTATTTTCCTGTGACATTAACAGGATCTTCAAGTTGCAGGTCAAACCAAGTCCAAAGCTTAGGGTCGGGTCCCCAAGCCATTTCCGGAACCAAAAAACAAGCCCAAAACCCGCCCAAAAATTCATAATTTTAAAAACGGAATCTCGTTTCATAAAAAACACATTTTTTATGGTTCTATGAAACAGGATCCCATTTTGAAAATTACCAAAAACGGAAAGTTTCCATTTTCAGAATGTTTTCAAAATGGGATCTCATTTTGAAAACTTTCCGAAAATGGAAACTTTTCAAAAATTGGAAGTTTCCAAAAATGGAAAGTTTTGAAATCCATTTTGGAAATTTTTGTTTTGGAAAAATTTCAAAATGGGATCCCATTTTGAAAACCAAAATGGAAATTTTAAAAATGAGATCCCATTTTTTAAATTTAGGCTCGGGATCCCAAAGCTAAACGGGATCCCGTTTTTTAAAAATGGGATCCCGCTTTTTAAAAACGGGATCCTATTTATTAAAAAGCGGGATCGTGTTTTTTGCAAGCTGATTTCATTTTTTTGCCTAAGGCAAAAACTTCCACATTTCGTCGACTCATCTTCTTGCATTTACCCGCATGTCCCATTTGACAAGAGGTATGAGGTGTGGAAATTAATGCATTTAAGTGGGGTATTCCTAACTCAAAGCTAGAACATATACATGTCAAGTATTTGAAATGCAAGGGAGCCAAAGCTTTAGAAAGGTGTTGAAGGAAGCGAGAAGTTGCTACATATTGAGAAGCTTGGTAAGAGAATTGGGTAAATTTAGTGACAATTTTTAGTGATGCTCCAATCCTATGAGGTACTAATTGGCTAATTTTGAATCATTCTTGCTTGGAGAATGCATGGCCATATTTGTAGCCACCACCTTTTAACTCATGGTGGACCCCCAAAAAGGTCCTACCAATCATGTAATAGTGGTTACAGCAGTTAGGTGTTATTCTAGGAAGTGTGTGCACACCATGTGGCCTAGTGTGGGACCTATCACAAGAACAAGTGAGAGGATTTTGCTTGAAAATTTTCCAAGGTTAATTATATATAATTTAATTTTAAATTTTCATGCTAAACAATTTTATCATAAAAAGAAAAGGTGATGAACTAAATCTACTTTCAATATGCCAATAGGTGGTAGTTTTATTCAATCTATAAAAAAAAGATGAATGCAATTAAATAGATATACTCTAATATACATGAAAGGGAAGATACAGTTATTACAATTAGTGAATGAAGAAAATAAAATTATGAGCTCGAAAGGAATTAAAAATAATAGGTTTTATTTTTATGCTTCATTTGGGTGTTGTTTTCGATTAAAAAGGAATGGAAGGATCCCAACTCATAATAGAATAGAAACAACACAAAAATAGAAATGTAGAGAGAAATAGATAAAAAAAACTAGAGATTGTGTAGTAACAGAAAAAGTATCCCTTTTCCTTACTTGATTTTGGGAATAATTGTCAAATGTTGAATTAACCTAATTTTGTCTAGGTTTAATATTGTAATGTGTTGTAACACATTCACATTGATCTTGGGCCCCTTTTTAATAAAATGTGCCTAATTTGTACCCTATTTTAAGTGTTGTAACACACTTTCACATTTATCTAGGGTCTCAATTAATTATGGTTAATTAAAATTAATTAGTCCCTTTAATTCAAATTTAAGCCTTATTTGTGACACCTCCCAAAGATCTATCCTGAAACCCATAATTCAAATTCCATAACATTTAATTGGGAAAATTTGAGGTCCTATAAATTGGTGCTAGGACCCATTTGCCCTAGGTAGTGAATGGGTCCTCCCTCTATAAGACCCCCCTTTCTTTGCAAATTCTACATGGGTTTTTGATACATTCTTTCATTCCCTGAAGGAAAGGTCCTGGAAAAGAGTGCCAGGACCCATTCACCCTAGATGGCAAATGGGTCCTCCCTTAATGAGGACCCCCTTTTTGAATTCCATTCTAGTGGGATTTTAATAATGTTTGTTTCCAGATCTAGTGTTGTCTTGAATTGTTTGAATTTCAAGGTTAGTCTCTTGATTTAGAATAAATATGGGGGTAATTCACATTGTTTCTCCTAGCAACTTTGAGAGATCATCCTAACACTTTACAAGATCATTATAAATCACTCCAAGAGAATTTTTAAAGGAATTTCAAGGTAGATTATCAAGTTTTATTGCAGCAATTCAATATCATTTCATCATGATAGGGGTTTAGTGCATTCCTACATGTTGTTGAGCTAAGATAGTGAATGTAGCATTGAGGATGTACTTGCAAGAATTTTTCACATCTTACTTGAGATTAAGATCTAGATTCTTCATGGCCACTACATCTTAGATTGTCAATTTATCTCCCAAGACAACTTTCAAGGTATCAATATTGCATCATTTCATGTTCATGCTTCAATTTTATTATTTCATCATTTGGTTTAATTACCTACAAGGGATTTGACTTAGGAAAATCCATATTCACTAACAATCAACAAGTTTTTCTCCTCTTGAGTGTGTGTTTGCAGATTTATAGATTGAAGATCAAGTGGAGAAGAAGTTAAGAGAAAAATTGTCAATGTTCTCAAGTTGCAAGATTGACCTTCATAATGCAAGAACAAAGAACTAAAGCTACAAATTTTATTCTAGGTTTTTGTGAGCTGACAACCAAGGAAAATAATACTAATCTCAGTTTCAAAAACCCTAACAAGGCTCCATTTTCCACTAAAGATGAATGAGTCCTTTGTGCCCTAAAAATAGGCTTCTTGTAGTAAGGTACACACCATTTTAAGCTCTAAAAAATACCCTCATAGTTTCTATAACAGCTAGGGTTATTTTATGATTGTTATTTGCATCTTTTGGCTCTCATAATTGCATTGGTTAGTGTGGAAAATTTTAGTGGTTCATTATCTTAATTCATTTAACTTTGATGAACCCTACTATATATTTTTCACCTTAATCAGATTAAATCCAACATCTTTTCCTCCAAGGGATTGTCATGCAATATGGGGTTCATTTGAGAAATACATTTCTTCTTTCATTGTACAATTGTCAAAGAAGATTCATCAAGTAAATTTGAATCCTTTAGGAAAGAAGGGAGAGATGCCCCCTTAGAGTGCCTAACAAATGGAACAATACCAACACAAGAACAAGGTGGAGAAGAAATAACCTAGTCCAAAACTAGAGCATCAGGAACCATAGAAAAAAGAGAATTTTGAGGAACATGATTATTAGTCATCATATTAGGAGGAGGAGGAGACACAAAAGGTGATTGAAGCTCCAAATCCTCACTAGTATAAATAAAATTATTAGGGTACACAATAAGATGGTTAGGTAGAGCATTATTCCACCAAGTGGAAGAAGATGTTTTATAGGAACCATAGGGACAGTCATAGTCCAAGTTCTTAGTATAATAATAGCACCTAAAATGAAATGTGATACCCTCATAATCCACAAGCTGAGACCAAGATTAACCATTAACTTGAAGCACAACCTCACCAAGTAATGCTTTTGACAAATCAATCTTCACAAAAAAATGTGCATAAGAGGTGTGGATAAAATTATTAGAAGCTAGATTTACTTTGAATAACCTACCAAGAGAATTACCAATATCTTCAAATTGAAAGGAACAGTAGAACTGTGTTGGAAAATAAGGAAATCTCACCCAAATAGGTGGAATATCAATAGATTCATTCAAAGGGTTAAAAAAGGATCCCAAGGCCGAATTGAAAGAGGATGAGAATCCCATTCCCAAAACCCATAATCTAAAACAACCTATCTATCATAAAAAGAATTAAAATAGAAAACAAAAATACCCCAAGAAAAAGGGTAAATCTAGAACTTATCCTCCACTAAAGGAATCCACTGCTCCAAGATCTAGAGATGTAGATCAAGAAGAGAAGGCCATAAACAACAAAACCTACAAATAAAACCATTTTGAGAGAATAAATCAAAACATTTGGTGACATCCTACCCAAGGGAAATTACAACGTTAGCCTTGGCATAGGGGAGAGGCACATCTAGATGCACAAAAATAGAGCCCAACTCCAACTTTTATGACTTCACTGCAGCAATAAAGGAGCCAACCAAAGGAAGAGCTAGAAGAGAAGTAGATGCATTTAGAGAAAAAGGTACAAATGCCACCACCATAGGAAACTATGGTATAGTAAAACCCTCCATCAAAAAGGAGAGCCAAGGTAGAGAAACTGCACCAGCTGAAGGGAGCACCAAATCTACAAATAAATTGCATGTATGAGGTTATTGATTACACCTACTATGAGTCTTAAAAGTAGACCTTTTATTATTATGAGCAGTCCACCCATATTCCTAGTTCTTAATTATATACTTTTAACTAGAATAATATTCCTTTAGTGTTTGTAAAATATTTAATTTCTATGTTGAATTTTTATTTGGTATTCACATACATATCCCTATTAGTCTGCATATACATCAAAATGGAAGCTAAATCTATTTGTTAAAATTACATTCCCTTGTATTTTTTCCTTATTATTTTGGTAGAATTTAATTAGAGTGTCCTTTATGAAAGAGAAAGTGATGAAGAAGGAAAACACACTTCACCCTTCCAACTCTCACTGATTTCACAAAACATAGATTACATCTAACTTCAAAAATGATAACAACTAAAATTGACAAATACTTGTGTCAATTTTGGATTGATCTAAATTGCAAACATTACATTCAGATTACAAAACAAAAACATCTCTTTATTTAAAACAGATTTCATGAAATAACAATACAACAACAACTCCTAGACAACATCTTCTTACATTCTCCTAGAAATTTCTTTTGTCGCCTCCTTGCTTTGTCTTAAGAATCATAACCTGCAATTATACAATCATTGTCTAATGGCTATGATTCCCTTAACTCCACCTTTAGGAAACCACTCTACAACTCATCCTTTCACTGCTGTCCTCTGGCGAAAATTCCTTCTAATCTACAATACTTCACCTCCTTTAATCGAATTTCCCTATCTACAAAGCATGGTCTCAACACACAATGCCTTAAAATGACTTTTCATATTCTCACTCCACTTTGTTGCTCCCTCATTGCATCAATTACACTTTGAATTATGGAAAAATAATATTATCCATGCTTAATACATAGCCCCCCTCTAAATTGTATGCCTTACCACTATTATTCTACACTTCTTCGCAACCCATAGCCTTTCCTGATTGCATCCTCAATACCTTCCCTCTGTTTTCATTTTATATTTTTTGGCAAGTATACAACACATGCATACTACTAAGACATCTATCTTTATCTTCATTTCTTGTGTTTGTGCACCTCCATACACTCTAGTTTTCCTTGGATTAAATCTACGAACACCCAACATTTATGTCGCTCATCTTCAATTTATCTTCAATTTTGGACAATTGCTTCAAATAGATGCAACCTTTTCCTCGGTTAGCATTCGATGCAATGGTGATTTTTCTTGGAACACATAACTAAATCTCTTTTGGTTACTTGCAATCTTGTTTGTCTAGACTTCACAAATCATGAACCCTCAAATAGATAGTCCATTCTCCAATCGATCCTTACATGGTCAACTAGTCACCCAATTTATGTGTGCTTCCCTTTAATGTGAAGAATCCACTGGTACATACTCCCCTTCACTGCCTACCTTTAGCTACTAACTTAGCTCTTTACACCAACCCAATATGCCCAATCAAATTCAGATGAACTTCATTATTTTTTTAGTTGGTTTTCAACCTTCTATGTGGGCCTCTTACTCCCTAGCTCGTCCTCATTTATTAATTTCCTCCTCACGTAGGTTGTGACCTATTATCTAAGTCCTCCCTAGCATAGTGATGAATTTTCTATGTTTTCTCCTTGATTCCAGTCGAGCTCTATTCCCCTTCTCAATGTCACCTTCTTGCCACTTCTCTCTCTCGCAATCCCCTTTCATGGTGTTTTCTTTTGCTTTTAATTGCTCCATTGTCAATTCATATTCTGTCTCTTAATCTTCCTACACCCATTGATTTCTTCCTCGCATTACTTTTAAAACCATAGGGTAAAAGCACAAAGTTGTGTCACACTTTTGTCCAACTTATCAACACAATTGAATTTAAGTATTTCTAACTAAAAATCATTTTCGTCAAATACGTGATCTAGTAAGATTCATTCTAGCTAAGTTGGATACTTCCACAACTTTTTCAACAAAAATTGTTGGCTAAAAATACATGGAGTGCCACTTTGAGTCCAATTTACCAAAAAAATAAAATTATTTGAAAAACTTGAATTTTCAATAACCCCTATTAATGTAAATAACATTTTTTTTAAAATACAAAAAATACCCTTTTGTAGATCCATGAGTGTAATTTTGAAAAATATATTTATTTAATAGTTTAATTATTATTTATATTTAATTTTTATTTTTATTTAAAGTAGGTTATCAACACAACATATTAGGTTGGTTACCATGCCAACGAAAAATACTAAAACTTATTATTTTTTTTTTTTAAAATATGATGCACTAGATAAAAGAATCTATTTCAAGATGGTATATTTTTTTTTCCATTTTGGATAAATATTAATATGAAAGGTAACTTATGATGGAAACAACTTTTTTTTCTTTTGATACTAAAGGGGTGTCCCCGTGACCTAGCCTAGCAGCCCAATAGCCCTTACCTTGGGTACCTGAGGTGAGCTAGGGTGAGACTAGTTCCCTATGGGTGAGATCCCCCACTCGCAAGAAGTCCCACCTCTTAAACCCAAGAGCGGAGTCAAACCCGAGACCAATGGGGAGAAAACCCACTACCCAAGCCAACTCTACTACCCGTTCGAGTTGGAAACAACTATTTTTTCATTCGCACACATTTTAATATTTATTTAAAAATATATCCATGCACTAAAGTTTCAAGTTATAAATACACAAAAAAATTGAAAGAAAAAAATAAAATTTACTATAAAAAGTTTGACGTCTCATACAATTTCATTATTTAGCATTCTATCAACAATTAAATTATAGTGTTAATTTATTAAAAAGTAGTATAAAATTATTTTTTAATTGCTTTAAAAAATACAAACATAAAATATACTAAAAAATATATATTTTACTTGTTTATATTATTTCAAAATTCAAAACATATATGCCACTTTTTAGTGATTCAAGTTTAAAAATTGGATCAGTGTCGGTCATTTCTTTCATAAAGTGTGACATAGCTTTGTGCTTTCACCCCACAATCTTTAAAATTTTCCTTTTGTCTCCATAAAAAAATGGTATCTTTTGGCAAGATAATGACTTCAATTTGGAGGAACCCATATGAAGAGTTCATCAAAACGTATAATCTTGTTAGCAACAAAGATGTGGAAAAAAATTGAATTTTGATGTAATCGCTTACTATTAATTCTGATTCAAAATTAGATGGTGTATGATGGTGAAATTTTCAGAACTAAATCCAATATAGAGTCAATCTACCCCAAACGATCATGAAATCAAAATCAACCCAAAAAAAATGAAAACAATAAATTCAAATCAATTTTTTTTGTTGATGTTGATCATCTATTGACTCGGGATGCTCTTGCATCAAACACGCTGGGTAAGAAAATTTGTGAGTATGGGCTCACTAAGGTGGATTTAGGTGATATAACCACCCTTAGAGATTGTTCACAACATCCAACAAACTCCATTGCTGACAACTCGAACTCCTCCACCAAATAACCTTCCTCTTCTTCCCTCCATGCCTTCCTCTGGCATGTCTTCATTGCAACTCTACCCTTGCAACTTGCATGCTACAATCATACCTCAATATCATGAAAATTCACTTCATATGGTGTAATCTTTCACTTTCACAACTTTTCTTAGTGGCTCACGCTCTCAATCGTTGAGGACTCTGCTCCCCTGCAATAATATTGTTGAGCTTCTCTCACACTTCCACTATCTACAGGTTGTGTCACAAGCTACCTCACATTTGGTGATCTTCCTGTGTCCCCAAAACCTTTTCTCACTTCCCTCTCTACCCACAGGCCTTGGTGCGAACCACCACTCTCTCAACACTTTATTTGTTTCTCTCTCTTGGTGCTCTATCTGGACACTCAAAACCTCTAGCTTTGATACCACTTGATGAAGAAGTAAAACACACTTCACCCTTCCAACTCTCACTCATTTAACAAAACATATATTACATCTGACTTTGAAAATGATAACAAATAAAATTGGAAAATACTTGTATCAATTTTGGATTGATCTAAATTGCAAACATTACATTCAGATTGTAAAATAAAAACAACTCTTTATTCAAATCAGATTTCATGAAATAATAGTACAAGAACAACTCCCAAACAATATCTTCTTGTGTTCTCTTGGTAGTTTATTTTGTCACCTCCTTGCTTTGTCATGAGATCATAACCTACAAGTATACACTCACTATCTGGCAGCTATGTTTCCCTTGACTCTACCTTCAAGTGACCACTCTACAACTCATCCTTTCACTATTGTCCTCTAATGAAGATTCCTTCAAATTTTCAATTCTTCGCCTTCTTTCATTGAATTTCCTTATCCATAGAGCATGGTCTCAACATAAAATTCCTTAAAGTGACTCTCCATATTCTCACTCCATTTTGTTGCTCCCTCATTGCATCAATTCTAGTTTGAATTATGGAAAAATTAGATTATCCACGCTGAATACATCCCCCTCTAAAGTTTATGCCTTGCCACTATTATTTTGCACTTCTTCGCAGTCCATAGCCTTTCCTGCTTCACATCCTCTACTGGTTTAAAGACTTAGACAAACACAACAAAAAAAAGAGCCAAAAATAATAATTGCTACAACAATACCATATGCACACAAAGCTATTTTTTCTTTTTTTGATTAATCATCAATAGATTACAAAACATCTCCATTTAATATATTTATTAGGAAATATGAGAGGCTGCTAACATGATTACTTGCTAACAACAAAAAAAAACTTAACTACTTCCTAATCTATTCACAGTTACTACTACAACTGCTTAATGTAGAATTATTCATGCTAATTTAGACAACAGACTAATCCCCTAATTTTCTCCACCGTAAGGAGGGAAACTGGGAAAAATTAGTAATATTCTAACACTCCCTCCTAATTTCTACCAGTGATAATTACACCATTAACAATGCCCAATCTTTGTCTTAAATGTTCAAATACAGCCTTTGTTAATGCATTAGTAAATATATCTACTAATTGTTCTTTACATCTACAAAATTTCAATTGAATTTGACCATCATTCACCAACTCTCTGATAAAATGATTTCTTGTATCAATATGCTTGCTCCTCTTGTGAAAGACATAATTTTTTGACAATGAAATTGCAGAATTGTTATCACAAAAGATTGTTGTTGGATCCTCTTGTGTTTACAATATATATATCAAAACTTTTCTCATCCAAATTTATTAACATGCAGTTGAAGTGGTTGCTACATATTCCACTTTAGCTGATGAAAGAGTCACTATGGATTGCTTCTTTGATGCCCATGAGACTACACCTATCCCAAAATGAAAGATATATCCAAAAGTACTCTTTCTATCATCGATACTACCTGCAAAATCACTTTTTTTTTTGATAAAGGGAAAAACAGGTTTTACAGGGACCCAAAACCACCAAATTTACAACAAAAGAGAGGGAAAAAAAGTTCGGCAGAGAAAACAAGCCGCACAAAAGGAAAAAACCAGAAAAAGCAACAACCAACCACAAAAGACCAAGAAGGTCAATCAAAAAACTAGCCGAAGTGCAAACAAAAGACCAGTCGTAACTAACTCAAAGTCTTCAGAATAGACTTTGTCTTAGCCTCCAGGTCCTGCATGTCTTGAACACCCTTCTTAAAAGTCTGGATCATCTGTGGCATGGGAGGAGCCTTCCTTTTCAGATTTGCCCTGGTTCTCTTTGAAATTCCAATATCCTCTTCCTAGTTTTTATCCTTTACCTCTTCCAAATCAACCACCAAGGACCCCTGTTGCGCTTTGTCCAATTTCACAGTCATAGCATTGATAATGATGGCATTATTTCTTGCCATCCTATTGTTCTATTCAGCTATTGTCTTTACAGTGTTTTTCATTTTTTCCAAATCAATTTCAATTCTTTTGTCCTTACCCGCATTGTCCTGGATTTCTTTATTGGCATTGTAATCTTTACGCTCTACCTCCTTGCATAATGCAATGACCTTAGCTCCCATTTCTTCTAGTTTACTTTGAAGGGCCTAGTTTTTTATTTTCATCTCATTGATTTCATGAAAAACCCATTTCGAGTTTCTGAATTGGTCCACCGCATTTTTCCTAGCTGTACCCATGAAATCAACAAAGGGTTCCCTATCAAGATTAAAGCAGCTTTTAGTTGGGTCGGGGGCTCCAGGGGATCCCAATCTAACATCTCTATCCGACGATGGGACTGTAGAAGGAGAATTAGTATTGACGCCAGAATCCTCAGAATTAGGACAATCTTCAGAATACGAAACAAGGTTTTTAACTGATAGATTCTTTTCAGCACCTTTGGGATTGAGAGTAGAACTTCCAGGCTTAGACGTAGTGCAGGCTTTAACAAATTGTGGGGTCATCCCACAATAATGGGTTACACTTTTTGGCCAAACTTGACATTGAAATCAACATTTTCAGAGAAAACTTCACTTTCTGACACTTATAGTAGGTAAACTATTAGGAATTTGAAAATGATGTAAACTAGTGATTTGTGAGATTTTTTCTATAGATTTTAAATATATTTTAAAAAAATAAATTGGAATTAATTTTTTTTGCGTCTCCTTTGATAACTAGTTTTTAATAGTAAACAACATTTTTTAAAAGTGATGTGTACTTCGACATGCATAACTTTTTTTCTACAAAGGATAAAATTTTGATTCTTTTTAATTTAGGTTGCTAACACTGGTATCTATTGGTTTCATTTTGTTTCATAAGGTTTTGTTGAATATTTTTATTTTAATTAAGTTTTGAAGTCAAAACATTTACAATTTAGACATAGGTGTACTTCGGCACGCATAACTTTTTTGGTATGTATAGAAATTCAATTTATTTTTTTTTGTTAGAATGAGGACATCAATACCTAGAGGATATATATTTTTCATTTTTTTTTTTCCTAAAATTTACTATTTTTCCATAATGATTTTTCATCGAACTTGAGGTTCGGTGAAAAACCTATGTACAGTAAAACTAAAAAATAAAATATAAAATAAAATAAAAATATATTAAATTTATAGTTGTTGGAAAGCACATTTCGATCACTACAATCATCCAACTTGGTTTATCAATTTGACTCCATTTGCACCTCCTTCTGAAGCTTCGATAGTCAAAAAAATGCATAAATTTTGAAATGGTGGATGGGAAGGTGAAAAAAGGGGGTTCATTAGAAGGGGGGTTCATTCGAACCCCCCTTATATAGTGCAAAAGAGGGTTCATTAGAAGGGAGGGTGGTTCATTAGAAGGGGGGAGGGTTCATTAGAAGGGCAGGTTCATTAGAAGGGGGGTGGTTCATTTGAACCCCCTTCACTAGAAGGGGTAAACCATTTTAATTTTTTTAATGAGAATTTCTAATTTTTCTTCGTTCAAAAAATTGTAACCCACTATTGTGTGTTTACCCTGTGCGTTTTGGCTTTTCTTACCAGTTTGAACAGAGGGCGGACTCAGGAGTTCTCTCACTAGGCTCAAGTTGAGCTTATTCCCCAAACAACTTGGTTTAGTATCATCCTCAGACTCAGGGGGGATATCCATATTAGCAGGGGCAGGAAAATTTTGAAAATACAATTAACCTAATCAGACCAGTATGCAAAATAGGATATCTTTTTGGGTTTTTCTTGTGGTCTTCCAAACTCTTTCTTAAAGAATAGAAAAGATAGTAGGGGAGAGAAACCCTGACCTTATAATGAAAATGGTTGAGCAGGAAAAAGTGATAGTCGTAGAACCTGGTGAAATGACCATCCAAGGTGATATACTCCATGATAACACGAAGAACTTTTCTCCAGAGAGTTTTAATGGTGTCGACTTCAAAGAAACTGTTAGAAATTTTCACAAGTTTCAGTCTTTCTTCGGGAATATGATCACTGCTTCATCAGAGAAAACCTTATCCCAAAAAAATTTGTGTCCTTCAGCAGACAAGCCAGTCACTTCAGCTATGAGGTTTTCATCAAGCTTTACTTTCCTACCATAAAGGGTTAATTCCCCATTATCCCAATTCCTCTCAAAATGCTTTGTAGCTTCCTGATTTGACCCATGAAGTTTTTGTAGAAAAGGGAGTAAGCCCCCACTTTTGACTTTATTCCATGCCTTAATGTTTCTAGTATGCATTGCAAAGCTGTCCAGCTCAACTCTTTTTCTGTCACCACCCATTTTAGCAAACACAGTGGGGAAGACGGAGATGAGAACTTTACCTGAAATGGTCCCGCCAAATCTATGAGCCCACGAAGCAAGCCAGGAAAATTTACAAGTTAAGCACTTAGGCAATCTAATGATTGTGATGCAATTACCCCGTTCTATCATCAATAATGAGATGACCCGCTTCTTTCCCATGTGATGCATCATAGTTCAATAAGGCATAGACATTAGCACCTAAATCACTCATGTTTAGCCAAGTGCACTTTCCTTTACTTGTAACCCCTTCATTCACAAAAAATTCCACCACAACATTGGCTTCTCTATAGGCATGTGAAATCTTTATATTATCAAACTTGGCTAATGTCAAAATAGCATCATAAATCCAAGGCTTTATAGTCCACAAGGGGAGGACCTACATAAAATACAATCAATAATATTTTTTAGAATCCCTTTCAAGCCAAAGGTTTTTAAAATTTAGACTATGGGCTAGATTTATAACATGATAAGCTCCAGTTTCCTCAGCAAGGTGATTGGTTTGAGAACATAGGGGAGTGGCAATCACACAGAGAAAATTACCATAGGAATCCCTTATGACTCCACTACATCCCGCCGCCCCAGGATTACCTTTAGTCACCCCATCAAAGTTGGCTTTGACCCACCTATTCGGCAGAAAAGACCAAAAAACACCCTCCCTATCTTTTTTAGCATGTTTAGGGACACAGGAAAAATCAAAATTGATATTCCATTCCTTGGCAACCTTGAGATCATAGGACGATAAATTCACATTCTTGATAATACAAGCTTTCTGGGAGATAGCATTAACATTTTCTTTCAATAGTTTGATTATTTTATCAAACACAATGGCCACCGAAGATTCTTTATCTCTGTATATTCTATTGTTTCATTCTTTCCATAGACCCCAAGCAACATGAGGGAAAGAAAAATCCCACAGTTTTCGGAGTACAGGATTGTGATTCGGGGCTTTCCATTGTATGAAGAAGTCTTCAATTGACAAGGGGAACACCCAAGATAATTGCTAGTAACAGAGTAACTTTTCCCAAATCGAGGCAGCAAAAGGGAAATGAAGGAACAAATGACACACTGACTCTGCCTCCATTTTGTAGAGATGGCATCTATTAGGTATTTGAAAGCCACACTTGCAAAGATTATCAACCGTGAGAAACTTGTTTTGAAGAAGGATCCAAAAAAAGATGTTGACTTTAGGGATCAGATGTTTGAACCAAGCCTTCGACCAAAAAGGAGGAGGAATCTAGACAAAAGTAAGCCTATCAAAAGCAGATGAAATAAAATAATTGAATGAAGGTTCATCCATCCAAACAAGATGATCTTCCATCTGATCCAGGCATAGTATGATAGCCAACAAAGATGACTGAATAGGAGCAAGAGCCTGACTAACACTACACAGATCCACCCATTTTCCATTCACCCAATAATCTTTAACATACAAGCCAAATAGAGATTTGCAAATCTCAGCCCACCCACTAAAAGGTACAGTGTTGATAAGGGGCTCATTAAACAACCATCTATCCTCCCAGAATCTTGTTTGGTTTCCACTCCTAACTTGCCAACCCACTCCAGTATCAACAACTATTCTTCCATTAATCAGATTATTCCACCATGTTGAACCTCTGGATAGCAGATGGGAATCCATTTTTATTATATGACATCTATTATTCTCCAAATATTTACTTGCTAGGATATCAGTCCATTCCCCTGATGATGAAAATATTCTCCAAATTTTTTTAGCTAGGAGTATCTTATTAACAATTCTGATTTTTCTAAGGCCTAAACCGCCGGCCTTTTTTGGTCTACACACCAAATCCCATCCTATTAAGGGCAATCTTTTTTTTTCCTCAACACCCAACCAAAGAAATCATTTTTGAATCTTTTCAATAGCATCCATGAATTTAGTAGGGATTTTGAAGAGGCTCAGAGCATAAATCAAAAAATTCTAAAGAGTAGCTTTGAGGAGTTGTAGTTTACCTGCTTGACTTAACAGAGCTCCTTTCTAGCCAGCAAGCTTCATAGTGAACCTCTCAACCAACAAAATCCAAAAGGATTCTAGGGGTTTAAGGCTTAAGGGTAAGCCAAGATAGGTGGCAGGCAAGGACTCCACCCCGCAACCAAGGATTCTGGCAATTTTATTGTCTGTGAACAGGAGTGTTGAACAAGAAAAGAGAGCTTGTTTGTTTATTAATATGTTGTCCTGATGCCCTCCCATACTCATCCAACAGAGATTGCAAATTTTTTCCCTCTTAGAAAGATGATTTTATCAAGAGCATGGTATCATCAACAAATTGTTGATGAGAAAAAATCATATTACTTGAGGATGGTTTAAGACCAACAAGGGATCTATTATCGATCAACCTTTTCAAATTTCTTCCAAGAATTTCAGCCATAATAGTGAATAAAATAGGAGAGATAGGATCTCCTTGTCTTAGACCTCTGGAACTTTGGAAGAAAGTTGTGGGAGATCCATTAACCATTACAGATATAGAAGTAGTAGACACAAGTTGTTCCACCATTTGAAGAACACTGTTGCAAAACCCAAACACCTTTAAAATTTGAAACAAGAATTTTCAGTCAACTCTGTCATAGGATTTTGAGATAGCAAGCTTTAACAAAAAGCCTTCTATCTTAGATTCAACCAAGGAATGGATATTCTCACGCAATGTAACAATTGAATCAAGGATCTTTCTACTAGGGAAAAATCCATTCTGTTGAGGTGAAACATAGTAGGCAAGAGAATTAAGAGTCTAGAAGTCAAAACCTTCTAGATGATTTTATAGATCAAGTTGCAGAGGCTTATGGGTCTAAAAGCCTCAAAGTTCACCACTCCAGGCTTCTTAGGGATTAGAACCAGAAAAGTAGCATTCAACTCTTTTAGGAGACTTCTAGATCCAAGAAATTCTTTAACAATATTTGCCACATCCTCTCCAACAATCTCCCAGAACCATTGGAAGAAAAACATAGTGAACCCATCTGGACCTAGAGCTTTACTCCCTTCAAAGGAGAAAACATCCTTCTTAACTTCCTCATTGGTGGGAATAGTAGACAACATAGAGTTATTTTCCTGATTGATCACATTAGGTATAGCCTCTATTAGATGATCCTGATCATTTAGATTATTTTCATCATCTTCAGAAAGAAGATTTTTAAAGAATAAAACAACATGCCTTCTAATGTCCTCCTCCTCCTCATACCTAATACCATCCACTTCTATATGAGAAATTATGTTGACTGCCCTATGTTTTGAGGCTAACAAATGAAAGTACCTAGTATTTTTGTCACCTACAAATAACCATAAATCTCTAGATCTTTGTCTCCAGAACTCCTCCTCTTTTCCAATAATATCATGCATCTTAATAAGGAGCTCATTCTCTTTTTCCTTAATATCATTCAAATATCCTTCCTTCTATATATTTTTTAAAATCTCCCCCAGATTCATCTGAAGAGCAGATTTGATCCTGAAAATGTTCCCAAATGACTCTTTTTTCCATTTTTTTAGGTTGAATTTAACTTCCCTTAATTTTTTAGCCACTCTAAACATAGTTGTGCCAGAGATACTATTATTCCACCATTTCCTAATTTCTTCTTTAAAAGAAGGATGAGAAAGCCACATTTTTTCAACTCTTAACGAGATATTTTTCTTCTTTTTTAAAGGCTCCAGAACAAAACTAATAGGGAAGTGGTCATATCCAATCCTAGAGAGAGGTTTAAGAGAGTAGTAATAGTTAAAGAACCAATGATTAGAGATTAAAGATCTATCTAATCTAGCCTGGATAAGATCCATACCCTTTCTGCGATTCGACCAGGTATAGGAAGCTCCTTGCAAATCCAGATCAATTAGGGCCTGATTTTTGATGAAGCTCTGAAGATCCTCTTTACTCTCCGCATTGATCTGCGAACCTCCAAATTTTTCTTCATTCAGTAATGGAGTATTAAAGTCTCCCATAACAACCCAAGACTATCTATGAAAAATCCTCTAAAAGGCGGCCAACTCCATCTAGAAGGATTTTCTGAGACCTTTTCAATTAGGGGCATAGATATTAGATTGGATCCAGCTGAAATTATCCCTAATATGGGTGAATCTAGTAGCAATATGGTTTGTGCCTTCCAAAATTGGATCCCCTTTGATTAAGTGACTATTCCAGAAGGTAGCAATACCTCCTAAAGCACCATTCAAGTTGTTTCCATGTGTACTACAATGCTGAAACAGTTTCATCTTTTCCACTTTTTCCTTTGACATTTTAGTTTTTTGAATAAGGAGAATATCTAGTTTGTGATCTCTAACAAAATTGCACAGAACATCCTGCTTGTGGGGATTATTAAGTCCCTTGATATTCTAAGACATGATCTTCATGAGTTACCAGGGGAGTTGAGGCACTCTAGGATGGTTTTTTGAAAACCATCCGCAATATCCTGAAAATTATTATGCTCTCTTGTCCATTTAGTAGACTTTTTCCCTCGAGAGTTCTTTGTTGCTCCATAATCTTCCTTTTCTTTTGATCTGGTAGAAATGCCACTTGGAGTCTTCCATTGTTTTTCTTTTTCTTTTTCTTTGATAAAACCTCTTCTTTGTCAGTCTCTTCTTGACTATATGTCTCTTTACCTGATTCCTATTCCTTATCAGTAAGGAGTCTTTGCTCCTAGGGTAATGTCTACATGATGCCATTCAAATGAAAGGTTGAATAGTTGCTAGAAAATTCAGTAGAATGGTCCTGATTATCGTAGGAGTCCTTAACTAATTCTGAGGAATTAGGATCTGTAAAGTGATCTGCACCCGAAGGAAAAAAACCTTCAGAGGAAGGGAGAAGAAGAGGGATGTTCAGCTCCAACGACAGCCCCTAGATAGGAATATCCTCCAAACCAGGGTTCCCATTTATTTTCTCAACTGGGCTCAGCTCTTGGGATAAGGGGCTAGCTTCCTGACTCTGCTTTTCTTCGCCAACCATCTGATCCTCACTAACTTCTTTTTCCTTAGTTGTTAAGGTATTCTCAAAATCCTTACGCTGGAGTTCCTGTGGAACCTCACCATTATTTCCCATATCACCATCAACCTTATTTGAAGTGCTTTGAGCATTAGACTCTTTATTCTCAAGGCTTTCTCCTTCTGATTTCTTTCGCCATACAAATTTAAAATAACTAACTGGTTTCTCCTTCTCTTTAATGAAATTTAAAGGACATTTCTTAGCTCAATGCCCATATTTTCTACATTTGAAACAAGCAAAAGGGATAGTTTCAAACTCTATGTCTTGCGGCCAGGATCCCAGCTTCGACGGAATCTCAATTGATGAGGGAAGGTCAGCATTTTGAGAGACCCCCACACATATTCTTGCAAATACCAACCTCTTTCTAGTAGCTGTCATAGAGTCAATAGAAAGGAGCTCTCCAAAGGAGCTCGCAATACCATAAAAGGAATCATCGTTCCAATATTCCAGGGGAAGACCCGGGAGTCTGACCCATACTGGGACATTCTCAAAAATAGAGTTCGAGAGGTCCAGATTAGAATACCATTTCTTTAGAGCCAGGGATGATTTCCCTATAACCCAAGGACCACCACTTCTAACTACCAAGATATCCTCTTTGCAAGTGAAGTCAAATGTGAAAAAGCCCTTTACGAGAGCTGCTAATGAAAATTTTCCATTAGTTCTCCATTTTTTTTTGACAAACTCCCTGACCACTTCAATGTTTGATCTGGGGCCCATAAATTTCCCCACCATGGTTATTTCCATTAAAGCAATGTTATGATCAATTAACAGATCTAGCATAGAAATTGCAAACTTACCTTTCTCAAGGTTAGATATATTTTGCACCAGAGGGAAAGATGACTTTCCATTTGGTTTTACCCCAAATAGAGAGGTCCAGGGTTTTCGATTGCCTCCAATGTCGCCAGTGGTCCCCACCACACCTTTAGATTTTTCATTTTTTTGATTGGCAGGGGAGCCCACATGATTAGCCGCCGGAATATCCTTTCCTCCCAGATCCACCAAGATTTTGTTTCGAGAATCCACATCATCCAAATCAGCCTTTCCTTGCTTCTTACTCAATCCCAGCACCTGTTATGCCTATGATTTCTTAGATCCTGCCCCGCCTCCATTTCCATAACTTGAATTTTCAAAATCCTTCTTTTCTCGCCCGTGCCCACGCTCGTGTGCCTCCATCGCTTGTTGGTTACAAAGGGGAGTTATTTTACAAAGCCATTTAATCCTGCAAAATCACTATTAGTATAACCAGTCAAACAAAAATCATTAGTTTTGGATTACACGATTCTATATCTTGTTGTTCCTGTCACATATCTCAATATCCACTTTCCAATTTTCCAATGTGAGTAGTTTGGTGACTCCACGAATCTTGAGATTAGACTAACCCCATACATGATATATAGTCTTATAGCTATAAGATACATCAAACTTCCAATTAATCTCTTAAATATTGTAGAATCAACATTATGCCCTTTTTCTTCTTTACTAACTTTAGGGCTTGTTGTAATTGGTATAGGTATTGAATTACAATTCAACATCCTAAACCTTTTCAACAAATCCTTTGCATATTAGATTGACTAATGAAAATTCCTTTATTTGATTGAACAATTTCAATATGCCAAAAAAATGCTTCATCAAACCCAAATCTGACATCTCAAATTCTTTCATCATTGCTAATTTAAATGTGTCTACATAATTTGTTTTAGTGAAAATTAAATCAACATATATACTCACAATCAAAATATGACCTTCTTCATTGCTCTTTGTGTATAGTGTGGGTTCACTCTTGCTTCTATTTAATCCATTTCTTTGCATATATGAATCAATCCTGCTATACCATGCTCTTGGTGCTTGTTTAAGACCATAAAGAGCCTTCTTCAATTTATAGACCTTGTTTTCATGTCCATGCACTTGATAACCTGGAGATTGTTTCACCTGCACTTCTTCTTCTAGAAAACCTTTCAAAAAAGCTGATTTGACATCCATTTGAAAAAAATTCCAATTACTTTATGTAGCTATTGTTAAAACCATTATAATAGTATCAAGTCTAGCAACTAGAGAAAATGCCTCATTATAATCAATTCCATAATGTTGTGCAAAACCTTTTGCTACTAATCTTTCCTTGTATTTTTTAATTTCACCATTTGCATTAAATTTGGTTTTATAAACCCATTTGAATCCTATGCAATCCTTATCTTTAGGTAGATCAACTAGCTCCCATGTGTGATTTTTCTCAATGGAATCCATCTCTTCATACATGGCTTTCATCCAACATTCATCCTTAACTGCTTCTTCAAAATACACATGATCATGAGAGAATAAAGCAAAATTTGAGCAAAAATCCAAATTTCCTTCTTCTCGATCATATACCACTTCCAAACTTCTCATTTTCTTACCTTTACATTTTGACCTTAATGAGGCAAGAGTAGGATTTGATTCATCACCTACTTGTGAATTGGGAGTACGATGATGTGCATGACTTGATGATTCACCTTGTACAACCTTTCGTGGAGTTCTTGTTGGTGCATTTATTTCAGCTTGTGGATTTGATTGATAACCTTGCACAAATTTTTTCTTCAAGTTATTCTTCATTCTATGGTATTGGTGCTCCAATTTTGATTGATTTATCAATGCTTCCATCCCATGCTTCTTCTTCCTTGAATTTGACATCTCTACTAACAAATCACTTTCTTTGAAATTGGGTTATACAATTTATAAGCTTTTGATTGTTCAGTATAACCAATGAAAATACATTTCTCACTTTTATCATCCAATTTTCTTCTCATTTCAGATGGTACTAATGAATATACAACACACCCAAAAATTCTCAAATGAAAATACTATGCTTCTTACCATTTCAAGCTTCTTGTGGAATTTTGTCCTTGACACTCTTTGTAGGACTTCTATTCAAAATGTACACAACACATGCTACTCCTTGGGCCCAAAAATCATTGGAAAAGTTTTTAGCCTTCAACATGCTCCTAGCCATTTCAAATATGGTTATGTTCTTTCTCTCTGCTACACCATTTTCTTGTGGTGTGTATCTTGTTGTAAGTTGTTTCTTAATCACATGATATCTACAAAAATCTAGAAATTCATTAGAACAAAATTCACCGCCTCTATCAGAGTACTTTGACATATATTGTACACATTATTTTTTCACCATAGCTTTGAATTCCTTGAATTTACTAAAGGCTTCAAACTTCTGTTTGAGAAAATATACCCAAGTCTTCCTCCTAAAATCATCAGTGAAGGTTATAAAATAAATACTACCTCGAATTGATGGAGTTTTCATTGGTCCACATAAATCACTATGAACTATCTCCAATAATACCCTTGTTCTATATGAGACTCCTATAGGAAAAAATTATTTGTGTTATTTTTCCAAAATGCAACTCGCACAAAAATTGGTTGGATGCTCTATAGGTGGAAATCCTTTTACCATTTTTTTCTTTTGTAACAAATTCAAGCCTCCAAAATGTAAATGTCTATACCTCAAATGCCACAACCATGATTGTTCTAAACATACAGATTTTAAATTGGCTTCTTCTACTCCTTGGGTGGACTTAATTTGAAGAGGTTAAATCCGACTCTTGGTCATCTCCACTCTTGCAATAAACCCATCATTTGGAAATCTATCCAATATTTTACAAAAATATCCTTAAAAGATATCCTATAACCCTTGGGTGATCCCACAATACTGGTTTACAATTTCCAAGAGATCCTGATTTTTGTTGAAATTGCATATTTTTAGAAAATATAATGATTTAAGCCTTGAAATTTTTTACTTAAAGGATTCCAATTGAAGATGGTTTGATCAAAGCCCCTTGGATAGAACCCCACTAGTTTTAAACCATACCTATAACGGAGCCTCTTTTATACCTATCAAAATGTTGATAAAAAATCACTTTTGATTTACTTTTTGGGGGATCAAATGAATTCATTTAAAAAAAAAATTGTATGTAGTCCTTATTGTAAGCTCCCCAAAAAGTATAATTTTAAATAAATTTAATTTAATTATTATATTTATTTTTTATTTCTTGTGAATGTAGGTTTCTCACCGAAAATCAAACTCTTTGTTTTGCACATGTGGCAAAATAGTAGATTATCAAAAAAAATTTAAAAAAATTAGTGCACTAGATATTGAAGTTCTTGATCCAACAAAAAAAAATGAATTTCGATACAATACAAAAAAGTTATGTTGTATACAGTCCGCCTATGTCTGAATTGTAATTGGTTTGACTTCAAAACTTGATTAAAGAAAAAATATTCAATAAAACACTATGAAACCAAGTGGAAGTGCTAGATATCATAGTTAAAAATCTAAATTCAAAAAAAAAAGAATTTTATCCTTCATGGAAAAAAATTGTTGTATACGGTGAGCATCACTCCTTAAAAATGGTATTTACTAAAAAAATAGTTTTCAAAGGAGATGGAAAAAGAAGTGCAATCTGATTCCAAAAATTTTGAAAAAAAATGTATTTAGAATCTATAGAAAAAATGTTACAAATCACTAGTTTGCATCATCTTCAAATTCCTCACGGTTTAGCCACTATAGGTGCCCGAAAGTGAAGATTTAATTAGAAAAAATTAGTTCAGTGTCCAATTTGACCAAAAATTGTAAACCAGTATTGTGGGATCACCCCCTTTTTGTATTAGTTGTCCAACACTCGTAAGATTATGCTTTAGTCCAGGTACAAAATAAACATTAGAAATTACAAAAAATCACCATTTTTTGTCAAAACATTTATTACTGCTTTACCCATTACAACCACTATATTATCATTTTCCAATTTCACTTCAGACTTTATAGATTCATCAAGAAGTCTAGTAAACAAATTTTTATTCCTAGAGTCATATGATTACTGCATCCACTATCCAAAAACTAGATATTTCTTGTGCTCTCTTGAGCAACATGACAAGTGATGAACATACTATCGGAATTAGATCTAGATTCATTTGTATAGTAAACATTCTGCTTATTCATGTCTCCTTGTTTCTTTCTACATTCATATGCATAATGTCCATTTTTTTTGCAGTAATAGAATTGAATGTTAGATTTATCAAACATTTGGGAATGTTGTTGGGAATGATTGTTTCCACGTCCTCTATTATTGTGGTTCTAAGTATTTTTTTCACCTTGATCTAAATCACTTCTACTACCTTTGCCTTTGCCTCTGCCTCTTCCTCTGAAGCTTAACCTTCCTCTTCCTCTACTAGATGATTCCTAAGACTTGAAAGAATTCTTAGAAGAAATATTGTTATTTCTATTCATTCTAGACTCATGTGTTAACAAAGACCCCATTAATTCATCTATAGATAATTTTGTCATATCCTTGGATTCTTCAATTGCTACTACTATAGCATCAAATTTGTTTGGTAAACAACTAAGAATCTTTTCTATAATCTTTTGATCTGTCAATTCTTCTCCATTAGATCTGACTTGATTTACAACATTTATAACTTGACTCATAAATTGTTCTACAAACTTTGATTCACTCATTTGTAAATTTTCAAAATTTCTTCTTAAAGATTGAAGTTTAGTTCTTTCACCTTTGTAGTACCTTGATAGGTTGTCTCCAAAATCTCCCATGCCTTCTTGGCTCTTGTTGCTGCTGCAACTCTAGGAAAAATTGCCTCATCCATTGCTTGTTGTATTTGAAATAAAACTTTTGTACCCTTTTTCTTCTTGTCTCTAAGTAGATCATTTTCTCCATGTATCAATGCCTGATAGGCTGCCTCATCTCGAGGTTATGCAAAACCATTTTCTACCAAATCCTAAATATCTTGTGAACAGAATAAAGTTCTCATCTTAATTGCCCAAAATTCATAATTCTTACCATTAAAAATAGGAATTTGGAGCTGATTTATACCACTTGCTGCCATGTCTACAAGCTGTTCTGCTACAGTAATTTAAATCTTCTTCATTGATGCCTGACCAGTTTATGAATTGTTTCTGCAAACTTGATCCAACCTGCTCTCATACCAATCTGCTGGTTTAAAGGCAGAGACAAACACAACAAAAAGCAGAGCAGAAAAAAAAAACTGCTACAGCAATACCATATGCACGCAAAGCTACTGTTTTATATTTTTCTGATTAATGATCAACAGATTACGAAACGCCTCCATTTAATATACGTATTAGGAAATAGAAGAGGCTGCTAACACGATTACTTGTTAACAATAGAAAAAACTTAACTACTTCCTAATCTATTCACAGTTACTATTGCAACTGCTTAATGCAGAATTATTCATGCTAATTTAGACAACAGACTAATCCCCTAATATTCTCCACCGTAAGCAGAGAAACTGGGAGAAATTAGTAATATTCTAACATCCTCAATACCTTCCTTCTTTTTTCATTTTATATTTGTTGGCAAGTATACAACACATGCATACTACCTGAGACATCTGTCTTTATCTTCATTTCTTATGTTTTTGCGCCACCATACACTCTAGTTTGCCTTGGTTTAAATCTGCGAACACCCAACATTTCTGCCGCTCCTGTTCCATTTATCATCGGTTTTGGACAGTGGCTTCAAACAGATGCGACCTTTTCCTCTGTTAGCATTCGATACAATGGTGATTTTTCCTGGCATGAATAACTGAATCTCTTTCGGTTACTTGCAGTCTTGTTTATCTAGTCTTCACAAATTGTGCACCCTCAAACAGATAACGCATTCTCTAATCCATCCTTACATGGTCGGCCAGTCACCCGATTTACATGTTCTTCCCTTTAATGTGCAGAATCCACTGGTACATACTCCCTTTCAGCGCCTACCTCTGGCTACCAACTCAATTCTTTACCCCAATTGAATTAAGATGAACACCGTTTGTTTTCTGTTTGGTCTTCAACCTTCTGTGGGGCCTCTTACTCCCTAGCTCGTCCTCATTTATTAATTTCCTCTTCATGTAGGCTGTGACCTATTATCTAACTCCTCCCTACAATCGGTGATGAAGTTTCTATGTGTTCTCCCTGATGCCAGCCTCCCTCTCCCCCTTCTCAATGCCGCCTTCTTGTCACTTCTCTCTCTCGCAGCCCCCTCTCATGGCGTTTTCTTTTGCTTTAAATGGCTCCATTTTCAATTCATATTCCGTGTCTCTTAATCTTCCTACGCCCATTGATTTCTTCCTCACGTTACTTTTAAAACCACAATCTTTTAAATTTCTCTTTTGTCTCCATAAAACGCTGGTATCTTTTAGCAAGATAACGACTTTAATTTGGAGGAACCCATATGAAGAGTTCATCAAAACGTATAATATCGTTACCAATGAACATGTGGAACAAAATCGAATTTTGATGTAATTGCTTCTAGTAATTCGGATTCAAAATCGGACAGTGTATGATATTGTAATTTTCACCATTAAATCCAATATAGAGTCAATCTGTTCCAAATGATCATGATATCGGAATCAAGTCACAAAAATAAAACGAAAACAATAAATTCAAAATTTATTTATTTATTTTTGGTTGATGCTGATCATCTATTGATTCAGGATGCTCATAAAGCTTGTAACTAACATATTCTTATGTGAATTTAATTCATGACATTAAATATGAATATCCCATCATGATTCATCCCTAAATATTGATATTAATTCTTAGAGTCATCATTCATCACCCTAGATCAAATCCATGGTTATGGAGTCGAGCTACATTATTTACATAGTCACAATTCTAAACCTTATATTTCTAAAATTTAAATCCAAAATAAGTCACGTTGACTTCCTCATATTTGCCATGGTGAGGTGATCTAATCCATGTTGGTGTTGATTTATGTATTATGTTGTAATTAAATTCATGCATTCATTTATTTGAAGTCATGGTACAATTCAAAAAGTCATCTTGGTCAAAGAGCTCCAGAAGAAACCAATTGTACATTGTTTTATTGTGAATTCATCCTAGGCCCATTACACATTGCTTTGTTTGCTTTATTATTGTTCTAAATTTGTTGAAACTATCATCTAAATGCTTTAATTGAGGATTTCATGACTTGTATAATTCAATATATTCTTTTGAATAATTTTGTAATCATCATAGTCCTTATTAAAATGAGGTTATCAAAAAATCAAGATGGATGAATTCTAACACTTAGTTTTTTGTTAGTTCATTCTTACAAATATAGGCTTAGCTACACAGATCAATTATTTATACCACAACCTTCTATAAATATTTTCAAATAACATTAATATAGATAGCAAAACAAAATAAAATATCGAAAGTAAATGGTATACAAACTACTAATGCAATTCCGAAGATATAAAATACTTTTGCAGACACAAATCTGGCTTTGATTTGTAAACTGGACCCACCAAAGAGAATATCGCATTTTGTTTTTTGTACTTTAACCTTTCATGTTTCTATAACTGATTTATACTCACAGCTATCAATTATTGATATTCATGAATTTATGCTTATCTATGCATCTTAATGGATAGGCTTAGATTAAACCTAGGAAAAGTTAATTTTCTTATAATCTAGTGTATCTTTTTTTCCAACAATATTTTATCTTCTTCAAAATTCTCACTTGAAATAGTTCTTATATATTTGGAACTTTCACATAAATTAATTTTAACACATCGGTTGTTTGATGATGAGCCAGCTTTCCTTTCAATGTGAAATTGCATTTGATGCTGCAGTTATATTCACAATTGATGCTCTACAATAAGTTTGTTTTCTTATAATCTAGTGTATCTTTTTTTCCAACAATATTTTATCTTCAAAATTCTCACTTGAAATAGTTCTTATATATTTGAAACTTTCACATAAATTAATTTCAACACATCGGTTGTTTGATGATGAGCCAGCTTTCCTTTCAATGTGAAATTACATTTGATGTTGCAGTTTTATTCACAATTGATGCTCTACAGCAAAGACGATTGCAATTAAACATCTGTGGAAAGGAAAAACGAATATGGGTTTCAGTAGCTCTCCCAACGCTAAGACTCGGAAGCAGGCCCTTCTACATTACGGGCGAGCAACTCATATGCCCGGTCATGTCCTGAGAAAACAGCCTTCTTGGAGCTCCGGCAGCAGGGTCTTGGATCTTTACCATTGCCCTCACAGTTCGCACACCCAGCTAATTGCTCCATGCCTATAAGTAGAATATTGTTTTTGCCAGGATGTGGGAGGGTTTTGTTCTGTGAAAACAACATTCTTGGAGGCATGGCAGCAGGGCCTTGGATCTTGGCCATTGCCCTTACAATTTGCACAACCAGCTAATTGTTCCATGCCTTTAAGCAGATTATTTTTTCTGTCAGAATGTAGAAGCGTTTGTTCTGGGAAAACAACCTTTTTGGAGGTGTGGCAGCAGGGCCTTGGATCTTGACCATTGCCCTCACAGTTTGCACAGCCAGCTAACTGCTCGCTGCTTGTACCCAGATTATTGGTTTCGCCAGGATGTGGGAAGGCTTGTTCTGAGAAAACAACTTTCTTGGAGACATGGCAACAGGGCCTTGGATCTTTTCCGTCGCCCTCGCAGTTTGCACAGTCAGCTAACTGCTGCTCCATGCCTGTAAGCAGATGATTGTTTTCGCTAGGATGTGAGAGTGTTTGTTCAGAGAAAACAACCTTCTTTGAGGCCCAGCAGCAGGGTCTTGGATCTTCACCATTGCCTTCGCAGTTCGGACAGGAATCTAACTGTTCTGAGAAAACGGGCTTCTTCGAGGGTGGTGAGCAGCAGGGTCTTGGGTCTTCACCATTACCATCGCAGTTCTCACAGGTACCTAACTGCTCCAAACCTGTAAGCAGATGATTGTTTTTGGCCGGATTTGGTAGGCTATATCGAGCGTAGACTTGGACCGTAAACAAAAACAAGTGCACGACAAGCAGTGTGCTTATTTTCATGTCCATCAAACTCCCCATATTAAAGGTTGAGAGCCTTTGTGAAATCAAGATGAAGAGGATAATCTTTACGTTTGCACTGAATAATAGGTTAGCAATGAAGATTGAGATGGAATACAAAGCAATGTAATGACGCATTTATAGAGGGAGCCATAAATTTACAGCAATACTAGTCATAGTTTATGCAAAAAAGACGCATTCAAAGTCATATGGCGTAGCAGAGACGGTGAAATTCAGGAATCTTTATTAAACGGGATACTTGCCTTTGACAGACTTTTAAAGGCGATTTTATTCAACTTATAAATTTTGACTCTGTAAACGTTTTGACTTATTTAACCTTTTTGAAGGCTGCCCTCAATTATTATTCAATATAATGGTTAAAAGATAAATTCTTTGAGGTTCATGCTTCATTTCTGTGAGTATCACCTAAATGCAATGAGTGTTAAGTGGACCATTCATTATTATGAGAGATCAGTTTTTGTGAACCACTACTCATGAAACACGGGTGAATGAGTTTGGCTCATAAAACTAAATGGTTGAATAGCAATATCACAATTTCAAATCCTGTGGAAAATACCTCATACTTATCAGATAAATTCTGGTTACTAAATATAAGATAAATATTTATTATTTTTTATGTAAATGATATGTAAAATTATAGTTGACTGTTTGACAATTGAATTGATGATGCTCAAATGGAGTTGTTTCAAGGAAGTTATTTGTCATTTTAAATGTTATAAAAATAGTTGCAAATTCAAATTAATGTTTGAACAAGAAGATTTGAACTTGGGGTCAAACCTTAGCCCCTCAAGATCAAACTTAATTAATTCAAAATTGACCTAGAATAAGAAATATAAAACATGAAATCAAAAATAGGTGTAAAGAAGTTTGGGCTAATCATTAGGACTAATTTGTAGAGATAGGTACAAATGGGGCTAATATAAGATCAAAATGTATAGGAATATATAGAAGTAGGAGTAAATGGAGATAAATAAGAATCAAGAAGTGAGTCAAACTTAGCACAAAAGTTTGCCACTTGTTTATATGTAATTGTATCAAGCCGTTACACCAAAACAACCCTAAAGTAAATGAGAACTAGCAAAGGTAATAAATTTAACCCTTAAATCTATCTCCCACTTTGAAGTGAATGTCAATATAGCAAGAACATGTATTTTAAGGTATGTTGGCATTCTCAATCCACATGAAAAGTAAATGTATTCAAATATTTTAAAAGGATATTTGGTCCATGTAAAAGTAAAGGACTATTCTTGAATTCTTCATGTGTTCCTTTCATTTGTATGAGTCTTTTATAGGTGCTTATAAAATAGAAAATGTTATATAATGATTATCTTTTATCAAAAAATAAAAATACTCATAATTGTAAGTCAATACAATTGTCTATTAAAAATGAGAAGTAGAGAGAACCGTCAGAATTTTTTCCTATATAAAAAGTGATAGTTTAGTAAACTTATGGTTCATCTTAGGGGTGATTAATGTTGTCTACTTAGGTATGGCAGTGTGATATAGAACATCTAATACTACCATGTAATTTGGTATAATGAGGTGTAGTAATGTAGCCTAATATATAGTAGTACTATGGTTCACTCAATGACATAGATGTGGTCTATAATTTGGCTACAATGAACAATACAAATTCATTCATGTTTGGGAATCTAAGTGAAATCAAGATCTATTTTGGTACAATGATGATTCTCTATGTGGTACAAGGCACTATCTAAAATCTAAAAAAAAGTGCTAGAAATAACATGTAGACATTTCATTTTATTGCATCTATTAGATATAAAGAATTTGTGAAAGGGAAAAATTATAAATCTTAAACAATGAATCTATATAGATAAATTAATAGAATAGATAATAGAAAAATAAAAATTATCACTTTCCCATTACTAATTCACTAGTACTTGTTAATGTTGCCAATGGTGGCTAGTTGCCAGCTTCTTGTTTCAGCCATGTCTAATTAAGAACCTTCAAGATAATGCTAGATTGCAATAGTGACCACCAAATAATTATGATGGTCAAGATAATATTTATTATTAGACAATTTATTTTTCAAAATGGATGTCTAAAAATATATTTAGAAAAAGGGAGTAGGCACTAGGAATATATAATAAATGAAAAAATGATTGAAAAAATCAATAACATAAATAAATGTGTAAAAGAATTATTTGAATGTATAAAAAAGAATTTATATGTATTCAAATGTGTCAAATATTATTATTTTTTCAGATAGTAGATATGAATGTAAGGTGACAAGGACTAGAATTCATAACAAGTGTGGTGATTTCAAGGTGAATATAGACCTAAGAGTATAGTGTGTTTTTGGGGCAATAGGGAATATGACATGTAATTTAAATGTGTTAAAAACTATAGATGATTATCCATCAATCCCATCTTCTTTACCATTACAAAAAAAATTGATGTAAATGATTCATTAATAATGGGGATGAAATTTAATAACCATAGTTTTTTTTATAAAATTATGACAATTTGATCCTTCTTACATTTAATTCTATTCACCAAAGATATAAGTATTGATTTGAATAATTCAACAATGGGTAAATATTTTCCAATAAAAATATTACTAACCCTAACATGATAGACCCTATATCAATTCACTTTCTCTAAAGAAAATAAAACATTTACTAATGAAACTTAATTATTAAGCCATATTCTATAAATGAAACACTTTCATTAATAAAGTGATTATACAACTAGGAAACTCATGTAGTGTTAAATGCACACACATACTTCTTCTCACCAAAGAGTAAATGAAATTATATGAGAAAAAATTTAATGTTTATATTTTTTCTTAACATTATGTACAATAACATAAACTACTATTTATTCATTAATTAACTACAAAGGAAACCTATTACTAATCAAATGGGAAATGGTGAACGAGCGTGGGAGGGAGCGGACGTCTGGGCAGGAAAATGGGCCTTTCGAATCATCTAGTACTAATCAGGGTGATGGCGATGGATCGGCAAAGGCTCAGACGGGTCACGAGTTTGCCTCGAGTCAAAAGAAAAGCGTGGATGATTCGGATCGGGAGGATTCCCAAAAAAGGTTTGTGGACGACCCAGAAGGGAAGGATATTCCGGTTCCTTCCTCTAAGATGCCAGCTGTCGGTTGCCCTAAAGATAACCTCAAAGACATGGTGGGGTCTAGCGACACGAATGGAGGGCATCGTAAGAAGTGGGCCTCTCTGTTTGGGGTTAAACCTAATGGTAAGTCATCTTTTCCTCCTGTGCGCAAAATTTCTTGTTCTACAGTGGGAAAATTTGCAATCTCTATTCCAGATGAGATCATTGATCATAATATTGCTCGTATGGATAGTTCCCTAGTTGGTAAATTTATGGGCCAAAGGCCAAATATAGAGGTTGTCAGGGATTTTGTTAGAAAGAAATGGAGAACAAATGGTAGTGTCTCTGTTGCAGCTCTCCCAAAAGGCTTCTTTGATTTTGAGTTCTCGAACAGAGATGACATTCAGGCAGTTAGAAGTGGAGGACCATGGGTTATTGGGAAATCTACTCTCGCACTTAAGAAATGGTCTTCAAATTTAGATCTAACGGACTCCATCTTTGAGACTGTTCCGGTATGGGACAGGCTTCAGGGTCTTCCTTTAGAATATTGGAACGAGGATGTTTTTATGGGGATAGCTAGCTCCTTTGGGGAACTACTATTGATTGACCCAATGACAATAGCAAGAAAAAGATTGGTGTTTGCCAGAATATGTGTGGGTGTCTCTCAGGAAGCGGATCTCCCCTCCTCTGTGGAGATCCATTCAAAACTTGGTTCTTGGTCGCAGGCTATTGAGTTTGAGACCATCCCTTTTGCTTGCTTCAACTGCAGAAAATCTGGCCATTGGGCTAAGCAATGCCCCCTTAAGGCAGTAAAAGAAATGGAAGACCCTAAAAGGGCCTCAAAAGTGGTCTGGAAAAAGAAGCAGGGGGAAAAATTAGCAACGATGTCAGTAAGAAAGTAAGAAGATGCTCCTGTTTACACTTCGGGTGATGTTGGAAATGAAGGCCCTACCTTCCAGATCCCCCAAGGCTTGGTTACGGAGTTTAACTCTGATTCTCAAGACAAAAAGGAAAGGGTGGAATGTAATGGTGGGAACTTAGCCCTGGGAAAGGTGGATGAATCTCTGGATAATATTTCCGGTGAGGCTAGAAAAGAAGGTATCGCCTTCTAGATCCCCCAAGTTTTGATACCGGAGAGTAAATCTGACTCTCAGGACAAAGAAGTAAGTGTGGAATGTGATGTCGGGTTTCTAGCCCTTAGCAAGGAGGATGATTCTCTTGCCTCAATAATGAGCCCTTTTGGTCAGGACCCTGTGATGCCAGGGTTGGACGATATTCCAATTCAGGGCCTTTCTTTGGAGGTAGGCATTCCCTTGATCGTATCCCCGATTAAGGCAAATAACCCAGCAGTTGAATCTAGATCGGATGTGGCTCCTATTGAAATCGTTAAAGACACTTATTCGGACCCAAGCCTAGTAAGCTCTCTCGAAAGAAGTAGCTCCTCGCCTTGTGTGAATGGGCTCATGGATACTCTCCCCTGGGAACAAAAATTCTGCTCTGAAAAAGAATGGGAATCCAACAAAGATTCAGATAATCAAGAGGACACAGATAGAGAAGAGGTTCTATCCAAGAAAAAGAAGAAAAAACCAAAAATCAAAATCACCCCTTGTGGGATCTCAACAAGATCGAGAGCAAATGCGGACTGTGGGGCAATTTCCTTGGCCAGAGGAAGAAGACCTAAAATTTGGATAAGAGAGCACATTAGCTTTCAAGATATTGCGGATGGGTGCCAAAAAACCATCCCTGAGATCCTCCTCCCCCCTAAATCATCATGAAGCTATTGTCTTGGAATATAAGGGGACTAAATAACCCCCACAAGCAGGATATATTACGTAATTTTGCAAGGGACCAAAAGCCCGATATCCTCCTCATTCAGGAAACTAAAATGTTAAGTGAAAAAATGGAAAAGATTTCTTTGTTCCAGCACTGTTCCATTCAGGGAAGTGATTCTGTTGGTGCCTCTAGTGGGGTGGCGACTTTTTGGAACTGTAAGATCATAAGAGGTGATCCACTTTTTCTCATCCTAATCATGTTGCCACTAGATTCACTCATATAAGGGACAACTTCAGCTAGATCCAGTCTAATATTTATGCTCCTAATTGCAAAAAAGCACGGAAGGCCTTTTGGAAAGAGCTGGCTGCTTTTCGGAAGATCTTTCAAAATGACCCCTGGGTTGTCATGGGAGATTTTAATTCCCCTCTCCTTCAGGGTGAGAAGTTTGGCGGTTCTCAGATCAATGAAGAAAGCAAAGAGGATCTTTTGGAATTCATCAACAACCAGGCCTTGATTGACCTAGACTTGCAAGGGAGCTCTTACACGTAGTCTAATCAAAGAGTTTTATCTGATCTGATCCAGGTGAGACTTGATAGAACCCTTGTTTCTGATGTCTGGCTCTTAAATTACTGTTGTTCTTTGAAAACTCTCCCTACGATTGGATCTGACCATTTTCCTATTAGTTTTGTTGCTGACCCCTTAAAGATTAAGAGGACTACTCCTTTTTGTTTTGAGAAGATGTGGCTTTCCCATCCTCTCCTCCGAGAGGAAATAAGGAAATGGTGGAATATTAATATAAAGGGAATTGCCTTATTTAGAATAGCCAAAAAATTAAGAGAAGTTAAAATGAATCTTAGAAAGTGGAAAAAAGAGTCTTTCGGCAATATCTTTCAAATCAAATCTGACTTTCAGTTTAGGCTTTCTGAAATCCAAAACAAAATTCAAAAGAAAGGCTACCTGAATGAAACTAAGGAGAAAGAAAATGAGATTCTCACAAAACTTCATGAGACAATTGCTAGAGAAAAGGAATTTTGGAGACAAAGGTCCAGAGCTCTTTGGTTAAAGGCTGGAGACAAAAACACCAGATACTTTCATCTTTCAGCTTCTAAACACAGAGCAGCAAATAAAATCTCTGCGATTGTGGTTAATGGAAGAAATTATGAGGAGGAAGAGGACATCAGAAGAGAGGCTGTCATATTCTTTAAGAACCTTCTATCTGAGAAAGTGAGAATTAACTTGGAGGATCAAAATCAATTACTGGAGGCTATCCCTAAGAAAGTTAACTCTAGAGACAATGAAATGCTGACTGCTATACCCACTAGCGAGGAAATTAAAAAAGTTGTTTTCTCTTTTGAAGGAAGCAAAGTGCCTAGTCCTGATGGCTTCCCTTTACTTTTCTTCCATTGGTTCTGGGACATTGTGGGGGAGGATGTCGAGAAGGCGGTGAAAGAGTTCTTCTGCTCTAGAAACCTTTTGAAGGAGTTAAATGCCACTTTCTTGGTTCTTATCCCCAAAAAACCAAGAATGCAGGATTTTGAGGGTTTCAGACCTATCAGTCTCTGTAACTCCTTCTATAAAATTATCTCGAAGGTGCTTACTTCTAGGCTGCTTCTCATTCTGCCCAATATTATTGCTCCTCAACAGAATGGTTTTGTGCCTAGTAGACAAATACTTTACTCCATAGTCCATGCTCATGAGAATATTCACTCCCTCTCGGTCTCAAAATCGGAAGGTTTTCTTCTAAAATTTGACATCTCGAAGGCTTATGACAGGGAGGACTGGAATTTTCTGTTTAAGATCTTAAAATCTTTTGGGTTCAGTGAAAGGGTTTTGCAGCTTATTGAACAACTCATTACTTTTGCTTCTGTGGCGGTTCTGATTAATGGGACCCCTTCCACTTTCTTCCGTAGTTCTTAAGGGTTAAGACAGGGAGATCCCATTTCTCCTATCCTCTTCATGATTATGGCTGAGAGTTTTGGTGGGAATATGAGTAAATTGGTTACTCAAAGATCTATTATGGGGCTCAAACCGTCTTCGAGTAATTTGATATGTTCTCACCAACAGTTCATGGATGACACCTTGCTGATGGGTAGATCTGCTGTCTTGGAAGCTAAAGAGATGAAGAGACTTCTGGATACCTATGGAAGAGCTTCTGGTCAGGTGATAAATAAGCAAAAAATCTCGTTGTATTTCTTTAACACACCTTTGCACAGACAGAGGAAGATAGCTGGAATTCTTGGTTGCAAAATAGAGTCCCTTCCTGCTACTTATCTGGGATTACCTCTATGCTTAAAACCTCTGGATTCTTTCTGGATATCTCTAGTTGATAGGTTTGGGAAAAAACTTTCTGGCTGGAAAGGTGCTCGCCTAAGCCAAGCCGGAAAACTCCAGCTTCTTAAAGCCTCCTTGCAGAATCTCCCTATCTATGCTCTTAGTCTTTTTAAAATCCCTACCAAACACGCTGAAACCATTGAAAAGATTCAAAAGAGATTCCTCTAGTCGGGAGTTGAAGAGAGAAAAAGAATGCCTCTTGTTGGATGGGACTTGGTTTGCAGATCCAAAAAGGATGGAGGCCTTGGGTTAAGAAAAATTAGACTGCTCAACAAGTCGCTCCTAGCTAAACAAATATGGAGACTATTCTTCTCCTTTGGGGAATGGAGTGAAATAATTAAAAGTAAGTATTTGCAGAATAACAATTCCCTTAAAGATCTTATTGAGAATCATATTCTCCCGAAAGGATCAAGTTGCTGGAACTATATGATTGAAGGGATAAAGGTTGTGAAATTTGGTTTAAAATGGCAGGTTCGCAATGGTAACAAGATTAGATTTTGGGATGACTATTGGCTGCGCAATGAACCTCTGTCTCAGGATGGAAATATCATTAGATGGGCTAAGTTTTGCAAAGACACTTTTGGCCTCTTTGTTAAAGATTAATGGCAGGATGGTAAGTGGATCAATCTCCCCTTGATAAACCTTATTTTGGTCTCTGTTTACTCCTCTTTGAATGCTGTCAGACTGTGCCTGAATCAGGAGGATAGTCTTATCTAGAAATATGAGCCTTCTGGGTGCTTTTTTGTCTCATCCTCTTTTGCCCAGCTTTCAAATGCTCTTAATTCTTCCCCTTTGTGGTCGCATGCTTGGACTAAGCATCTATTACCTAAGGTTAACATCTTGTTTTGGGCCGTGCTGCAAAATAAAGTGCTAACAGTGGATAATCTTAGCAAAAGAGGGGTTCTGCTCCCCAATAGATGCTATCTATGTAAAAGCAACGCTGAATCAGTAAACCACCTCTTCATCCACTGTCCTTTCTCCTCTATGGTTTGGGACAAGCTTCTGAAATGTTGGCATTTTTCTTGGATCCCCTCAGAATCGGTTGAAGATTTTTTTGTTCAATGGAAAGCCCCCACTCTCAACCCCTTTATAAAAAAACTTTGGGCTTTCTCTTTCCCCCATGTCACTTGGAGAATTTGGAAAGAGAGAAACAACAGGATCTTCAGGGATAAGGAGTCGTCGGAGGAAATTGTGTTTGAAAGAATTCTGAGAATGATCAAATAAAACTTCTCTGTTGTTCTCTTCAGAGAGGACAAGGTGGAGACGGTGGTGGGCTCTCCTTATGAAAGCCTGATTTCTAGGGAATGGAGAATTAAATGGGATATTTCCAATGTTCCTAGTACGACCAAAAAGGCCAGGGAGGGAGTTTGCTAGAGTTTTCCTATGGATGGCTAGGCCAAAGCCAATTTCGATGGTGCGGCCAAAGGAAATCTGGGAAAGGCTAGGTGTGGTGGGGTCCTAAGAGACTCGACAGGTAACTTTTTAGGAGCCGTTACCACCCCTTTGGGGGTCCAAACTAATCACGTGGCAGAAGCGGGGGGTGCTTATTACATAATCAACCTTGCTGTGGAAATTAAATGCAAAAAATTATGGCTTGAAGGTGATTCAAAGAATATAATAGATAGCCTTTGTGGTAGGTCCCATCCCACATGGTCGATTAAAAACTGGATTGAGGATGCTAAGGTTTTACTAAGTAAGTTTGATAGAATAAAAATCACCCATGTTTACCGTGAGGCAAATTTTGTGGCAGATTTTTTTGCCAATGTGGGAGTTAAGAGTGATAAAATCCTCATGTGGCACAAAAGGACTGACCTCCATTCTGATGTCCAAGCTTTAATGGTGCTCGACGCGGTGAATGGAAATTTGGCGGCTTATGGTAATAATGAGGAAGGTACAAGTCATGACTAACAAAATAAGTAGACAATATGGGGCCGTGAGGATCCGGTAGATAAATGATTTACCTTGGCACGCTTTGTGGGTCCTGTGAAGCAAAGGAACTATCTGGAACAGGTTCTCCGTTCACAATAGTATTCGCACCGAGATCTCAAAAATGGGTGGGGAATGGAAGAGGGTTGAACCTACCAGTTTCGAGTCACATACCAAGAACACTAAAGCGTGGAGCAAAATAAGAAGGGGTGGCTTACTTCCATTCATTGAGAAACTACATGGCCCTTAGGAGGAGATTACTGATTTCTTTGAGAAAAATTGGAATAATGGAGAGGTTCTCCTCTTCGAGAGGAAAGTTCAGATTGATGAAGCGTTGATGACTGGTATCCCGATTGAAGAGCATAAATTTTTTAGAGACAAGAAATTTTCTGACGAAGCTGTGGTGAGGTTTCCTAAGATTGAAAAGGAGAAGAAAAAACTTGTTAAGACGACGAACAGTTACTATGAAGCGGACACCATAAAAGCTTTATGGAGAAAAGTGCTAAGGGTTATCATGGAGTACATCACTCTTGATGGCCGCTTCACTAGGGTTTATGGATATCACTTCGTGCTGCTCAATCACTTCCGGCATAAGGTGCATGTTTCCATCCCTTTCTTCTTACTCTGTTCCCTAAGAAATAGCTTTTCTGACCACAGTAGGAGCCCTAAAAGATACTCGATTCTTCACATGGGTCTTTTAAGGCTCATCTATGAGCACTTTCAGAATATGCCTACCCTATCAAACCCTATAGCCCCTTTGGAGCATGATGAGGACGATACTGAGCCTAGTATATCTGAGATTAAAGCTTCTTCCAACCGTGTCAAGCTCTCCTCGCTTCCCCTGCCCCCCCCCTCTGCCTCTGGCTGATCCCCCCAGCCCTCTGGTGCCTGCTCTGTTCCTGCCCCTGGCTGCACAAACCCTAATGTCAATTTGGTGGGTTCTAGTTCTCCGGTTAACAAGTTAGTCTCCTACCCTGATGACTCTCCTGTTGTTTCTACTAAAGCTGCCAAGGTCAGTCTTGTGGATCCCCACTCCCCCCAGAATATTCAACAGGTGAACTGTAGCCCTCCCAGAGGTGCAGAGTCAGTTAATTTTGGGATCAATTCTGATAATGACCCCCCTTTTGACTTCGTTGAAACTGCCAAGAGATGTTCTGTGGACCAATTTAATTCTGCTAAATGGTTATTTAATGAAATCAGTGAGTTAAAGACCAAAAATTTGTCTCTTCATAGTAAGTTGGGGGAAATTGAAGCCAAAGTTGCGGGGCTAATGCAGCTCGAATTGGAGAAGAATACTGTTGTGAAGGATAACATACAAAAGGACAACACTGTTGAAAAAGATCTTGATAAAATTAAAGGAACAATGAAAAAAATTGTTGATCAGAACTACAGAATTTCTAGACATAACTCTTTAATCATCAAAGCCATGACCGAAAGATTGGAGAAAACCTAGAAAAGAGCGTTGATCGTCAACCTTCATCAGGAGAAAGACCAGGAAGAGGAAGCAGGGATCTCTAAGTGAACCAGATCAAGCATGAAAAGAAAAGTCTAGACTACCCCAAAAATGACTCAGATTTTCATGGAGGGGGTCCAGGATATGGTGGACCTGGAAGAGGTTGCCGACGAGCTTCTGAAGTCTATGAATTAACTGTGGTTGGGCCCTGTTTTGTCTGTTTGCCGTCTGTCTGATGGCTTTTTTGCAGTTTTTTGTGGCTGTCTGTTTTAGCTGGCTTTTATCTCAATGGCAGCCTTTTTGTCTTTCAGATCTTTGTTTTGGTCTTTTCTTGTAATGTTACTTTGTGGTTTCGGGTCCCTGTAAAACCTGTTTATCCCTTTTATCAAAAACTACAAAGGAAACCTTATTTAGCAAACATCCTATAAATGAAAAGAAATTAATAATTATTTAATTAAAAATATTAAAAATATAATAAATAGTTCTCAAAAAATTGTACAACATATAAAATAGTAATAAATCACCCTAAAATATTGCTAAGACATGCAAAGGAAACTTCTACAAAATGCCCAACTAAATGGTAATTACACTAAAAAATTTGAAAATTATTGTGCATAATTGTGTTATGACAAAGAATTTTACAACAATAAGAGTTTAAATTCCACTCTTAAACTCTAGAATTTTTCTAAAAGGTTCACAATATAGGATGTGATCAAGACAACTAAACACTACCCTAATTCTTAGAATGCTAGTACAAAACCTAAAGCATGACTAGATAATTTTATTTTCTCCAAATATATAGATCTAGAAGTGAAATTTTTACATAGGCTATATGATATTTTTATCCAACATCTCATATTCAAAAACTACATTTATGTGATCTCTACACTAGAATAGAAACACTAACAAGAAAAAATAAAAAGGTTTGATTCCATGATTTCCAAGATTTCCAAGGATGAAGAAATTCAAGAAAAGTTGTAACATGCAAATAGGGAGTCATTTTGAATGATAATTTCTATGGACCTACCATCTAGCACATTAAATAATAATTTTATCCTACAATAAGATACATCTTTTAATTTCTAAAAATAATTTTCAAAAAATACTTATGATTTCACTATCATCACAAATGCACTAACATGTTTATTTAGTTAATGAACCATGTTGAGAATATTATTAGAAAATAAATAAAATTATTTACTTCATGATATTATGATCTTTAGCAACAATAGGGAACAACATTTGTTGCATATTATATAGGTCTTATGAAATGTCAAGGAGAAGAAATTATTGATTAACTTAAATAAATTTTATTTTTATGAAGGAGAAATTGGTCTATCTATGTTTATTTATCTAACTTAAGGGGATGTGAATAGGTTTAAGAAAGTAAAATTCATAGTGGATTGGCCTACAACTAGGAGTGTGAATGATTTTTCAAATTTTCATAGACTTTCAATTTCTGACTATTGGTTTATTTCAAATTTTATTGGGATGTGTACATCCATCATTGAAACCATTAGAGGAGATTAAAAAGAGTTTGGTTGTATATTATAAAATTATAATATCTTAGATATCGTAAAAAAGGTCAATGAATTTCTAGTGATAGCTTTCCCAACTTAAAAAAAAAGAGAAAGTGTTTCAAGTATATTATAAGATAAGTGAGTCAACAATATGAGTGATTCTCAACCAAAAGACTAGAAACATAGATTATTTTAATGATAGGATTATTGATTCCAAAACAAGGTATTCCATCTATAAAAATATTTGTATGCTATCATATAGGAACTAAGTAATGTCATTACTTAATTTTTAAAGAGCTCATTCTTTACATTGATCATCATGCTTTGTAATCTATGAAAATACAATCTAAATTCATTTTTTGACATATGATATGGTGGAGATCCTACAATAATATTATTTTATTCTTAGGTATTGAAGTGGGAATTCACATAAGGTAGTAGATAACTTTAGTTAGAGAACAACATTGTTGATAAAGATGAGGGCTATAGTAATTTGTTTTGATGGCATGTCCAGGATTTGTGTAAGAATGATTTATACTTTTAAGATGCATTTGTAGTATACATGGAACCTTTGAAAATGGGGCATAAGTTGATCAAGTGCTATTACCCCACTTTCAAAGATATTCCACTCAAGGATAACCCTAGAGATCTCAATGCAAAAGAGAGAGAGAGATCTTGCAATAGGGTTGTCCAAGTGTATGAATATGATCTAATGAAGGATTCACCACCAAGTGTAAAATTGGAAAAGACAATGAAATACAAGATACAATGCGAAACCCTAATTGGCATTTGCAAACTAACACTAAATGACCTAGAAAAGTGAAAAAAATAACATATTGTACCATATAAAAATGGATCTTGGACATTTTCATGGTCTTTAGTTCTTTCTCTTATGATGCTTGATTTATTTTGCTTTGAATTAATGTTGCAATGTAACTTATGCATTCACATTAGGACCTGAATATTCAAATTATGGTGTCTTGTGAAGCTGTTGTGAAGTTTTGTAACACATTTCTACACTTTTCTAGACTCTTATCATTACAATTCACCTAAAAATCACCTTTTCATCACTTATCAAGTGGGTATGTGTAGGATCATGATGGGCCAAAAACTGGCGATATGATGGGTATGTGTAGGGTATGTGGCTGACAACCTTTTTTTTACCCAAAATTGATGAAACAAAATTTTTTTTTTAAGGAGATTCTTAGCTTTCCACCAATATAAATTATGCTTTACTTTGAATTTAATAAATAATTATTATTCATTTTCTATTTGAATTATGACTAAAGTCCTAATTGATAGGTTGATTGAAAAACAACTATAGATTTCAAATGGTATCACATTTTTTGAATTCAAAACATGTGTCACATTCTATGCTTCACATACTATATGATTAAAAAAAAATTGAATTTCATGAAGTTTTGACCAAGTTAAGGTGGTTAAACATATGAGTTTTTATATTTTTTAAAAGTTGTAATAAAAAATTCATAACTAATTATTTACTTGGAAAAAAAATTACAAAAAAATATGCATCACATCAGGACATGAGTCCTCTACTTACATAAAAAAATTTATAAAAAATATTATCATTTTATTGTGCTTAGGGTGGTAAGACAGACACCTACTTCTTATTTTTTCCCTAAAATTTAAGTACTACTGCATTGAAATTTCAAATTTTCACCAAATAGATTTTTTTTTTTTTTTTAAAACATATTAGTTTAGAAACTACATTCAATTTTATACAGATTCTATTCTTACATGCTTTTGAAATAATATAGATAACTTATTCAAATTTTTATGTGAAGTTGCCTAACTCTGATTTTTTTGAATTTGTTGCCACTTAAGGGCCTGTTTTTTCCATGATGATCCTGCACATACCCAAGTCCTATTCTAAAGTATTGTAAAGTCTTGTAACGAGATTTCAGGCTTTTCTAGGCTTTTTTTAACTATTTACACCTTTCTTATGTTTTATATGACCCCTTTATGCACTCATAAGACTTAATTAAGTGTATTTTTGAATGTAAACCCAACAAACAACATTAAATGCAAGATAATTCTCAACACCCACTTACAAGCCGAAGGTGGAACCCATTCTCCATGGATGGTGAATGAGTCCCTCTTGGCTCCAAAATCAAAATAATTCAAATTTTCTTTTGGATTTTTATTAAAAAATGCCTTATGTCGGCCTGTGATGAGGTACCATTGGATAATTTATTTTAACCCAACTAATGGTACCTCATCACAGGCCTTGAGATAGGGTTTAGTTGACTTGAAATGCCTTATGTCGGCCTGTGATGAGTATAAATAAGTGTTTTTACATCAATTTTAACCCCCATTCACTTGCATTCACTCATTCAATATCAATTAGAATTCAAGCACTTTGCATCATTCAATCAAGCATTCATCAAGCATCTTGGAGCAGCCATTGACATATCTTCAAATTTCTTCAACAAGGTTGTGGTGAGATTAATACATTTTCATGTTGTTTATTTATCATTCCTTGTTCATTTCATTTCATTTCTTTATTAAGGGTTTGATTACCACAGTGGGATTTGACCAAGGAAAATCCCTATTCTCTAACCCTTAACCATTTTTCCCCTTTTGCATGTGTGTTTGTAGACTTTTGTATGCATATTTGTCAAGAAAATAGGTGTTGAAAGGTGGTCAAGAAGACAACAAAGTATTTCAAGTCAACTAAACCCTATCTCAAGCTTGGAGACAACCTATAATTTATTTTCAATAGATTTGACTCCATCAACCCAACAAGAAGACAAGTACATATCTAGAGTTACATAATTGACCTTTGATTTCACAAAATTTTGGAGGAGGGATGATTTTCTATCAATGGAAAAAGAGTCCCACCTTAAGGCTAAAGAAGGTAATTTTGTCAGATTCTAGTTCCTGATAATTGGAAAGTAGTATTCAGGTGTTTTTGTCAGTAGCAAGACTGATTCACCATGAGTAGCGAATGAGTCCCACTGGTGATTTACACTATTTTTTTCCAACATTTAGAACATTCCAAATTCATCTTCCAATATCAAGGTACACTCTGTTCAACCCATTTTAATTATGTTTTCATTAGTTTTCATCTCTATTGCATTTTTTGCATATCACATTGTGTTTTCAAACACTGCATATTTCATAGGTTTTGCATCAATAGTCAACCAATTTCATCATTTAGTTGCATTTATATCATTGCATTTAGTATTAATCGCATCATAAAATCCTTTATTCAAGTGAACCACCACAATTTTGGGGTTCTATCTCTCTCCTTTTAGGTGAAAGATCCTAAGAGTGTAAGAGAAGTACATAGAACCTCCACAAAAATTGTTGGTTCATACAAAAAAAATGTAAAACAAAAAGTGTGCACCTGGGAATCCAAAGAAGACAGAATGGAGATCCTGTACACTAAAAAAATTGCTTTTATTGCAAACTAGGACTCATTCGCCAAGCTAGGTGAATCAATCCAGTTTTCTGGGAAACTGTGCCAGAATAGAAATCTACCAAAAGATTATCCAGATCTGCAAAATCCTAAAAACTAACGAGAATTGGGACTCATTCACCAAAAGTGGCAAATCAGTCTAGTTCATATTTTCTGAAGCTTCCTATCTACCCTGTCCTTCCTAATTGATTTTTGAATCAAACTCTCTGATTTACAATCTATAGGTGATCTCTAATGTTCTCCAAGGCTAGATGAAAACTTTGATAACTTTGGATGATTTTAAAATAAAATCAATCTTGCTCCTTATGAAATATACAACCCAGACCTACAAATCACACACAAAGGAGGGGGAAAAATGTTGTGGGGTTAGTGAATAGGGGTTTACCTTGGTCAAACCCCTTGTTGGTAATTAAATGTTGAAATGAAAGCCAGTATAAATGTAGAATGATGAATGAAAAAAAGACAATGTTGCAACTCACCAAACCATAGCAATAAGGTGTTGCAAGTATGCTTGAAATGGTTGTAATGGATGTGGTTCTTGACTCTTTCTTGAATGATGTTGATCTTGCTTGAAATACTTGTTTGAATCATAATCTGTACATCACAATTATTAGCACAATAACAAACATGATAGATGCAATCTTTGACATGATGATTGACACTTGAATGCTGCTTTAAAATGCTTGATAATATGCCCTTGAATTCTCTTGTGAATGCTCAAATGCTTTTGTGAACTCTCTTGAATGTTAGGTAAAAATATGAGGGAAAGAACCTTGTATTTATACTCAATTATGCAAGAATTCTAAAAATTACAACATTACAAGCCAACATCAGATCTAGGAGAATAAAATCCCACCAAAAATTTGAATTAAATTTGATTTTAGGTCACACACAACTCATTTTCCCAAGGTGGTGAATGAGTCCCATCAGGGATAATGTACAAGACAAAAAGCCAAAAGTGCTTAGAAATGAGTGAAAACAAGTTTAGGGCCAAAAGATACAGGTGGGACTCATTTTCCCAAGCTAGAAAATGAGTCCCAAATCACCAAATCTGTGGCACACAAGCTAGAAACACCTAAATTATGATTGGACAATGATTGATGTCGGGATTATCCTCAAAAAGATGCAAAAATGAGGCCTGTGGATGCAAAATGTGACCAAATAAGGCATAAGAAATCTCAATTATTAATGACAATCCTAGAGAAATGTGAAAGTGTGTTACAACACTCCAAATAAGGAAAGATTAAGGTTTATTAAGTTTGATTATTTGATAAAACCCTAGAAAAGTGTGAAAGTGAATTACAACACTTTAGCAAGGAACCATTAAAATCCATTAGTTCACAAGGGCCCAAGACTTAATCTGAATGTGTTATCCACATTACAACACTAAATCAAGAAAAATTAAGCCCAAATCACAAGGAGGGCCCAAACAAGCCAGAAAAAGTAGAAGGGTTACTTTTATAGTGACTCCATTTAGCCCCCACTTTAGTGAGAGGATGAAATTGCTTCAAACTCACACTAATGTATACCAAGGTGCATCAAGAGGGGTCCATGTGTACCAATTCCAATAAGATGAGATAACAATCAAGAGGGATGATCAATCCCTTAGGATCAAGATCCCATGACAAACCAACATAGGCAAAAAAGAATACTCATGTAAATGATATAAAAAACAACAATAAGGCACAAGCATGCACTTTCAAAGATGAAAAGAGAAAAGGTAAAAACATAAAAGAGTCAGATCAAGCTTCCATCATTTGTCCATCACCATGTCAATCAAATCTAGGTTGTTTAAGTCTAAAAAAAATGCATACTCACTCTAAGGTGATTGAACTTCAAGCAATTTGCTAGGTAAGAAGTCCAAAGAGGTGAAAAACATACACTCATGGCTAGTATGTACACACACACATGTGAGTGGCTATGGGGAAAGTCATGCCTCAGTTGGGCTTCCCACTCAAACCATACCAAAGTTATACCCCCTGATAACTTTAATAAGGTGCCATGCAAAAATGATTTTCAAGAGACAAGAAAAACTTTGTATGCTTGGAGCTCATGAACAAATAGGATGGAACTATAGGCATGTAGGTTATGTTATGCAAGGTGGCCATAAACAAAAAATTCCAAATTCCAAATAGGAAATGTTCAAAGGAGTCTTGCTTAGTTCATGCGAGGTCTTTAACTTAGGGGACATTGTGCCTAATGTCTCCAACAGAGAACCAATCAAAGAATATAAAATTCACAACTTAGGGGATGCAATGTGTCACATCAAGCCCTAAGAGGAATGTAATATGTTGAGAGAGATCACACTCTTGAAATACATCACACCCAATGTCATCCAAAAAGGGAAAAACACATCATATGAAGTAAGAAAACTACACCATGAACCATGAAGAAGAAAAATTGTAAAAGAATAATACCAATATATGCCCCCATATTAAATAAATTGTTAGAGACCATGTTGTGAGCAATTACTTTAAAGTAGCAAATGATAAATGCAAATAAATAAGACATGAGAGCCAACTTGGAAAGCCCTATAACAATTCATATGTTTCAAAGTAAACCTATAACATGTAAGAGAAAAATAAAAGAGAGGGGTTTCCCCCAAAAATGAAAACACCAAACACATAAGGGATCTATGGATTTGGCATTAGTATGTTCTTTGCTGAAATTTTTTTAGAGAACTTAGAATTGTCATCATTCCCCAAATACACATAGAATTGGAAGAATGAAACAAAGAGAGAAAAACAAAGAAAAACTTTTGGGTCAACATAGAATAAACACGAGTGTCTCAATGCCTTGTGTCATCCCCAAAAGGAAAAACAAAAGAAAAATGAAAGGAAAAGAAAAGATAATGAAAAATATTTTGGGTTAACATGGAAGAGACACAAATGTCTCAACACCTTGCATCATCCCCGAAAGGAAAAACACGAGACAAATGAAAAATAGATAAAGAAAAAGAATCATAAAATCCTTTTGGGTCAACATGGAAGAGACATAAATCTATCGATGTCTTGCGTCATCCCCAAAATGAAAAACATGAGACAAATGAAAAACAAAAGATAAAAGAAAAAATTAAAAGATTTACAACATAGGGAAGAATGAAGGTACAAATAGAGGAATGTCACAAAGAGAGAGAGAGAGAGAGAGAGAGAGAACATCAAATAGAACGTCAGAGGGGATCACATTATGCACATGCAATCAGACAAAAGAAAAAGAAAGAGAGGAATAATGCAAAATACTAGTAAGGCATATACAAGTCATCCTATGAGCAGGTCATCCACTTCCCAATCTCATTTTGAATAAGCGGAAGGTGGAAAATGAGCTTAAGGGACAATGACAAATACAATACTAAGACAAGGCTATCTAATTCTTTCCCCCACTAAGTGCGAGAAAAGAATGAGCCAAGGTAGGTGATGGAAAGGGTATAATAATAGTGAGAATAGAATTTTCTAATACTATTACATGACAAGGGGCGGATAAAAATTGTGCTATGCAATCACTCAATGGCAATCATTACCATCGAAATGAAATTTTTTCAATACTAACTTGAATGCACAAAACTCATCAGTATTGTGTCAAAGAGTTATGTGGTATTGAGAATGTGGAACTTTTACATTTTTAGGATATAGTACTAGTTTATTTTTCTCTAGTGGAGATTTTATGAGTTCCTTGTTGAGAAGTATTTGTAATTTTCTTTCACTTTGAGGTGGTAGATGAAGGGGTTGTAGTTTTGGTAATTTGTAAGGCCTTTTGCATTTGCTAGATTCACCAATTTCTCTAGTTCGAGGTTGAGGAGGAGGACCTAAGGTGATCCTATCATCCTTGTCATTGTTATGATCTATTGGTTGTTCTTTAGGAAGAAGGACATTCATATCAGGAGGAGAATCTAAGATTATTGTACCATCGCTATGAAGCCTTAGGAATTCTCTAGGAGGTCTTATATTGTGAAGGGGATCTTGATATCCTAACCCTTTTGTGTTTTCATTGGTTGATATTTTCTCTAGGAGAATTTGATGAATGTTATATTCACTTGTTGTATCACATCCATGTTTACTCAAGATTGTGAATCCTTTTCCATATGTTTCTTCTAAATTGATTGGAGTGTTTGTGACTTTGTTATCATAAAAAGATTGGTTATTTTCTTGCTTAGAGGAACCAGGTTCACCTATTGTAGGGAACTTAGGTTCAAATTTTGTTTCAGGATGTAACCAAACATCTCAAGAGGTGGTATCATAGGGTGACTTGGTTGTGTCATGGATGGATAAAAGGATGTGTTAGCTTCAAGGTTTTTAAGACAATAATTTAGGAACTTATTCATGTTCTCGTCATCTTCTCCATTGATTTCAACATCACAAGGAGGACATGCATTAGGAGTTGAAGGAGAATAAGTGAGTTCAATTTCTTTAGACCTAGTCATTTCCAAAAGCGCAACTTGAGTAATCCACTAAGGACTTTAATGACATGCAAATCTTACTAAAGGACATATCCATGATGCAAATTTCAAATTCTAAACTATGTAACAATGCAAATTTGTAGATAAAATTTTGAATTTAAAGAATGCACAAGATGGATGAATTTAGACCAAATGAAATGAATTGGAGGAAATAGAAGATCTGTAAACTGAAATAGAAAGTAAATACCAAAAAATAGAAAGTCAAAAAATAAATTCTAAATGCCAAAAAATGTAGTGCATAATATGGAAAGGGAATGATTCGCCCAAGGTGAAAATGAGTCCTAGGGATGATTTTTTCAAAAAAAATAGAAATTTTCAATTTCATTTTATACTTTTATGTTTTCTAATCTTTATTTGAGATGCCAATGCAAAATTTTGAATGATTTTTAGTGAAATTAGATGAAAAAATGCAAGTGCAAGTTAACCAATGCAAGTCTAAATGCAATGTTGATGCAAGCTAATTCTAGGATGAAAATGCACTCCAAATCATAATTATGATGTTCTAAGGGTATGTTCACCAAAATAGAACCTATGAAAATGGGAGATAGGTTGATCAAGTGCTATCACACCCACTTTCAAATATATTCCACTCAAGGATAACCCTAGAGATCTCAATGCAAAAGAGAAAGAGATCTTGCAATAGGGTTGTCTTAGAGTCTGAATATGATCTAATGAAGGGTACACCACCAAGGGTAAACTTGGAAAAGACAATGAAATGAAAGATACAATTAAAAACCCTAATTGAATGCAAACTAACACTAAATGACCTAGAAAAGTGAACAAAATAACAAAGAAAATTGTAAAATAGAAAGTGTGCGCCTAGAAATCCAAATAAGACAAAATGGATAGCCTAAACATTCAAAACTCTACTTATATTGCTGACTGGGACTCATACGCAAAGCTAGGTGAATCAATCTAGTTTTTCAGAAACTGTGCCAGAATAAAAATCTGCCAAAAGGATATCCAAATCTATAAAATCCTGAAAACTGACAGGAACTGGGACTCATTCGCTAGAAGTGGAAAATCAGTCTAGTTGGGCTTTTCTGAAGCTTCCAAGGCTGATTTTGTTCTTCTCTATCTACTATGTCCTTCTTGACTGGTTTCTAGATCTGACTCTCTGGTTTGCAATATGTAGGTGATCTCCAATGTTCTCCAAGGCTTGATGACAACATTAATAACTTTGGATGATTTGAAAACTTTTTTCCAATCTTGCTCCTTATGAAACATGCAACCTAGACCTCATAATCCTACACATAGGAGAGGGAAAAATGTTGTGGGGTTAGTGAATAGGGTTTTTCCTTGTTCAAACCCCTTGTTGGTAATTAAACATTGAAATGAAAGCCAATATGAATGGAGAATGATGAATGAACAAAAGACAATGTTGCAACTCACAAAACCCTAGGAATAAGGTGTTGCAAGTATGCTTGAAATGGCTATAATGGATGTGGTTATTGACTCTTGCTTGAATGATGCTGATCTTGCTTTAAATACTTGCTTGAATCATAAACTCTACATCACAATTGTTAGCACAATAACAAATATGATAGATCAAATATTTGACATAATCATTGACACTTGAATGCTGCTCTAAAATGCTTGATAATCTTCCTTTGAATGCTCTTGTGAACTCTCCTAAATGCTAGGTGATAATATGAGTGAAAGAACCTTCTACTTATACTCAATTATGCAAGAATACCCAAAATTACAACACTACAGGCCGACATCAGATCTAGGAGAATAAAATACTGCCAAAAATATGAATTAAATTTGATTTTGGGCATAATGTATGGGACCAAAAACCCAAAAGTGATTAGAAATGTGTGAAAACCAATTTGAGGCCAAAAGATCTAGGTGAGACCCATTCACCCAAGGTGGCGAATGAGTCACAGACCACCAAATCTGGGCCACACAAACAAAAAACACCTAAATTATGTGTATGAACCCCAATCCTCGAGCCTGCAAAGCAACATGAACAAACACATTAGAAGGTGAAATGCAAGCAAGAACAAGGATTCCCCATGAAATCCATTAGCATAGTTTAAAAATAGGAAAGAATAATGAAGAACACAAATGAAATAGATTAAAATCCTATCAAAATAAGCAAACTCTTGATCCCATGGGGAAATTGGTGCCAATTTGATGTGAATATTGGCCCTTTCCCAATTCCTATGATGCAAGACTGATGTGTGATGAACAGTGATCCACTTTGTTGATGCTTGATGAGTGCTTCAATAGAAAAATATGCATAACCTAGCTATGAACTCAATGATAATGGATGGAATTTGCTAATGATTTGAACATAGTAAGTTTACTCAAATTGTGGATGATGAAATGAGGGAATTAGCCTCTTATTTATAGATGACATTGATGGATGAATATCCAAAATAGAGCAATGTGGGACTAAGAATTAGCCAATGGCAAGGTTCCACTTGTCAACTTGTGAATGTATGGAGGATGTGCAAGTTTTGAGGATTGTGCCAATAAATGCATATATTTGAATTTTGAATTTTTTGAAATGACATGCAAGAGGGAAGGAAGAATGCATTGAATGCCACTTGGATCAAGGCAAAGGACATGTAAGAGAGAGTAAATGTCTTGTTGGAAGGACTCATCCCACTTGGATTTTGAATTCAAAATGAGGAAATATTCCCTAAAAGATGCCTTGTTGAAGGAAAATAGAGATTTAATAAATAAATTAAATCTATTTTCATGTGAAAGTGGTAAAAGATGGAGGATGGGACATGGGAAGAGATTAAATTAATCAAGGTTAATTAATTTAATGAAGGGATTACATTATGTGACCTATTTGACTTAAATTTGTGGATTTATTTAAATCAAATATGAGAAGAATGTGATAACAGATTAATGAAATAAGGATTTTGATTTATTTAATTAAAAGATATGATGTTAGACTAAACTAAATAATGTTTTAATTTGTTTAATTTAATAGATAGAATTTAGAGATTTAATCAAATAAAATTAATTATTTAATTAAATTGGATAATTAGATCAAAATGGTTAATTTAATTATCGAGAAAGAATGACTTAATTAGATAACTAATTTATTTAATTAAGAGAGGAATATTGATGAATTTAATCAGATAAAGGTATTTGATTAAATGGTTAGACCGAGTGATGATTCGGGACGAGGCGATGTTAGTGGTGAGGATCAGATGTCCAATGTCAATCAATACATTTTATGTGTCTACATTTTTCCCCTCTTTGAAGCAATGCACTCGTTGTGTTGGTTTAAAGAATAAATGGTCTCGATCAAAGAAAAAAAAAATTGTTTTCAAAATCTTGCCCCACTACTGCCCGATAAGAGAAAACATGCCAATATATTGCTCAAGAGATTGGACAAAAATTTTGATTTTTTGGTGATCTCACAAAAAAAGAGGACAAGGTGCCCGACAGGTTCAAAAAGGCTCCAGGAGGCCAAAAATGTGTCTAAATGCAATAAAACTATGTAAAAAAGGCCTCAACTAGAAAAAAACAGGTTCAAGGGTCCAAAACCCTAGCAGGATAGCCAATCAGGGTGAAAAAACCCTAATTTTCAAGCTTAAAAAGGCTCTGAGGGGTCACTTTCAATTCATTTTCACACACAGCCCTCTAGCAATTCTGAGATTTGCTCTGACCTCCTGACGATATGGCGCAACGACAGCTCCCAATGCACATTTTCAACTGAGTCTAGACATACCAGTGACCACCCGGCATTGGGGCACCGGTAAGTGATCCTTGAACTTTATTTCTCATTTTTTGCATTCATTTATTGCTTTTAAAGTTAGTTATTCTACAATAGCCCTATATAGTGCTACTCAAAAATCAAACTACGCCACTCAGTGTCATATTGCACTATAGCGGTGGAGTTTGGAGTTAGGAAACAAACTTCAAACTCCGATGCTAATGCCATGGCCCACGAGGTCATTATTAAAGTGCGATGTAATGACGCTTTACCAAACATGAATCTTCTCAAACTACGCCGCTCGGTAGAAAAGTGCACTGCGGTGGTGCGCTTTCATCATTTTGTGCCCCAGCATCGCAGTTTGAAAAAAATCAAACTACGATGCCTTCAAAAATAGCATTGCTCAAGTGATTTTTTGGATGCTCGACATGAAATTTTTCAAAATTTTTAACATGGTGACCCTTCCTAATGCAGGATGTGGCGAGGGAGCTCTATTCCCGAGAGCACAGGTTGTGGGAGCTCTTCGGTTACTTGCGAGACCTTAGTGACAGATGGTAGGATCGATTATAGGATATGGGGTTATGGCACATCGCATACGCAGTGCATGTGCACACCCATCTTGGGATGATGTCAGCGCTTTGCAAGAGATGGCACAGTGAGACCTCATCTTTCCACCTTCCTATGGGCAAGGCCACCATCACCTTAGAGGACGTGTGGTGCATCCTAAGATTTCTGATTCATGGTCAATGTGTTATTTTTTATATGGATGTTAGGCGAGACGCTTGTCACGCAGTCCTCGCTACAGAGGACGTTATCTATTGAGAGGGTCAGAGCGTCATAGGGCTCTAGCCTCTCCCTTCCACATGGTTGTTGCAGCCATCATTTCTGGTCTCGTTGCCCCAGATCGACGAGGCCGATACTTCAGTCCTGGTTGGGGACTTTGCTAGGAGTGCATGGTGATGCGTGATAGGCTAGTTCATTTTTCTTAAGGGCATGTTCTTCTTGCTTCACTCTACAAAGATTTACACGAGTACATCTACCTCGATGGCATAGCACTTAGGGTAGGTGTTACACTTCTCCATGTATGGGCGTGGGAGCACATCGCTGTTCTTCAGCTGTGAGTCATTGTAGTACCGATGGGGCCTGATGATCGCCTCGTGTGGCATTATAGAGGTGGTGTTTCCTTCACACACACGAGCGAGCATGAGATTTCCTACTGGAGGAGAGTCCTAGATGAGATGCAGGCTTTCACATGGCACCCATACCTTGGTCGGCGCGAATGGGCTGACGATGTAGAGTAGATTTTCTTTGCCCGTCAGGACCGGTTTATGCAGGGGCGGGAGCATACCATGGTGGAAAGATATTTTCCAGGGTGCATCCAGTGCCAGTTCGGTGAGCCACAAGACTGGCCAGACGATAATTATGTGGCCATATTTTCCCACATTATGTAACAGGCTTCATGGGGTCAATATATTCCTGCTTTCAAGGCCGTTGACAACTTTAGACAGTTGGTGGCTTAGCCATGGGTTTACGATTAGAGGCCTGTGGATCCAGGCGTTACCCAAGCATACAGAGACTGGTTCCAGCCTCCCCTACAGTTGAAAATTCTAGGAGCAGTCCTCGCTTGATGGAGGACGAGGGGCAGAGGGGAAGGATGAGGATGGAGAGAAGGGGCATGACAAGATCAGCTAGTAAGGCCCCTAGTTCAGCCAGTTCAGCCGCCTCAGGCTAACGTTCAGATGTAGGAATAGGAGTAGGTGCTAGGTAGGCAGTAGGATCAGGAAGATGCACCACCACAAGCTTGGGGTGAGGATCATCCTTAGGTACACCTCCATGATCATAGCTAATAGGGCAGGTGGATCCTCGAGATGCATTGATTGCGTAGCTATAGGCCCAGGTTCAGACCTAGACAGGGGAGAGGGATCAGGCCAAGGCCAAGAGAGACTAGGCTAGGGCCAAGAGAGACTAGGCCATTTTGCATAGGAAGGCCGCAGAGCTATAGGCGGCTGCAGAGATGGGCTGGAGACAACATTTGGAGAGCATGGCATCCTCCTCCTCTCAGAACATAGTGTCCCTTCGGTCCTATAGGGAGGCCATTCGGGAGGTGGATTACTACTGCATGCACTATCATCGGACTGTGCCTAGAGTAGAGTGGTCCCTAGATTACTCTCAGTGGACCAGCCACAGACCAGCAGAGGGTCATGGTGATAGGGGCGAGGGCAGCAGATAGGATGGGTAGACCTTGTTTTGATCGAGATGATACTTTCTGTGCCTTATGGGCTCCTTTTTGATAGCCCGATGGGACTTTTTGTACTTTTTGACACACATGTACAGTGATCCGATTATTTTGTACTATGACAGTTACCCGATGATGGTATATATGAGATGATGATTTTGATATGATGTGATGTGTATCATTTATTTATGCATTTATAGATGGTTCTATTTCTATATGCTATGCAATGATGTTATGGTGTGATGTGATGTATATATAGATGCATTTCTTTCTTATGAATAGATCCTATAGTATGTTGTTTATTCATGATATGCAGATGGATTTGTATGATATGTAATATGAATGGATGATGATGATGATTTATATGATGATCTATGTATGTTGATGCAAATGATATGATATGTGATATGATATGTGATATGAAATCTAATAGGCAAAATGATATGGAGATGATCTATGATGTATACGTGAAATGATATGTGAACCATGCTTATAAAATGATTATGAATGGATGTACGGTTTGCATGTAATGGATTGTTATGTTCCTATTATGCTTATAATGGTATGGAATGATTTATGTGAATGAAATACAAAAAATAATTGCTACATGGTTCTTTATGAGGTGTTTTATATAATATGGATGACTAATGGATGATATAATGTGATGTAAATTTAATGGTCGTGGTTTATATGATGTGTATTGATGATGTAAATGAGATGGTTTTAAGATACTTAGAATAAAAAATATATTATCCTAAACATGATAATGTAATGTATGTGATGCATTTAATGTGATGTGATGTAATATATCAAATGATATGTTAATGCAAAGTGGTATGATGATGAATGTAATGTGGAAGATGAATTTATGATGTTTATGTGATGTGAATATGCAATGGATTATGTATAATGCTCATGTACCTATTATGTTTGATTATGTAGTAGATGGAAATATGAAATGATTGTGAAATGTTTATGCAATGATTTATGCAATGATTTATGTGATGAATGCAATGTGATGGAAAAGTGGATGCAATGTAATGAGAAAGGGATGTGCTTAGTTATGGAAAATGCTTATAATAACATGTTTATATGATGATGGAAATGAAATGCATATATTTCCTATATGATAATTTTATGCAATATGCTAATGCTTTGTGGATGTAGGATTGATGACGATGATGATGTTGATGATGATCAATTGTCATAGTACTTTGTTAGCGTGATGAGCAAGAAGGGATGAAAGAGAAGTCATTTCAACAAGACACAAGATGATGAATATGCAAATAATGATGAATACTTGCTGAGATGTTGGGATTTTTAAAGGGTCAATTTTCTTATGTTTGATAACACACGTAGTATGATGCATCAAGGTATAGAGAACCAGGATGACGTTGTACCTAATGTGATGGACTTTGACTTGACAATCAGATAGGAGTATCCTTGTTCAAACCTAACATACAGAAACCTTGCTATGATGCACTTTAGAAGTTTCAAACACCTTGGACGAAAGCAGAGAAAGGTATAACCTATCAATGCAATAGTCAACAAGATGTCCAAAACACTCTCCATACATATCTAACAAATTAAGTATTCTCCAAGGTTATATTACAAGAACGTCCAACAAGCACAAAAGATAGAAGATAATGATCATTGCCCCATTCCTATTTCTCTAAATCCTTTGTTCAGATATCATCGAGAGGTCCTTGGAATGAGTGCAATAAGATAAGTCAAAAGACAAAGATAAAGTAAATAAACAAGCTAATGTTCTTCAATACTGCTAACCAAAAGGAAATATGTTTTAAAGGATAAGAACCAAAACTATTGCCAAAAGATAATTCCCATTGTAGGAAGGATGCATCCTAGGACATGTTAGTGGATGGTGACACGTCATTTCATTTATCCAAAGTCTTCTTTCGAATGATTTATATGGGACCAATTGGATGATGGGCTATCGACACCGAGAGATGACCAACTTGCTTATGTACTGTCTTAGACCTGAGACTTGATGTTTTGAGTTTTCCATTTTAACCTACTAGACTTGTTTCTGACTATCTTACCAAAGGTTGAGGATGATGATCATTTATTATGAGTGATGTTATTGTGAGTGAAAGCGAGATGAGACGAATGGATTTTTTCAAATATTTGGATTTTTTAGAGTTTTACGATGTTTTGAGGCTATTTTTGGTAATTTTGGGATTTTGCAAATGTTTTGATTTTCCAAATTTTTGAATGTTTTGGGGTTTTCTGAGATTTTGACCAAGAGACTAACCTAAGAACCTATCCTAGGGGCCTCAGGGGGGATCAACGGATTAGCCTTGCCTACATTATACATGCAGAGACCATGTAGTTCGACTGATGACATGACTGATTTATAGATGATGATATACATGATAAAATGCCAGTTTATTATGATAGACTCCTAAAGGACTGACCTAAGTGTCTCGGGAGATGATCAAAGATCAACCTTGCCTACGTTCAAGGCTCAGAGACTCGTACTTTGACTGAGGACTCTGTTTTTGACTTTTTGAATTACTTTTTGACCTATTTTTGGATTTTGATATGTTTTGAATTTTTTTGGATTTTGGAAACTTTCAATGTTTTTAGATTTTTTGATTTTTTGATGTTTTTGGAATTTGGTGATTTTTAATGTTTTTGGATTTTTTGGTGTTTTAATGTTTTTGGGATTTTCTGATTTTAGGACTTCAAGAATATATACAAATCCGATATGATGAGAACATGCCCCCAGTGTGATGTAATTGACTATGCCGATAAAGTCAGGACAGACTGACCTTGAGGATGGGCCAAGTAGTACTAAGGAGGGATCATGATGCGAACAACATACCAAGCTATGGTGTGGATGCAGGTGGATGAGTGATGGATGGAGATCTGAATGCGATGGATGATGGAAGCATAATGGATGGATGATGCAGAACAAGCTGTAAAGATCTTGGTGGATGGAAAGTGCTTATTTACACAAGGCGCCTATTTGTCAGGTTTTCACCAAGGTACTTGTCCAAAGTGCTACCGAAGTGGTTTTCACTAGAGGACGATTTTTCTCTATATCTTAGGGTTATTTTTCTAAGGTTAGATTATCAAATATCAAAGCATAAAAACCCAAAGAAATTAATGAAGAGCAAAGGAAATATAAATGAAAACACAATGGAACAAGCTCACCAAGTTTCTTCAATCTTCATGGCTGACCTCCATTACACCTTCTAACTTTTTGAAAGATTTGTTGCCCTCAAATTCAATGTACGAGCAACTTGACAACAAAGACTATGTCCTACACAAGCTTTGAAGGATTTGGAATATGAATGTCCAAAATGAAATAAAATGTCTATGCCTATGATGAAATGACTACTATGCTTAAGATAAATATACCAAAGTGACAAATAAACTAGAAGCATATGCATATGTGAGTATGTGTGTGTGTAATCCAAAATGTGAGCAAAATTGGTATTTTATAGAAAATGCAATTTTGGATGGACGAACGAGATTGAAAGTTGGTGAAAGCCTAAAATATGTGGACGAGATTTCATGTGACAATCCCTAATTAGGGTTAGGGAAAAATCATTAAATGAGTGGTCGAGAATAAATGAGATAATTAATCAAAAAGATAAAGATTTTTGAAAATCGAGAAGATAAACACTGCTTGATTTATGAGTTTCAAAAAATCAAGAAGATAAGAGTTGAACTGAAAAGAAAATTTGGAAAATCAAGAATCTGCTTGATTACTTGATTTTTCGAAGAATATTACCATTTTGAATTAAATTAATTCAAAATATGGATTTTGTGTGATAATAAATAATCGATTTTTAGATTATATACTAAAATGAACTAACAGTCAAGAATGTGAGATCATTTTAAATAATTTCATTTATTTAAAATGAGGGAAATGTTAATTTTGATAATTAAATAATTAAAGATAATTATTTAATTTAGAGGATATGATTAATAATTAAATAAATTAATAAATTCACTTAATTATGAGAATTAGTGACATATTAAATAAATAATTGAAATTCATTTATTTAATAATCATGAAGAATAAATGAATAAAGGTAATTAAATAAATGAAAAAATTATTTAATTAGGGGAAGACTTAGACAATTAATGACGTATTTAATAAATAAATAAAATTTATTTATTTAATAATCATGAAGAATAAAAGGACATGAATTAATTAAATAATTATGAATTATTTAATTAATAGTTGAATGTGGACCAAAGACATAATTAAGATGTCATAATTATGCTAGGATGAAAGTGGTAAAAATAGAGCTTGCACGCCTAGGTCATTTTTATGTGTCTACATTCTCTTTACTATTTTTTATTCTTTTTCTTCTTCTTTTTTGGATGTTTTTGCTTTTTTGTTTTTTTTGTTGTCACCAAGATGCCTGTTTGCCAGGTTTTCGCCATGGTAACCATTTTTTTAGGACATTTTCTGATTTTTTGGAATTTTGGTTCTATACCTTGAAAGATTTGGCATAAAACTTTTTGAGATGAGAGCTATTCATGGGCTCTTGCAGAGGTTCCCCTTCGGGTGTTGATAACTGATATTCCCTTGACTTATAGCTTGTTGTGATAATGAATGGTCCCAACCAATTGGGTTCAAATTTTCCTTTACTGCTTAGGTTTGGGACATTCTTTTGATTCTCCTTTAGTACTAGTTCTTCGACTTGGAAAGTCCTGCTTCTGATTTTCTTATTATAGCTCATTTTGAGTCTATTCTGATAGACATGTAAATGATTGAAAGCGTCTATTCGCCACTCATCTAGTAGCTCCAGCTGATTAAGTCTTGATACTCGGTACTCTTCATCCATGATGAGGTTTTGTAGTGATATCCTAAGTGATGGAAGCTTGATCTCAATGGGGAGTACTGCTTCTAATCAGTAGACTAGAGAGAAAGGGGTGGCACTGGTGGGTGTGCGGATGTTGGTTTGCTAGGCCCAGAGGGCAGGATTGAGCTGTAGATGCCAGTCACGAACTACATCATTGACTATTTTCTTGAGGATTTTCAAAATAGTTTTATTATTGGCTTCTGCTTGGCCATTGCCTTGGGGATAGTATCGAGTGGAGAAGCGATGTTGGATTTTGAATTTTTCACATAAGTCACAAACATCCAGATTCTTAAATGGTGTCCCATTATCTGAAATATTGGCTTGTGGGACACCATAGCAGCAAATGAGATAGTTCAGGATGAACTTTGATATCTACTTCCCAGTTATATACGTCATGGGTATGGCTTCCACCCACTTAGTAAAATACTCTGTGGTGATTATGATGAACATGTGGCCATTAGATGAAGTGGGCATGATTTTTCCAATGAGATCAAGTCCCCTCTGTGAAAAGGGCCATGGTGTGATGATGGGATGAAGTCCTTGAGATGGAGCATGGATGAGGTCGCCATGCTGCTCACATTATAGACATCTTTTGATGTAGTCATGTGCCTCTCTTCCATTTGTGGGCCAATAATACCCCATCCTCAGCAGTTTCTTGGCTATGATCATTCCACTCAAGTGTGAACCACATATACCGTTATGTACTTCAGTTAGAGAGGTCAATGCCTCCTCAGCGTTTAAGCATCACATTAAGGTTCCTTCTATGCTCCTATGATAGAGGGTATCTCCTAGTATGACGAATCAAGATGCCTTTTTGAAAAAGGTTCATTTTAAGGTTGAGGGTAAGTTGGCATGTATGACACCTATTTGAAAGTATGTATAAATGTCATGGTACCAAGGATCACCAGGACTAATGATTTCACACAAAAATTCTGATTTTGGTACCTCGAATGCTGGCACGAGAAGCTGCTCTATCAGGAATTCATATTTTGGGACATTGTGAGGGATGTCTAGTAAGGATCCAATTGTTGCCATGGCGTCTGCTGCTCTATTGTTGGCTCTATGTATCTACTCAAATGTAATCTCGATGAAGGATTCTTTGAGAGTCACCACCAATTTCTTTTATGGAGTGAGCTTGGTGTCTTTAGTTTGGTACTCATCATTCACTTGGTTTATTATCAATTGAGAATCTTCGTATACTTTGAGAGCTATAATGTTCCACTGCACTGCTATTATGAGACCTATGGTTAAAGCCTTGTATTCTGCAATGTTATTGGTGCAGGGAAATGCCAATTTATAGGACCTTGGTATGCAGTCCCCTTGTGGGGTGATAAAGAAGACACTGGCTCCTGATCCATGCTACGTGTATGAGCCATCAAAGTAGAGTTTCCAGTGGTCGGCTATGTTGAGATTAAAAATAGATTCGTCTAGAAACTCTGAGATGAGAGGATTCTCTGAATAGATGGGTGCTTCTGCAAGCTGATCTACAATGACTTGGCCTTTGATTGCTTTTCGTTCCACATATTCAATGTCGTATTTTGATAGTATCATCACCCATTTGGCCATTCTTCCAGTGAGCATTGCTTTTGACAGTAAGTACTTAAGAGGATCGATTTTGGCGATGAGTTCTATTTTGTGTGTTAACATGTAATGTCTAAATTTCTGTGATGCAAACACTACTGCTAGACATGCTTTCTCGATGAATGAGTAATTTAACTCATGCCCAACCATTGTTCTACTGATGTAATAGATGGCCCTTTCTGTTCCATTTTTGTCATGCTGAGCTAAGAGGGCTCCAAGGGCTATTGTTGTTGCTGACACGTAGAGAATTAATGGTTTTCTTGGGATTGGTGGCATTAGGATTGGTGGTGTAAGTAGATATTCTTTGATTTTATTGAAGGCTTCTTCACACTTGTTATCCCATTTGTATGCTACTCCCTTGTGAATTGGGTGAGAATATGGATTATGTTTGTTTGCCAACTGTGCTATGAACCTTTGAATGGATTGAAGCCTACCTTGGAGACCTCTTAATTGATTTAATGTTTTGGGTGCCTCCATCTCAAGGATTGTTTTTACTTTTACTGGATCTACCTCAATACCTCTCATCGACACTATGTATCCTAGCAACTTTCCTGATTGTACACCGAAGACACACTTCTTTGGGTTTAATCTGACCTTGTACTCCTCCAACCTATCAAAAATGGCACTTAGGGTTGCTATGTGATCCTTTCTCCTTCTCAATTTGGCTAGAATGTCATCAACATAATCTTCGACCATTTTATGGATCATGTCATGGAAGATTAACGTCATGCCTCTTTGGTATGTTGCTCCTGTATTCTTTAAGTTAAATGGCATAATGTTCTAGCAGTAAGTCCCCCATGGACAAGTGAAGGTCGTTTTGTGTTGCTCTTCTTTAGAAATCATTATTTGGTTATAACCTGAGAAACCGTCCATCAAGGAAAGAATTTCATGTCTCGTTGTCATGTCTACGATCATGTCAATATTGGGTAATGGGAAATCATCTTTCAGACATGCTTTCTTCAAGTCTCTGAAGTATGTGCAGATTTTTATGCCCCCATCGGGTTTTGAGACAGGCATTGGTCAAGTTTGACACCCATTCTGGATAATCTATTGGTCAAATGAATCCTGCATCTAATAGCTTTTTTAATTCCATTTTGACTAGCAGGGCAATCTGAGGGTGCATTTTCCTGAGTTTTTTTTTAACAGGCTTTGCTTCTGGATATACTACTAAGTGGCGAACCACAATTTCTGGATCAAGCCCTGGCATGTCAACATAGCTCGATGCGAAGTTTATCTATCTCACTCTTATTAAGGTTGCTAGGAGCTCTTGTTCCTTTGATAGTAATGACTACATAGAATGTGATGTGCGGGGTTTCATTTGTTCCTAGATTGATTGGATTGCATTTTTCTACCAGGACTGCTAATTTTTCTTGATGAAGAGCTCTGAAAGGAAGATTGAATCCCCCATCCTCAGGCACCTCAAAGAGGTTTTTACCATTGGATGCATCCTTTTTTCTTTTTTCTGGTCGGAGAGTGCCACAATGTGGTTTTCACTCAAGGACTTAGATATTATTCTCAACTTTTCACTTTTGCAACTGAGTGATTCAATCGTTTCCCAATAATAGGCATGTGTATCTAGCTCAATTATGAACCTTGCTTTGTGATCCCCACATGGAATGTTATCCCACAATCACATGAATTATGAGATTGACTCATCATTTTTGAATGTATCAAGAACTGGTGGTCCTCGTTGGTCATAGTCGATGAGTTGGGGGTATACTAGGCGGATTTCATGATATTGATGGCGTAATTCAAAAGATAGGGTGCTAATCATGAAAAGAGTGGTATCCTCAAATAGCCTAGGTAAGTTGGTCATGGGGTCCTCATCATCACTACTACTATGAATGTCAGTTATGTCAAATGTGAAGTTATCTATGACGCGACCTATAGATACTGGTAAGCGTAGTTTAATTGTAGTTTGCTGAGGAGGATTTTTGAACTTTCTAACTAGAGGACCTCGGCCACGTATGGTTATACTCGGAGGGGTAAATCTGAGGCAAAGACTTCTCATTCGCATCTCTGAAATGATAGGTATTATAAGCCCATTATATTTTTTCCCAAGTCTTTGATTTCTATCATAGCCCATTGTGAGCATCATTTGCAAACCCTTGCTTATGTCATCCATTGGTAAATCAGCTGTTGTTCTCTCATCTTGGTATAGTATATGAGATGGATCTGCCGCGATAACTTCTTGACCGAGATCTCACCAACTTGTAAAATTGGGATAGTCTTCAGGGGACGTTTGAGATGTGGAGGCTTCATTTATTTGTGGACGTCCTTGTGATCTAGGAAATTGTGGTAACTCTCCTACCACAAAAGCGTTTTTAGGGAGCATGTAGTTTCCACAACCGTTATCTTGGATGATGACCTTAATGTTAGAAATGATAGGAATGGCGGGAGTGGCGGGTGTCTCTATCACAGAAGTGGAAGCAAGAGTGGCGGGATCAATGTATGGTGTAGATGGGCCCTCATCATTTTTAGGTACTTGTGGTACTTTATAGTACTTTTCCTTGAGGATTTTGCAGTAGGAGAATGGTTCTAGATCTCCATGGATGGTGACTTCTTGTCCCTCATATGTGAATTTGACACATTGATGGAAAGTTGACGCTGCCGCTTGAATTGCATGAATCCATGGGCGTCCTAGGAGGATGTTATACGACAAGTCGAGGTCCAGGACCTGACAAGTGGTTTCCATGATAGTTGGACCTACCTAAATAGGGATTTTGATTGTTCCCTGGGACACTCTTTCTTGATCATCATATGCTCTTATTATGATACCCTTTCCTTTATCGATAGAATCCTCTGAGATTTTTAATTGTTTCATGAGCTTGAGGGAACAAATATTCAAGCCCGCACCTCCATCCACTAAGACCCTTTTGACTTTTCTTTTCTGTACTAGGACTTCTAAGTGGAGTGCACGGTTATGAGATGGTTGGGTAGGAAAATCTTGGTTGGAGAATGTGAGGAGATTTGGTGTAATGATATTTTCGACCATAGCTTGGAATTGTTTTGCATCAAGATCTGCAGGGACAGTGGATGAATCCAATGCTTCCTCGAAGATTTTCTTATGGGCAAATGATATTCTTAGTAACTCCATGATGGACATTTGCGCTGGCGTTCTTTTGAGCCAATCAAGGATGTTATAGCCATTGGGGACAGATCTAGGTGCATGGATTCTGTTTGGTTGGGATGATCCTGCGATGGTAACTTTGCCGCCTCTTGTGGTGACTCCACAATTAGCATGGGATCCTTTGATGGTGATGGTAGCCCAGTAGTCATCCAAGAATGCAACAACATGGTCACACACATTATTTACATTCTTGAATGTTTATTTCCCCTTATCTGTGTTATTATTCCCTTTATTGCCATGGTTAGGCATCAAATTCATGTATATCTTAAGGTTTTGGTTTCATGTTGGTTGTTCCAAATTTATAATTCTTTGATTGATGAGATCTTGAACTATGTTTTTTAGCCTCATACAACTATTTGTGGTATGGCCTTTGATTTTATAGAAGTCATAGAGTTGATTCTCATTATACCAAGGAGGTTTCAAATCTAGTTCTTGGTAATTCTCATAAGTGGGAGCCTTGATGATTTTTTCATTTATCAGCTTCTTCATGATGACTTCGAGTGGTTCCCCCATAGCGGTGTACTTTCGATTGGGGTAATTCTTGTTCCATTGGGGTGGTCCTCTTTCATCATTGACATTTTTAATTACTTGATTGTTGTTTGGTTATTGTGTTGCTTGATGATTTTTTTGGTGTTGGATTTGGATTTGTGGTGCAGGTGTATTTTGGCGAGGGGAACTGATGACCACTTTGGCGTCAACAACACCATCATTGGTAACATTTTTTTTCCCTTTGCCATGTGCAAGGTTTTTCATTGTAATTGGTAGGTGGGCGGTTGTTTTGTTGTTCAAGGTATGAAGTTGATCCTGCAGGTTGTGTCATAAGAGCTTGTTCGAAGTTGAGCACCTTGGAGATCAATTGGTCATACGTGGTAATCCCTTGACCTTGAGATGGAATGATAGGAGGCCATCAAGGTTGGATATGATAGCGCAAACTTGTTGTTCCTCGAGCATGACCCATTTGTTCCGATTGGCCTTAGATCACCATCCTTGTAGGAATCAAGTAAATGATTCATTCTTTTCTTGTTTCAGAGCTGAGAGTTCTTCTAGACTGACATCCATTGTGATATTGCATGCATAGTTTTTAATGAATGTGTCTACAATTTCTTGGAATGTTTTGATGCCTGTAGGTAGGCGAGAGAACCATTCCATAGCATGGCCATCCAAACTCCTAAGAAATATCTACATCAGATAAGTATCATCGTATGCGACTTCCATGCAATGAACCTAAAATTCCCTAATGTGATCTTTAGGGTTTCCCGTCCCACGATATTTTTCAAACTTGGGGATCTCAAATCCCTTTGAGAATGGTTTCATCACAAGGCTCATGTCAAATGGATAGGGACACAAGTTGCTTGGTGCTTTTGTGGTTCACCCTGATTGAAGATCGAGCACTTGTTGTGAGAGCAACTTGATTTGTGTCATTACATCATTTTGTAGATTAGGGGGTGGGATGACGGTATTCTGGGGTGTTTCAATTGTTGGTTGGATGGGTGGGTTGTTTGGTGTGTTGTTTGATGGTATTTGCACATTTTGTCGAGCCAGGTATGCTTGCACTTGCTGCTGTATAAACATCGCTTGTTGTTGGTCTTGTTGTAATTATGCTAAGATTACTTGTTGTTGAGCCTACTATGGTGCTTGTTGTTGTTCCAACAATGCTTGTTGTTGGGCTGCCAATTGGGTTGCTTCTTGCTACTCTGGATATTGTTTTATTGCTTGTTGATATGCTTGTAGTTGTGCTACTTGTTTTTGTGCAAGAAATTGTGCTTGTGCTTGTGCTTTTTGTGCTTGACATTGGGTGTGCACCTGAGCTTGAGCTTGTGCTTGTGCTTGAGCTTGTGCTTGGGCTTGGGCCGCTTGTTGTTGCAATAGAATTTGGGCTTGAGCAGTCTTTTGTGCTTGTAATGCGGCTTGGGCTGCTTGAGCAGCTTGTGCAGCTTGAGTGGCTTGTTGTTGTTTTTGTTGCAATAAGGCTTGGGAATGTGTGGCATGTTGCGCTTGTTGTGCAATTTGGGCAGATTCAACATCTTGCACTGCTTGTGTAGCTTGTTGGGAAGCTAGTTGTGTGGCTTGTTGAGTAGCTATTTCTGAGGATTTTTGCTTTTGCACTTGTAGGAATTCCATTTGATAAGCAACTTGCAATGCCATGTTGTATTGGCTTGATAAATTGGAATTTGGTGGTGGTGGGGGTGGTGGTGGTGAGCAGTGATGTCATGTTGGTGGTTTGAGTGGTGGATGGTGCAATCAATGTGGTTGGTCCTTAAGAGCTCATGATTTGAGATGTTAGGGGGGCAGTCGATGATGTCGTGATTGCTTGTGTAGTTGTCATATGTTGTTGCGATATCGATCACAAGTTTTGAGAGTTTGGCATGATGCTTGGATTGGTATTTGGAATGTTGGTTTGATTTTGATTAATGTTTGGTAAAGGTGGGAGTCCCAAGCCAAGTAATGGTGTGGATAATGGTGGTAGTGGTGGAAGAGGTGAAAATGTGAGGGGTGTGATCTCTTCAGAAAATGATGTGTCAAAAATGCCCCCAAATCCGAGCATGTCACCTTCTCCTTGTGAAGTTATGAGGAGAGAGGTTTGGGGTGTTGCACTTAAGGATGATGATGATGGATCATTAGGATCATGGAAAGTGAGAGGGGCATACTTATGTAATGGATTTTGGGGTATGTTTTGTTCCAAAATGGTATTTGCATCCAAGTCTTGATTATTGACTAGGGGGTGTGTTTGAATGGCATTAAGAAATGCATTTCCCTTATTAACATTAGGTTGAGTTAGTGCAATAGATGTTGTGATTTGCATAATTTTTTGAGTGATTCTTTGGGATGGGGGTGTAGATGAGATGGGGAGTGTGGATGAAATTAGAGGCATGACCTCCAAAGGTGGTTCCACTATAGAGCTCACATCGAAATCAAAAGGTAATTTGGCCCCTTGTTTTGCTAGTTCGAGCATGTATAGTGAAGGGTTAAGCCTCATCATGATGTTGATGATCTTATGATTCTCCGAATTTTGGAGCATTTTGGTTATTTCTTCATGCGACATCTCAAAAGTAAGATCTTCTTCTTGAATTTCCTCTTGTGGATTTTGTGATGATGAGTTAGCCAAAGGATTGCTTGATTTGATGGGATTTATTTTGGCATTCATTTGGCTTAGGTCACTTGAAGCGGGTGTTTCTTTTTCGGCCTCCATGTTCTTCTTGTATTGAGAGATCTACTTTGAACCATAAAACAAGGATCAATTTTCAAGAATATGGGAGATGAATCTCTAATTCTTTGGATTGATCAAATTTTTTGGCAGAAAAGAGAAAAATGTTTTAGGATATCTTAAGGATCAAAAGGTGATATGATGATGATGCAAGAGATGGATGATGTGGATGTTTGATCTTTTGATAAATCTTGAGGGGAATGCTAGACTTTTAGGACTTTTGGATATGTTTTGGATTTTGATTTTGATTTTGATTTTTTTTTGGATTGTCCTTGACTTGATCTTTTGGTTTTCTTTGATTTGAACAAATAGACCCTAAGATGTTGGATGATTATCTAAGGGGTATATTTACTCAAAAGATGATAATTTGAATATGTGTAGGGAGAAGGATGCATCTACCCACACCTATTCAAACAAGACGATAATTTAACCAAGCATATGAAGAAGGATACATCTGCATATACCTAGCTAAATAAGATGGTTTGATAATTTTGACTAAGCATATGCAAAAGGATGCATCTACACATACCTAGCCAAAGATGATTGGATAAAGATTTCAAGGATTTTGTCTCAAGGTTTTGATGATTTTTATTTTTTCCACAAAGCCTACCATGAAGGATAATTTCAAGATTTCTCAAAAGATGACGGTGAGATTATTTTCGGTTTAATTTTTGATGGATGCAAAATATTTTGATTTTTATTTTTTGGGTCATAGGATGTACCTAAAAATACACTTTGTTTACCTAGACCTTGGTATTAAAGAATATGCAATGCTTCTAAGGACCTCTATAACTAAGATGTGGTTCAAATTGAGCATACATTTCTGGATTGTTCAAAGGGATGAGTCTATAGAACCTTGTAAACTTTTTGCTTATCTTGATGTGTTTCTTTTGATTGCACTTTCTATTGTATCTCTTAATAGTCTTTCGAGTGTGACTCCTAAATTTTGAACTTTGACTCAAGGATTTTCGTTTTGGGATTTTAACTTTCTTGGAAATCATGAGGTTTCAACACATGTGAGATTAAATTTTGTTTTTGATAGAGGGTAAAACGGGTTTTACAGGGACCCGAAACCACAAAGTTTACAACATTAAAGATAGGAAACAAAAGTCCAATAATAAACACCATTTGTACAAAAGGTAAGGACCGGAGCAAGCAACAGCCAACCGCAACAGACCAGAAAGGTCAAGTAAAAAGAGCCAGCAGAGCAAACAACAAAAAACTAGCCGCAATTAACCTAGAGTCTTAAGGATAGACTCCGTCTCCACCTCCAAGTTCTGCATGTCATGGACTCCCTTATTAAAAATTTGAATCATCTTCAGAGTAGGGGGAGACTTTCTCTTCAGATTGGCTCTGGTTCTCTTTGAAATGCCAACATCCATCTTCTGGCTTTTATCCTTGTTTTCCTCCAGATTCACCACCAGAAACCCCTGTTGGGCTCTGTCTAACTTCTCAGTCATCGCATTAATTATTATGGAATTGTGTCTGGCCATTTGATTGTTTTTTTCTGCAATGATTTTGATGGTGTTTTTCATTTTCTCAAACTTAGTTTCAATATTTATGTTCATGTTCGCATGGTATAGAGTTTCTTTGCTGAAACTGTGATCTTTTTGATCCACATCTTTTTTTTCAATTGCAACAATCTTGGCTCCTGTTGTGCCCTTAGCACACACGCCCCGTTCGGAATGGGGACCCTCTTTTCTTTCTCCTTGTTGGGTCATTTTTATCGCCGACTCGTTTTGCATGCCCCACTTTTTGGTGTCTCGGATGGTCAATGTTGCTTTAAAGTCCCACCATAAATTCACTGTGCCTTCCCCTTTTCAATTTTGTCATGTTGTGATGACTTGCAAAGTCTCTTTGGTAGATTGCCCCTACTAACGGCCCTGGCCCCCTTCGGGCCCGGCAATCCAGGTTTCCCATACCAGGTTTCCTTTTCACTCCCGCTGTTCCCAACGGAATTTAGCTCACGTCCTCCTGGCCCCCGGGGCCCAAACTTCCATTTGCTATTTCCTTCAAACTACGAAAATCTTGACGGCTATCCAACCTCCCGGGCCAGGATCCTGGAGTTCCGCTCCCGAGGTTCTGAGAGTGTTTCGCCGTTTCTCACAGCGAACCTCTCACGTCATCTTGCCTTCCGGGCCCTGACCTTCCCTTTGCCACTAAGTGAATTTACCAAGTCGATTCTTCTAGCGATCGTCATCCTGCGCCCTCGCGGCCGTCGGACCTCGGGTCTCCCGCCACCGCTTCTGATTTTCAAATCCACCAACCCTTGGTTTCGCCATACCTGCATTCAGTAGGATCATTAATGATGATTAGGGGTATAAAGGGCCAGCTCAGGTCTGTCATTTTCACTTGGCGGTGTTGCATAAGAATAATCAGAGCTTGATGCAGGAGTCTGCCACCTTTTGAAGCTTCCGGTTGATCTTCGTCCATTGCCTTCGCTTGCCAATCATGAGCCCCACGCCTCCTTGCATCGAGTTTTCAAGGTTGGTCTTCTGTTCACCCTCTCGAGCATTGCTTTTGTGATTTCTAGGGCTTAAAATGCATAACGAGCATCAAAATGACATGTGAACGATAGAATGCGACATCATGAACAAAACCCATGTCCTTGAAAACTGAGTAAGCTAGCGTAGCATCCCCATGACCAATTCAGAGCTTTACCCTCACACGACCATTCTTCATAGAGGCATTCATGGCCCTCAGGCCCGGATCCTTCCTTTGCCGTCGAGGACTTGACAGGAGATCAAAAAAATGTCAAAACATCCTTTGGATCTCTCGGGCCCGGGACTCCAAACCTCTGTCCACGGGATTCTGCCTGTCATTCTCTGTCGGCATAACTCGGCCTTTTGGCATAACTTTTCGCCGACACCACTATCCCCTTATTCCTCAGTGAGCACCATGCAAGTCGGCAAGACTTGGCGGGGTCGCCAAGACCTCTCCCCGTTTTGAAAATCTTTCTCCGAGGTCTCTCTCTGTCGGCATAGCATGCCCCGGTCGCCAAGACGTTTCCCCGCTTAAGTGTTGTCTCGCCGAAATCCTCGTTCGGCATAACTTTTGGATGTCGGGGAGACCCTATGCTGATCTCACCATGTCTCACTGAAGGGACCCGCCGATTCACATGTCGCTATAACCCTGAACCCTTGGCAAGACACTATGTAGAACTCGCTAAGTTACAATGAAAGTCTCCAACACCGTAGGTCGCCAAGAGAAAGTAAACCTACGTCGACAAGGGAGACGTTCATAGCGTTTTCGGTGTAACTAGAATGAGGTCACGCCAAAAAGGGAACCCAAATGCAAAGTCAACGAAACATGTTCACGTCCCTGAGACCATATGCCGAGAGATATAACCCTATACCGAATGCCGATTGTGGTGGGCCCATTGAAGTTCGTCGGTGTAGCACATAAGTGTCACCATGACCCTATACAGAAAGCACCCCATCTATACTAATGAACCACCAAAGTGAAGGTTGGGGAAACAAAGGGTTATTGGTATGACACTATCTCGAGAGTTGTAGCCTATGTCGATATGGACCCAAGCGCAAAATGCATAACTCAAGTGATTTAGTGGGGCCATCCGCAGTCCTTTGGTCCTCCTCCGTCCCGAGGGGAAAATATTGCCAGCCCCTCTGAGCTCTGGACTCCGCCCTTCTGACCGCCGCAGGACTAAAACAAAATTGAATGGCGGGTCCCGTTGCCAGGTCCGTTATTGCTCCAGGTTGTCGGCAAGCCTTTTGTCTTCATCAGGACCCTTTCTCGACTCGAGGACTTACTCCGATGGCTCGCTTTATGCTACCCTGAGATCCATCATCTTTGACATAACACACAGATATCGGTGAGACTTCTCACAGAAGAAGCAAACCCCACGCCGAAGTGCTTTGTCCATAAAACATAAGACTTTCGCTGAGACCTTTCTCCAGGGCGGATTTTCACACCGATTGAAACTAAAACGAAGTGACGACATTCTCCCCTGCCAGGCTCGAAGCTCCGGGCTTCCACTCGATGTTTTTCGTCCCAAACGCCAAAGTGCACCATGGCCCCCGGGCTTCCTAAGCCCGGTAATGTGAAACTGCTGACCGCCTTTTGACCCGTCGGACTCCAGATCCCAGAGTTCCATCTTCGGAATTCTATCTTCAATTTCCTGTTCTGAACTGCCATTTCCAAATGGCTGTTTGGCCCGAGACCTTTGGATTCTCCTAAACCAATCCAAATGAGCCCAAATCTGAAATTGAACTTTGACCCACGTGCTTAATTTTTATCCTCTTCGTTGCGAGACTTTTGAGTTATCAAAATTCGATCAAAGAGAGTCTCTGGGAGCTCTCTGCCCAATTTTCCCTTCCAAACAGCATTTCTGCTAGGGAAGTCCGGCCCTCCTAGCTCGAACTGATCAAATTCCTCCAAGCAAAAGATCAATGATGTCAAGAGATAAAGTCGTGTTATGCTTAATAGATCATTTAAAATGGATGTCATTTTTAGATTCTTGGCTAACATGAATGCTTTTATGATCGACTACGCTGACTATGCCTTTGCTTGCAGAATATATGGAATCGGGCGTGGGACCTTCAGTGACGCCCGTCGAGAAGGACAAAGGGAAGAAGACAAGCAAAACTCCTCGAGGGAAAGAAGACAATGACCAAATGAAATATTAGTTTCAAGGCAAGCCTCTACACTCTAAAGTCACCACGGATTGGAAGGAGATTACTGATACAAAAATAGGCCAAGTTGATATTGACGAATTCACATAGAGGGTTAGAATCAATCCAACAATGAAGAATTCCAGATTGATAAGACAAAGCGGAATCGCAAAGGCTGCAGGATTCCCTCCATCCCTTGTGGCCCCCGAGTTGGTCATGGCTTGCCGAGAGGCCTATCAATCCGACACAAGAACCATCGTTGATAGAGAAGGCAACGTCCTCGCTGACATGTCACCTGAGGGGATTACAAAGACCTTCCACATCCCAACCTTCTAAGAGATGGAAGTCCCCACCATAGAAGAATGCCAAGCAGCGTGGGATGATAACCCGACAGGATGTAAAAAATTTATAAATCAGCATTGGCTCAAGTAAATGCGGGCCAGCGCTGCGAAGGTTCCTCAAGAACTCTTACATAGTGACTTCCACGAAGATTACCACGACTTGGTCACCGTGTTGGGCCGAGTTATGGGTCTTCCTACGGCTGCCTATTTTCAAGAATGGATGGTCTACTTCATTGAGAAAATTCTTCGGGGGAATGAGGATGTCACAACAAAGACTTCATTCTATTGGGGGGGCATAATAAGCAACTGCTTCCATGAGCAGTTCGTTAATGTGAAGAAGAGCTCCAAGTTCTATATGACTTCCTACCTCGTCTACTCCCTGGTGGACCAGAGGCAATACAGTGGGTTATTTGTGGCACCCGATCAGGAGCAAGGCCGAAAACTCAAAGCCTATGACAGATACCCTCAGCTCCAATACAAAAACTTCAAAAGGGAATATTGTAGAGTGAACGACACCTTTGTCGGCCACATTATCAGAATGATTGCCGAGGACGGGTCTCCCATAGTGCCAAGGCATTTTTGAAGCAATATGCCTTTCTCTTCATCCAGTACCTGAAGTTCACATACATCCACGCCCAGGGCTTCACTGAAAGACTGAACAAGTTGCCTCGATACCCCAACGACCGGATCATCCTTCTGGAGCTTTCTCGAAAACTCCAACACATACAGGCAATTTTCAGCAGCAAACACATAGCAAGAATTTCTTATCCCATGACTCTAGGCCAGGGCATGTATAGATTGCAAACTTTCCAGTGTGTTGGTAACTCTGAGAAGGACCTAAAGGATTACCACTTTCACCTACACACTGCTCACCCATGGATTGACCCGTATGGGCATGTAAGGAAGGCACTGAGATCAGGGTATGCCCACCTTCACCATATTGAAGACTTCTGGGCAGACTGCCAAGATGATAAAGAGGTGTGTGCAAGGCACTATATGGGAATGATTGTGTAGTTTTTAAGAAAGGTGCAACCATTCCCCATACCGAACCAAGTCCAAGAGGACGAAAGCACCATAATGGATCCCAGGTACCCTACGGTGGCTAATTTACCAATACCAACAATAGACTGGGGCGAGCAGGAGGTCGATGACCTTGATACCATAACCCAACCAGTCTTGGTTTGTACTAAGGAGTGGGTCGATGGGCAAGTAGCCCAATTGAAGCAACAAGGAGTAATCTTGACTTATGAAGGGCTCAAAAGTGAACCAAGTACCACAGAGGATGTTGCTGCCACTACGTCAACTGGTGGGACCTCAAAGTTGCCCCCGCTTACCAGATCCAAGAAGAGAAAGGGGACAGAAACAGAACCGTCTCCAGACCCCAAGGTCTATACCAGGAAAGAAACGGGAGGCTCACCTTCCAAAAGACTCAAACAGGCAGGGAACACCAAGGAACAACCCCCAACACAAGAGCAGGAGACAAATAGTACGAACCAACTATAGAGCACCTATTGGCTCTCCCTGCCCCTACTATTGCACCATCTACCTCTCTGGCCATGGTTGCCACATCCCCACTGGTTGTGGATATTTTCGTCCATCTCGCCACTTCACCTCCGGCCGAGTCTGTAATAGTTGTTGACTCTTCTTCCACCATGACCACTCCCCCTTCCTCTACTGCCATGTCACCAACCACATCACTCCCTTTGGCTACAGTAATGACACCCGTTCCCATTTCCACCATGCTTGAGGCTCTCTCGAAACATATGCAGAATCTCCCTCCTGAACTCTCTCAAATCGCAATGGACCCCGCTCTCCAAGTAGCCCTTGCGCAAGCTCTCACTACTATGCAAACCTTCACAACCGTCGACGGGGCCACCGGCTATGGAAGCCACCATGCTAATCTCCAAAGAGGGGGAGGAATGAGAGTAGGAATCCTCAAGGTCCTTTGAGGAGGAAGTGGATGAATATCACAAGCACCCAGAGTATGAAATTTGAACCATTGACAAGGTGGCTTATGAGGAAGAAGAAACAGGCTCTTCCGAGAGTGGGGATGAGGAGGGTAGCCCCGGTGGTGGGGCCATCGTGCGGGCCTTTGACGATGACATTGAAGAAGAGCTGGCCCGGTAGTCAAAGGACACCAAATCAGTGGAAGAAAGGCCACCCCCTAAAGAAGAAGAGTAGCAACCAGAAGACAAAACTGAGGGTAGGACCCAGATTGTTGAGAGCCTCGAGGTTGCGCAATCAATAGAACATGTGCACAAGATTGAACATGCTGAGGAAAAGAAAGAAGAAGAGATAGCAGGAAACGAGAGCCCCGCGCGGAAGCTGTCTTCTATGCTTCCTATCAAATGCCTCTTGTTCATCCAAGATTCCGATGAGGAAGATGGAGATGCTGCCAAGCAGAAAAGAAGGTCCCAAGAAGAAAAGAGAGCAGAAACCTTAACCTTGAATGAGAAGAGTAAAGGAGATCGTGGATCACCAAAGGGCAAGTCCGCCTTGCTAGAATGGTTGGAGGAGCAACTTGAGAGAAGAGCTCCTATGTTGAGGGACCCACGAGCAAAACTAGAGGCTATCCTCGCTCAAGCTCAGATTACGACGAAGAAGAAGGAACTGAGGGTTAGATCCAAAGTAACAATGGATGCCTCTGGGTCTAGGACCGTGCTGATAGCCACACCCGTAGTAGGTTAAGAGGGGGTAACTTACAATATTTCCACCATGGATCTAGGGACTGCCACTAGAGAACAGAAGGTAGGGCACTTTGAGGAGTCAGTGGCCACAGTGGTACATCTGATAAAGCAGGATAAGGCCTCCAAGGATGAACTCAAGGCACAGGTGGTAGCACTGACATAATATATATAGCAATGGTCTTCGGTGGATGACCTACCCACTACATCCACAGTCCCACCCCAGCTGCTGTCCAAAGAACAAATTGACATGATGGAGAGAAGGAAGAACTTGGAAAAGACCATAGAAAGCTAGTTCCGATAGGTCTTGGACATCAAAAACATAGGAATTAGCCGGGCTGTGCGAACAGCCAACAAGTTCTTGGACCTGCAGCAGTCTTTAGAAGGCACAAGGAAACTCTACACCAACTTCCCTATAGTATACGACTCCACCTTTCCAAGGATTGAGGCTATCCTTCAGATGCTAGAAGCCATGTGGGAAAAGGAGCTTGCATTTGAGAAAGACGATCACTAGCTGATGGATGTATGGCGGTGGGACTTTGGCAATCGAAGGGAAAGATTGGGACAAATCATAAGCAAGGTAGATCCTGATATGGAATGGATAAAGGAAATAAGGGCAGAGTGCGCTCGTTACCTCAAGCTGATGATGGAGTACGATGTGCCCACAGTGCAAATGGATCCAGAGAAGATAAGGCCGTACTTCCAGAAAAAGATGGAGGACGAGATGTCAAATGAAATCATAGTGGAGTTCCTGAGTTTTGCTGCCCACGCCTTCGATCAATCAGAGCTATTCTGGGACCAGGGCGAAAAGTATGATGAGGATTGAAAAAATCTAGAAGATAACATGAAAGAGTGGAGCTACTAGGTGCTGCGATATGAAATCGTTGAAATAGACAAGCTCCAGGTGGTCATCCTCAAGTTCATTGAATACACAGCTTCTAAAAGATAGGAGGACAACCCACCAAAGATAAAGAACTCCCTGAAGAGTAGCTACAGTGAAAACAACAATCCGCTAAATGACAAAAGAGCTACAGTGCTATCACTAGGTGATAAAACAAGAAAAATGACAAAATGTAATTTTAAATTGCAATGTATTGGGGGTAGGTGAAACCCTATTTTGTAATGAATTGTGGCCACACAATGAGAATTGATCTTGGCCATTCATTTGACTTTTGGGAAACTATAAATAGGGCTTTCCTCTTATTTGCAAAGGAAGTTAAGTTGTTGTAAAGGCATGCTGTTGAAATTTATAAAGAAAAGACATCAACTTGGTGTATTTTATGAGTTTCTCACATGTTGCTTGATTCAATCTCCATAGTTAGATGTTTAACTTAGGTTTCATTATTGTTCTAGTTAGCTGTTATCTTGCTTGGGTAGATTTTAGGAATGATGTTCTGTGATCATGAAAATTCCTATTGTGTTGATGACTTCTCAGTCCATATTTTTTGCTATTTGCTGATGGTAGATAGCTGTGTAAAGTTAGCCTGGACCTGAACTCGAAGCTACCCCAAAACTTTTCATCTTTGTTCATGCATGCATATGGTGAATGACAAACGAAACATTTATAGACCTTAGAATATAACAAAAGTTCCATGATAATGTGAGACCTCTAGTTAAGTGGAATATTATTTTGAGAAGTTGTCCATTGCAGGAACTCCATTGTCACTGTTCACAGTTAGTTACAGATTTAGGAACTCTCTCTCTTCCTTGCCCCTTCTCCTTTTTTTTTTGTTATGACTGACATATGCTAAGGTTCATTACACATTGTAAAGCCAAATCCAATGACAAAATGGAGTCCAAGACTGCTTTTTGAACCTACAGCTAATGCATAACAACTCTCCAATCCTACGAACTACATTTCAAGATCCAACTTCATGCTTTGTAATTCATGTGTAAACCCGCCTTGTGATTCCAACAAATCACATCAAACTACTGAGGTATCTAAGCACTGTCAAGACTTGACATCTGAGAGACCTTGGGATAGTGTTCTACAATTTGATTATGGAAGATTGTCTTTCAAGAGAGGTAGTGCACCTACCCACTGCCTGTGTTTAGAAGTGCATAAAAACACCATCAACAGAACTGGTGCTAGAAGGAGGGCTGAAGTTGGAATAAAAAGCTAAAGGTTAAGAGCGAAGCTGGATTGAATCAGATCATTCTCCCTAGAAAGATTTCAAAGAGTTCTATGGTCGACACCAAACAAGGGAGAATTTGAAGAATTGCAGCCAGCTATAAGGGCAAAGTGAGTTAAGGAAAGTAGCATTCCCTTTTCCTCGTCCTCCATTCCACCCACTTCCATTCCACCCTCACCTTCATTCAGCTGGCCTTTGTCTTCCACCCAACCATCTCAAACTACATTTGCACCTCCTATCTCTGGCAACCAGGGGATTTCTCCTCTCCCGGCCCTTCCAACCCAGGGCACAGTCCAATCAGCAACAACTCAAGTGCAGCCCCAAATTGTTGTTTTATTGTAGGTACAGCCCCAACTCTCTGTTTCCCAGCAACAAATACTACCTCTACCTCCCGCCATGGCTTGGTTAGCACATAAACCTTCGCCAATACATTTCGCCGTTTACCATGATATGCCCAAGAATCTGGAGGGCTTTTGTTCGAAGTTCCATCCGTGCGACCTGCAAAGAACAGCTGAGGAGCATATCAAAATATTTGAGACAACAATTATCGAAATGCAAGTTGATCACGAGGACATTGCATGCCGCCTTTTTCCACATTCTTTGGGAGAAGAGGCCTTCTATTGATACATCAATCTGTCGAGGGGATCCATTACCTCGTGGACTCTAATGAAGAATGGCTTCCTACAGAAATATAAGACTCCCATCAGCCCTGTAGAACTTTACCAGCAGTTCATGTCTGTTAGAAGGGAAGTCAACGAACCTATTGGGTCCTTCAATGATCATTTTCATCGGGCCTATACAAGACTTCAAAACCTGTACCTTCATAATGATGTCGCGACTCTCCCGGTCTACTATGCGGCATTGGACAACCTCACATTGGCTTTGGTGAAAAGGATGCAACCACCGCCCACCTCATTGGTGGTGGCCTATAAAGAGTCTATTGTGACCAGTGCGGATTTGGGGCAGAATATCTCTGGCCCACTACCTTCTTTGGGGCCGGTAGCCCACCCGATGCAGATTCTAGGATTGAATCAGGCTTTTGCGTATCAAACCCCTCTTATGAACCAAGTGCTTCAGTTGCCCATTGTCCCACATCTAGGGCAGCCACTGAATTATGCACCTCCTATGCCTTCCTATTTGTAGCCTCAACCATAGTATAACTATTCTCAGGCTCCCCCACAATAGCAGGCATATTTCCAGCAGCCCTAGGCGCCATTGTACCTATCGAGGCCAAAATTTTCTCTAGCATATCAGAATCAGTCGACAGCCCTACCCGCTTTCCTCCAAAATTCGACGCCATTACCTAGGAACGAGACCGAGAAGGACAAGTTGGAGGAACTGACTGAGATGAGAAAGAAGATGCCCATGGAGATGACACACCTAAAAAATCAAAATAATCAGTTGCAGGCCTCTCAGTGTAATTTCAAGGCCAATCTTAACTGAGACAACTGAGACAATAGAAACAGTAGGGACAATCAAGAAGCAAGCACTTCCTCTAGATAGAACTATGATAGGGGGCCAAATGCCAATCAGAATTCAGAAAGGAGACCTTCTTAGAGGAAAAATCGCGCATGGAACACTAGGGCCAATAACAGAGGTGTCCCTACACCTTTCGATAAACCAGTGAGCAACGAAAAAATGGCCAGTGGAGTATACCTTGCCAAGGAAACCTTGTCCGGATGGTGCAGGATTCATAAAACCAGCAGGCATTCTGAGTTGGATTACCCTAAATTCCAGACAACTACTGAAATATTCCAGGTAGAAGTGAAAAATGCAGTAGACAATGCTGGCTGTAGGGACAACGTCCCAGCTGAGCCATATGATTCCTCCTATCTTGTGGTTAATCAAGCGTCATTTCCTCGAGGCGACTGCAACGAGCCCGAGGACGAGCCTGCTCCTGTTGAGGGTGAAGAAGTGCAGGAGGTAAGTAGTGAGCAAACTTTGGCTCAACTTTTTGATTCAGTAGATAATGGTCCAGTATATGAAGAGAAGTCATTTGTGGATGAAGTCCACATGTTCCATCAAAGGTCGACTCCCTACTTCCTTAGGAATAGACAAGCGGGTGGACCCTTTATGACTTCTACCCCACCAAATAATTTTTCCACTCCACTTGATCCTAATGTCAGCAATAACCCTAGACTTCCTCATATACCTACCCAGTACCTCAACAAGAATGGGTCTCAAAACCAATCACAAAATCAGGCTCAAGACCAATCCCAAAATCCGCCTGGTCAAATGAAAGTCCAACCTCCTAGTTCGACCATAGGCCAAGCTTTTAGTTCAGAAATTGAGCAAATGGGTGAATACGTGGCAGAAGAGTTCAAAAGGGTAAAAATCAGTTTGTCAGTCTTTGAGTTATTCAAAGTCCCTGTTGTAAGGCATTCATTTTTTAGGATCCTTAATGGGACTTCATCTTCTAGTACAACGCAAGAAGCACCAGCTAAGAGGGTTACCTTTGAGGAGCCTAGGAAAGAAACAAAGATAAAAGACAATACTGGGAAAATGAAGGATATCCCTATAAATCAATCTGTGAGTAAACAAATTGAAAAAGAACTAGAGCAGAGTAATAGGCAATTTTTCAAGGATCCACCGTTTAGGTAGAATAGGGATAAAGGTAGTGATAAGGACAAGGGTCAAGTAGCTCACATGGATATGCCTACAGACATTTTCCAAGGGAGATTGGAAACTCCCCCTTTCCTGACCATCATCAGGATCTTTGGGAAGAACCTACATAACTGCTTGCTCAACTCGGGAGTGTCTGCCAATGTCATGCCCTTGGCAGTATACAAAGCTCTTAGTATCACCCCCACTCCTTTAATGAGGAAGGTTACCCAGCTGGACAAAACAGAGATTATCATCGTAGGAGAAATAAATTGGATCCCAATGCAAATTGCTGTAGACCCAAGGATACAACAAGTCATTGATACTCAGGTGGTAGACATTCCTGATGCATATGGAATCATCTTGGGAAGAGAGTTCACCAAAGCACTGAATGGATATACCGCCACAGACCTTCTCACATCTGGCTACCATGGAAGGGGTTGCCAAATCAAATTTGTATCGACTGTGAACCCCGTATGAAATACATGATCACGGAGTACAATAATATTAACGAGGTGTTGTTTGCTTAGACTGACCTGGGGAATTACCATCCGTTTACCTACCAAAACAAGGTCGAGCTCTAGGAAGAATGTGTCAATGAAGTACTCTTGGTGCTGTGCAGTCCTCTGACAGGTTCCACTCAAATATCTCCAAGTACAGAAGGGTTGGTGGAACCAGATGACAGACCTGATGAAGATGATAATTGGGGAGTACTCAGTGATTTCTAGGGGTTCCTGGACAAGTGTGTTAGCGACAAACTTAGCTTGGGCACCCGGATGAATTTCCAAGATCTCTTATTGCCAAACTGGTGTAGGGTCCACAATGCTGCCCACTCCAAGTTTGATTGTTGTTTATGTCAAACAGCAGTCGAATACATTAAAGAATCAGCTGCTCCTCAGATTGAAATGCCAAGGGAGGCACCAACAGAACCACCCACTGGTCATTACACCACCCCAGAAAATTCCCCTAAAAGAAAGGAGCTAGTCACTGAGCTGAAAGGGAACAGGAACTTAATCAGACTCGAAGATAAAGGACCTTCTACATGTTGGACACTTTGATTTGATGGATCCAAGTCTAGGCAAAGAGCTGGGGCTAGGTTCGAACTCATAAGTCCAATGGGTAAGACCTTTCTTGCTGCCCATAGATTGCAATTTTATTGTACCAACAATGTAGCAGAATATGAGGCCCTGGTCCATGGCCTTCTCATGGCCTTGAAGAAAAATGTGAAAATGCTACAAGTTTTTGGGGATTCCGAACTAGTAGTCAAACAGGTCAGGAAGCTATATTCTTATCGTGATAGAAGGCTTGCCAATTATAGAAATAGGGTTTGGGATCTCCTAGAAGGCTTAGATGCATTCAATATACAATTGATCCCTTGTACTCAAAACTGAACAGCTGATGCTTTGGCTCAAGTGGCCAACACTTTACAACCCCTCTCTTTATCTAGGCTCAAGAAATTAACGGTTGAGCTGACACCCACGCCATCAATCCCAGATAATGTTACCCACTTGTAGGTCTTTAATGATGACAAACATATCCTCGAATTCATCACAAGTTTCGATGTCTTCACAGCTTAAATAATTGATGAAGTTGATCCGCAGGAGGCCAAACTAGACATAGAAGGGATTATTAACCTCAAAACTAATACAATCCCTAGAGGCATGGTTCAGCTGGAATGTGTTTTCGACTTAGACTAGATTAAAGGACATGACCATCAAACAAAGAAAGAAGCCATAAGCAACCAGTGTGATGCTCTCAACCTTGGGACAACTGAGCAAGTCAAGAATGCTTTTATTGGCAAGGTATGCATGCCGGAGGAAAATAAACGAATAACAGATGCACTACAGAAATATTATGATGTGGTGGCATGGAGCTACGAAGATTTAAAGACATATGACACTTCTGTCATTACGCACACCATCCCTCTCAAGACAGAGGTGAGGCCATTTCGTCAGCGGCAGCGTCCTATCAATGCCTTGTTGGAAACCGTCATTTACAAGGAGGTACAAAAATTGCTATCGGCAAGGATTATTTTCCCAGTCAGGAATTCCACATGGGTGGCCAATTTGGTCCCAGTTAGAAAAAAGAATGGGGAGATCAGATTGTGTGTGGATTTTTGCAATTTGAACCAAGCTTCAGAGAATGATAATTATCTAGTGCCTTCATTGGATGAGGTGTTGCAAATCGTCAACGACTCCCAGATGATGTCTTTCCTCGATGGGTATTCCAGGTATAATCAAGTGATGGTACAATATGAAGATTTTCATAAAATGACATTCACCACTAAGTGGGGAACGTTCGCGTATAGGGGAATGCCTTTTGGGCTTATTAACACCGGTGCCACCTTCCAACGTGCCATGGATATCGCCTTCAAGGATCTAATTGGCAAGTGCATAATCATCTACATAGATGATTTAACTATTTTTTCTAAAAAAATAGGTGATCACGTCTCTGACTTATGCAAAATGTTTCAGAGATGCAGGGAGTTCGGGGTTTCCCTTAATCCCAAGAAGTGTATTTTTGGAGTGACCGAAGGTAGATTGCTTGGGAACATCATTTCAGAACAATGTATCTCTATATACCCTGAGCGTATCGAGTCCCTACTCAAAATTCTGCCCCCAGGCAGTAAGAAAGAATTAAAATCCTTCTTTGGTAAGATCAACTTCGTCAGGAAATTCATCACGGGTTTCACGGAGATTGTTAAACTTCTAAATGCTATGTTGAAACAAGATGCCAAAGTTGAGTGGACACCTGATGCCAAACAAGCTTTTGAGGAAATCAAATAGGCCATCGCCGAGGCACCTGTGTTAGTCAGCCCGAATTATCTGAAGTCATTCTACATCTACTCATTCGCTTCAGAGCATTCTTGTGCTAGCATGCTGACCCAAAAGGACGATGAAGGGAATGAACACCCGATCACCTTCATGAGTGCTCCCCTAAAGGATGCTGAATTACGGTATCATAATGTAGAAAAATAGGCGTATGCTCTCATTAGAGGGGTGAAGAAATTTAGACACTACATCCTACACAATAAGGTATTTGCCATTGTCCCTGACCCAGCAGTAAAAACGCTTCTCATGCAAAATGAATTTGGTGAAAGGAGAGCTAAGTGGGTCACCCTGCTCCAAGAATATGACATGGAGATCCAACCAATGAAGCTAGTAAGAGGACAGACGCTCACCCACATGATTGCTGAAGTGGCAACATAAGTTGGACCCAAACTCACTGTGCAGCAGTACCAGCTTGAGGATGTCTCCCAAGGAGAGTGGTACCAAAATGTCGTGTATTATTTGTTGAACCATAAGTGTCCATCACACTTGCAAGGAGTCCAAAAGCGGGCCCTTAGATTGAAGAGCAATGGTTATATGCTACAAGGTTTCCATTATCTATAAGAAGAATCATGAAGGAATTTACTTACGATGCTTGGGTAAGGAGGAAGCGGATCGAGTTTTAAAAGAGTTCTATGACAAATTTGGCACGAGCCATGGTTTTGGTTCTTCCACAGTGCATCAGATATTGAGAGTAGGGTATTATTGGCCAACTATCTTCAAGGATGCTCATTGTCATGTTCTTTCATGTCACACATGCCAGACCGCTGCCACCAGGGCAAAGAATGTTGTTGTCCCACTGCAGCCTGTGCTGGAGGTAAGGCCGTTTGTGCAATGGAGTCTCAACTTCATCGGTCTGATAAGCCCTCCATCGTCTGCAGGATACAGGTACATTCTTACCGCTACTAATTACTGTACTCGATGGACGAAAGCAATAGTATGTAAGCAATGCACAACTGAATTAGTTACTAATTTATTAGAAAGTTTCATTTTAAATCGCTTTGGTTGTCCTTATGCTTTGGAGTGTGACAATGGACCTGCTTTTGCTTCATTAAAATTTGCCAGTTGGGCATTTGACTACGGGATTGCCCTTAAGGTCTCATCCAATTACTACCCCCAGGGCAATGGACTCGTGAAGTCTACAAACAAGAACCTGATTACCATGATCAAGAAGCTGCTAGATAGGAATCCCAAGGACTGGCATACTCAGCTTCGTTTTGCCCTTTGGGCAGATCGCACTCTCCACAAGGCTGCCCTCGGCGATTCCCCGTTTCACCTTGTTTATGGCCTAGAACCAATATTTCCTATCCATCTGAAGATTCCTACTCTTCAGTTCATCAATAATTTTTATGAGGGAGGAGATCGTAGGGAAGCTTAGTTAGCTGAGCTCTTGCATTTGGAGGAAGTCCAACACCACACAATAGAAAATTTCGCCAAACATCAAAGCATAGTTAAAAGATGGTTCGACTGTCGAGCCAAGATCAAAGCCTTTAGAATTGCAGATCTGGTCCTTTATTGGGACAAGGCCCATGAAAAGAAAGGGGGATGTGACAAATTTGACAAGCTCTGGCTTGGCCCCTTTCAAATAGCTGAGATTTTGGGAAATAATGCTTTCCGCCTAAAGACCTTAACTGGTGAGAACGTTCCGTTGCCAGTCAACGGAAAACAGTTGAAGCATTACTTCTAGGCCTGAGCTCATTTGAGCTCTTCTTTGTGAATATTTATACATTGGTTAGGTAGATTGCTTTTCTAGTTTCCTTGCATTTTTGTTTTGCGTCACTTTTTTTGTCTCCCCCCTCCCGACAGTTTTGTTTTGAAAGTTGTTTCCCGCCCCTTAGCGGTGGATGTGCTTGCTTGACAAGTGGTTTACTATGCTATCCATCCTTTGTGTTCTTCGGCTAAACATTCACTCTCAACTATCGACCTCTGAAAGTTATCCATGAATGATTTCCTTGTTGAGCTCTGCTCAAAACTCGACCTTGGATTGGATCTTCTTACATACATCTCGGATCTCACACAAAACACATAATAATCATTTCTGAAAGACTATGTCATGGTTGTTATGGCACCCTAGTGAGTGAAAAATCTTAAGTTTGATCCAGTGACCACTGCAATCTCAAACCCATCGTAGGCTTCAGTGCTTACCCAGTCAAGCTAAATGATAAATGAGAAATGAACATTGAAAGAAATATCAAAGAAAAAGACCAGAAGAATTCTAAAAAAGAAAATGACTGTATGGGTGTTTGGGTAACTCTACCGGGGCTATGGACGCCCGGCCGGCAGTAGAGCAATATCCATGGGATTGCAGTAACAACTCTGTCGGGGCTATGGATGCCTGACTGGCAGCGGAGCAATGTCCAAGTTAGTTTTGGTGTTAGACGATTTACGTAGCTCGCTCGATTGAATTGGTAACCATGGTCACTATCCCGAGGAAAGGAATAAACTCACTACACATTTCTAAAATGTCCTGTAACCTGACTCAATTAAGGATCTCATTCTCCCAGATTCATCTATGGAAGCCACTCTTGGTCTGCGAAACTAGAGATTTTAGGTCTTGAATGAATATTTATCCTTATAACACTCAGGAGCGTTCTCTAGCGGAGTCGCCATTTGTTGTGCCCTTAGCACATACGCCCCATTCAGAATGGGGACCCTCTTTTCTTTCTCCTTGTTGGGTCATTTTTGTCGCCGCCTCGTTTTGCATGCCCCACTTTTTGGTGTCTCAGATGGTCAATGTTGCTTTAAAGTCACACCATAAGTTGACCGTGCCTTCCCCTTTTCAATTTTGTCATGTTGTGATGACTCGCGGAGTCTCTTTGGTAGATTGCCCCTGCCAATGGCCCCGGCCCCCTTCGGGCCCGGCCATCCGGGTTTCCCATGCTGGGTTTCCTTTTTGCTCCTGTCATTCCCAATGATATTCAGCTCGCGTCCTCCCGGCCCCTGGGGCTCGAACTTCCATTTGTTGTTTCCTTCAAACTGCGAAAATCTTGACGGTCATCCAGCCTCCCGGGCCCGGGACCCTGGAGTTCCGCTCCGGGGGTTCCGAGAGTGTTTCGCCGTTTCTCACGGCAAACCTCTCACGTCATCCCGCCTTTCGAGCCCCGACCTCCCCTTTTCCGCTAAGTGAATTTACCAAGTCGAATCTTCTAGCGGCCATCATCCTCCGCCCTCCCGGCCGCCAGACCCTGGGTCTCCCGCCATCGCTTCTGATTTTCAAATCCACCAACCCTTGGTCTTGCCGTACCTGCATTCAATAGGATCATTAATGACTATTAGGGGTATAAAGGGCTAGCTCAGGTCTGTCATTTTCACTTGGCAGTGTTGTAGAAGAATAATTAGAGCTTGCTGCAAGAGTCCTCCACCTTTTGAGCTTCTGGTTGATCTTTGTCCATTGCCTTCGCTTGCCGATCGTGAGCCCCACGCCTCCCTAAATTGAGTGTTCAAGGTTGGTCTTCTGTTCACCCTCCCGAGCATTGTTTTTGTGATTTCTGGGGCTTAAAATGCATAACGAGCATCAAAATGACATGTGAACGATAGAATACGACATCATGAACAAAATCCATGTCCTTGAAAATAGAGTCAGCTAGCGTAGCATCCCCATGACCAATTCGGAGCTTTACCCTCGCATAGCCATTCTTCACAGAGGCATTCATGGCCCTCAGGCCCGGATCCTTCCTTTGCCATCGGGGACTTGACAGGAGATCAAAAAAATGTCAAAACATCCTTTGGATCTCTCGAGCCTGGGACTCCAAACCTCCGTCCCTGGGATTCTGCCCGTCGTTCTCTGTCAGCATAACTTGGCCTTTCGGCATAACCTTTCGCCGACACCCCAATCCCCTTATTCCTCAGCGAGCACCATGCAAGTTGGCAAGACTTGGCAGGGTCGCCAAGACCTCTCCCCGATTTGAAAATCTTTCTCCGAGGTCTCTCTTTGTCGGCATAGCATGCCCTGGTTGCCAAGACGTTTCCTCGCTTAAGTGTTGTCTTGTCGACATCCTCATTCAACATAACTTTTGGATGTCGAGGAGACCCTATGCCGATCTCACCGCGTCTCACTGAAGGGACCCGCCGATTCACATGTCGCTATAACCCCGAACCCTGGGCAAGATGCTATGTAGAACTCGCTAAGTTACAACGAAAGTCTCTGACACCGCAGGTCGCCAAGAGAAAGTAAACCTAAGCTGACAAGGGAGTCGTTCATTGCATTTTCGGTGTAACTGGAATGAGGTCACGCCGAAAAGGGAACCCAAATGCAAAGTCGGTGAGACATGTTCACATCGCTGAGACCATACACGGAGAGATATAACCCTGTACTGAATGGCAATTATGGTTGGCCCATTGAAGTCTTTCGGTGTAGCACATAAATGTCACCCTAACCCTGTACCAAAAGCACCCCATCTATACCGATGAACCACCAAAGTGAAGGTTGGGGAAACAAAGGGTTATCGGTATGACACTATCCCGAGAGTTGTAGCCTATGCCGATATGTACCCAAGCACAAAATGCATAACTCAAGTGATTTAGTGGGGCCATCCGCAGTCCTTTGGTCCTCCTTCGTCCTGAGGGGAAAACATCGCCAGCCCCTCTGAGCTTCGGACTCCGCCCTTTTGACCACCGTAGGATTAAAACAAAATCAAATAGTGGGCCCCATTGCCGGGTCCGGTATTGCTCCCGACTTTTGGCAAGACTTTCATCTTCGCCAGGACCCTTTCCTGACCCGAGGACTTGCACCGAGGGCTCACTTTGCGCTGCCCTGAGATCCATCATATTCAACATAACACACAAATATCGGTGAGACTTCTCACCGAAGAAGCAAACCCCACGCCGAAGTGCTTTGTCGGTAAAACACATGACTTTCGCCAAGACCTTTCTCCGAGGCATATTTTCACATCGATTGAAACGAAAACGAAGTGACAACATTCTCCCCTGCTGGGTCCGAAGCTCCAGGCTTCCGCCCGATATTTGCAGTCCCAAACGCCAAAGTGCACCACGGCCCCCGAGCTTCTTGAGCCCGGTAATGTGAAATTGCTAAACACCTTTTGACCCACCGGACCTCGGATCCCAGAGTTCCATCTTCAAAATTTCATCTTCAATTTGTTGTTCCGAACTGCCATTTGTAGAGGGCTCTCCGGCCCGAGACCTCTGGATTCTCCTAAACCGATCGAAATGAGCCCAAATCGTAAATCAAACTTTGACCCACGTGCTTAATTTCGGTCCTCTTCATTGCGAGACTTCTGAGTTATCAAAATTCGATCAAAGAGAGTCTCCGGGAGCTCTCCACCCAATTTTCCCTTCCAAACAACATTTTGCTAGGGAAGTCCGACCCTCCAGGCCCGAATTGACCAAATGCCCCCAAGCAAAAGATCAATGATGTCAAGAGATAAAGTCGTGTTATGCTTAATAGATCATTTAAAATGGATGCAATCTTTAGAATCTCGGCTAACATGAATTATTTTATGATCGAATGCGCTGACTACGCCTTTGCTTGCAGAATATATGGAATCAAGGGCGGGACCTTCAGTGACACCCGTCAAGAAGGACAAAGGGAAGAAGACATGCAAAACTCCTCGAGGGAAAGAAGACAAGGACCAAATGAAATATTAGTTTCAGCGCGAGCCTCTGCACTCTAAAGTCACCACGGATTAGAAGTAGATTACTGATACAAACATAGGCCATGTTGATATTGATGAATTCACACAGAGGGTTAGAATCAATCCAATAATGAAGAATTCCAGATTGATAAGACAAAGCAGAATCGCAAAGGCTGGAAGATTCCCTCCATCCCTTGTGGCCCCCGAGTTGGTCATGGCTTGCCGAGAGGCCTATCAATCTGACCCAAGAACCATCGTTGATAGAGAAGGCAACATCCTCGCCAACATGTCACCTGAGGGGATTACGAAGACCTTACACATCCAAACCTTCCAAGTGATGGAAGTCTCCGCCATAGAAGAATGCCAAGCAGCGTGGGATGATAACCTAACAAGATGTAAAAAATTTATAAATCAGCATTGGCTCAAGGAAAGGTGGGCTAGCGCTGCGAAGGTTCCTTAAGAACTCTTTCGTAGTGACTTCCACAAAGATTACCACGACTTGGTCACCATGTTGGGCTGAGTTACGGGTCTTCCTATGACCGCCTATTTTCAGGAATGGATAGTCTACTTCTTGAGCAAATTCTTCGGGGGAATGAGGATGTCACAACAAAGACTTCATTCTATTGGGGTGCATAATAAGCAACTGCTTCCATGAGCAATTCGTTAATGTGAAGAAGAGCTCCAAGTTCTATATGACTTCCTACCTCGTCTACTCCATGATGGACCGGAGGCAATACAGTGGGTTATTTGTGGCACCCGATCAAGAGCAGGGCCGAAAACTCAAAGCCTATGACAGATACCCTCAACTCCAGTAAAAAACTTCAAAAGGGAATATTGTAGAGTGAACGACACCTTTGTCAGCCACGTTATCAGAATGATTGTCGAGGACTTCAAGAGAAAGGTCTCCCACAGTGCAAGGGCATTTTTGAAGCAATATGCCTTTCTCTTCATCTAGTACCCGAAGTTCACATACATCCGCGCCCAGGGCTTCACTAAAAGACCAAACAAGTTGTCTCGATACCCCAATGACCGGATCATCCTTCTAGAGCTTTCCCAGCAACTCTAACACATACAGGCAATCTTCAGCAGCAAACACATAGTAGGAATTTCTTATCCCATGACTCTAGGCCAGGGCATGTATAGACTGCAAACTTCCCAATGTGCTGGTAACTCCGAGAAGGAGCTAAAGGATTACCACTTTCACTTGCACACTACTCGCCCACGGATTGAACCGTATGGGCATGTAAGGAAGACATTGGAATTAGGGTATTCCCACCTTCACCATATTGAAGACTTTTGGGTAGACTGTGAAGATGATAAAGAGGTGCGTTCAAGGCACTATAGGCGAATGACTGTGTAGTTTGTAAGAAAGGTGCAGCCATTCCCCATACTGAACCAAGTCCAAGAGGATGAAAGCACCATAATGGATCCCAAGTACCCTGCAGTGGCTAATTTACCAATACCAACAATGGACTGGGGCAAGCATGAGGTCGATGACCTTGATACCATAACCCAACCAGTCTTGGTTTGTACTAAGGAGTGGGTCGATGGGTAAGTAGCCCAATTGAAGTAGCAAGGAGTAATCTTGACTTATGAAGGGCTCAAAAGTGAGCCAAGTACCACAGAGGATGTTGCTGCCACTACGTCAACTGGTGGGACCTCAAAGTCTCCCCCACTTACCAAATCCAAGAAGAGAAAGGGGACAAAAATAGAACCATCTCCGGACCCCAAGGTCTATGCCAGGAAAGAAATGGGAGGCTCACCTTCTAAAAGACTCAAACAGGCGGGGAACACCAAGGAACAACACCCAACCCAAGAGCAGGAGACAAAGAGTACGAACCAACTGGGGCCCCTATTGGCTCTCCCTGCCCTACTGTTGCACCATCTGCCTCTCTGGCCATGGTTGCCACATCCCCACCGGCGATGGATATTTCCATCCATCTCGCCCCTTCGCCTCCGGCTGAGTCTGTAATAGTTGTTGATTCTTCTTCTTCCTTGACCACTCCCCCTTCCTCCGCTACCATGTCACCAACCACATTGCTCCCTCTGGCTATAGTAACGACACCCGTTCCCATTTCCACCATGCTTGAGGCTCTCTCGAAACATATACAGAATCTCCCACCCAAACTCTCCTAGATCCTAATGGACTCTACTCTCCAAGTAGCCCTTGAACAAGCTCTCACTACTATGCAACCTTCACAACCGCCGACATGGGCACTGGCTGTGGAAGCCACCATGCTAATCTCCAAGGAGTGGGAGGAACGAGAACAAGAAGCCTCGAGGTCCTTTGAGGAGGAAGCCGATGAATATCATGAGCATCCAGAGTATGAACTTCGAACCATTGACAAGGTGGCTAATGAGGAAGAAGAAATAGGCTCTTCCAAGAGTGGGGACGAGGAGGGTAGCCCTGGTGGTGGGGCCATCGTGCGGGCCTTTGACGATGACATTGAAGAAGAGCTGGCCCGACAGTCAAAGGACACCAAATCAGAGGAAGAAACGATGCCCCCTTAAAGAAGAAAAGTAGCAACCAGAAGAAAAAAGTGAGGGTAGGACCCAGACTGTTGAGAGCCTCGAGGTCATGCAATCAGTAGAACATGTGCACAAGATTGAACATGCTGAGGAAAAGAAAGAAGAAGAGATAGCAGGAAAAGAGAGCCTCGCACGACAGCTGTCTTATGTGCTTCCTATCAAATGCCTCGTGTTCATCCAAGATTCTGAAGAGGAAGATGGAGATGCTGCCAAGCAGAAAAGAAGGTCCCAAGAAGAAAAGAGAGCAGAAACCTTAACCTTGACTGAGAAGAGTAAAGGTGATCATGGATCACTAAAGGGAAAGTTCACCTTGCCAGAATGGTTGGAGGAGCAACTTGAGAGAAGAGCTCCTGTGCTGAGGGACCCACGAGCAAAACTAGAGGCTATCCTCACTCGGGCTCAGATTACAATGAAGAAGAAGAAGGAACCAAGGGTTAGATCCAAAGTAACAATGGATGCCTCTGGGTCTCGGACCATGCAGATAGCCACGCCCGTAGTAGGTCAAGAGGGGGTAACTTACAATATTTCCACCATGGATCTAGGGACTGCCACTAAAGAACAGAAGGTAGGGCACCTTGAGGAGTCAGTGGCCACAGTGGTACATCTGATAAAGTAGGATAAGACCTCTAAGGATGAACTCAAGGCACAAGTGGCAGCACTGACGAAATATATACAACAATGGTCTTCGGTGGATGACCTGCCCACTACATCCACAACCCCACCCTAGCTACTGTCTAAAGAGAAAATCGACAAGATGGAGAGAAGGAAGAACTTGGAAAAGACCACAAAAAGTTGGTTCTGATAGGTCTTGGACGTCGAAAACATAAGAATTAGTCGGGCTGTGCGAACAGCCAACAAGTTCTTGGACTTGCAGTAGTCTTTGGAAGGCACAAGGAAACTCTGCACTGACTTCCTTGCAGTATACGACTCCACCTTTCCAAGGATTGAGGCTATCCTTCAGATGCCAGAAGCCATGTGGGAAAAGGAGCTTGCATTTGAGAAAGATGATCACTGGCTGATGGATGTATGGCGGCGGGACTTTGGCAATTGGAAGGAAAGATTGGGACAAATCATAAGCAAGGTAGAACCTGATATGGAATGGATAAAGGAAATAAAGGCAAAGTGTGCTCGTTACCTCAAGCTGATGACGGAGTACGACATGCCCACAGTGCAATTGGATCTAGAGAAGATAAGGCCCTACTTCCAGAAAAAGATGGAGGACGGGATGTCAAATGAAATCACAGTGGAGTTCCTAAGTTTTGCTACCCATGCCTTCGATCAATCAGAGCTATTCTGGGACCAGGGCGCAAAGTATGATGAGGATTGGAAAAAGCTGGAAGATAACGTGAAAGAGTGGAGCTATCAGGTGCTGCGATATGAAATTATTGAAATAGACAAGCTCCAGGTGGTCATCCTCAAGTTCATTGAATACACAGCTTCTAAGAGATAAGAGGATAGCCCCGCCAAAGATAAAGAACTCCCTGAAGAGTAGCTACAGTGAAAACAACAATCCGCTAAATGACAAAAGAGCTACAGTGCTGTCACTAGGTGACAAAACAAGGAAAATGACAAAATGTAATTTTAAATTGCAATGTATTGGGGGTAGGTGAAACCCTATTTTGTAATGAATCGTGGCCACATAATGAGAATTGATCTTGGCCATTCATTTGACTTTTGGGAAACTATAAATAGAGCTCTCCTCTCATTTGCAAAGGGAGTCGAGTTGTTGTAAAGGCATGCTGCTGAAATTTAGAAAGAAAAGACATTGAGTTGGTGTATTTTATGAGTTTCTCACATGTTGCTTGATTCAATCTCCATAGTTAGATGTTTAACTTAGGTTTCATTGCTGTTCTAGTTAGCTATTATCTTACTTGGGTAGATTTTAGGAATGATGTTCTGTGATCATGAAAATTCCTATTGTGTTGATGACTTCTCAGTCCATACTTTTTGATATTTGTTGATGGTAGATAGTCGTGTAAAGTTAGCCTAGACTTGAACTCGAAGTTTCCCTAAAACTTTTCATCTTTGTTCATGCATGCATATGGTGAATGACAGATGAAACATTTGCAGACCTTAGAAGATAGCACAAGTTCCATGATACTGTGAGACCTCTGGTTAAGTGGAAGATTGTTTTGAGAAGCTGTCCATTGCAGGAACTCCATTGTCACTGTTCATAGTTAGTTGCAGATTTAAGAACTCTCCCTCTTCCTTGCCCCTTTTCATTTATTTATTTTTTATTTTTTTTATGACTAACCTATGCTAAGGTGCATTGCACATTGTAAAGTCAAATCCAATGACAAAATAGAGTCCAAGACTGCTGTTTGAACCTACAACTAATGCATAACAACTCTCCCATTCTAGGAACTCCATTTCAAGATCCAACTTCATGCTTTGTAATCCCTGCGTAAGCCTGCCTTGTGATTCCAACAAATCACATCAAACTACTGAGGTATCTAAGCATTGTCAAGACCTGACATCTGAGAACCCTTGGGACAGTGTTCTGCAGTTTGATTGTGGAAGATTGTCTTTCAAGAGAGGTAGTGCACCTACGCACTGCCTGTGTTGAGAAGTGCTTAAAAACACCATGAACAGCTCCCAACTCTTCCAATTTACTTTGAAGCGCCCAATTTTTTTATCTTTAGCTCAGTAATTTCATTGAAAGTCCATTTCAAAAGTTTGAAATGGGTATCAGCACTATTTTTAGCTAAATTCAGAACATCCACAGAGGGATCCCTACCAGTGTTAAAACAAGTTTTATCAAGGTCTGGAGTAATAGGGGAGCCGGCTCTAGTAGTTATATCCAACAATGGGTCGACACTTGGCTCAGTATTATTGGCACCAGACACCTCAGAATTAGGGGAATCTTCGAAAGAGCAGACAAGATTTTTAGCCTAGGAGTTCTTATCAACAAGACTAGTCTTGAGGGAGGGGCTTCCCAGTTCAAACTCAACATGATCTTTAATAGAAAAAGGGTTAGGGTTTTTTTTCCAGAAAGGACAGCAGGCGAGCTAAGGACAGTTCTAGCCAGATTTAAGTTGGGGAAAAACTCTGAGCAGCTGGATTCAGTTTCGTCTTCCTTAGAATCAGGAGGGGCTTCTAGATTAGCAAGCATAGACATTTTTTGGTAATGCTCAACAATTAATCTAATTAGTCTAGTATGCATAATAGGGAATCTTCTAGGGTTTTTCTTATGATCATCCAAACTTTTCCTCAGAGAGCAGAAAAGATAGTAGGGGAATGAAACCCTTACCTTGTAGCAGAAGTGGTTGAGCAGAGCAAAGTGATAGCCATAGACCCTAGTGAAACGACCATCCACCGTTATGTACTCCATGATGACCCGTAGGACCTTTCTCCAAAGGGCTTTTATGGTGTGGGCTTCAAAGTAGCTATTAGCTATTTTCACAAGATTCAGCCTTTCTTTTTCTTTTTTTAGAAATCTGATAACATCATAAGAAAAAACCCTATCCCTGAAAAAATTCTTCCCATCAGTAGACAAACCCGTCACATTAGCTATCAGATTTTCATTAAGCTCCGCATTCCTACCAAATAGGGTAAGGTTCCCATTATTCCAATTTTTCTCAAAAAGGTCTGTAGCCTCCTACTTGGAACCATGGAGCTTCTCCAGGAAAGGCAGTAACCTGCCGCTTTTTACTTTGTTCCAAGCTTTAACATTTTTTGTGTGCATCTCATAGCTGTCCAACTCGATTCTTTTCCTATCACCATCCATCTTGGCAAGCACGGTGGGGCAGACACAGATAAAATCTTTACTAGAACTGGCCCCGCCAAATCTAAGAACCCACAAAGCGTGTGAAGCTTCCTTGCAGACTAAGCAACTTAGCTCAGTCCCATACAATCTAATGATTGTGATGTGATAAATCCAATTTGTCCTCATTAAAGGGATAACACACCTCTTGTCCATGTGATTTATCATAATTCAATAAAGTGCAGACATTAGAACTTAGATCACTAATATTAAGCCAAGTGCTCATATCATTACTCCTAACTCCTTCATTAGCAAAAAAATCTGCAACAACATTAGCTTCTCTATAAGCATGTGATATTTTAATTTTGTCAAACTTAGCCAAAGTCAAGATGGCATCATCGATCCATGATTTTATTATCCACGAGGGGGGAGACTTGCCATAGAGACAATCAATAATATTTTTGGAGTCACCTTCAAGCCAAATATTTTTAAAGTTAAGACTTTTGGCTAAATTTATAATGTGAAAAGCACCAGTAGCCTCTGCCAAATGATTGGTTTGGGAACCTAGAGGAGAGGTCGTTTCCTCAAGGAAATTGCCAAAGGAGTCCCTTATGATTCCACCACAGCCTGCCATCCCTGAATTACCTTTAGCCGCACCATCAAAGTTAGCTTTGACCCATCCATTAGGCAGAAAAGACCAGCGAACACCCTCTCTATCCTTCTTGGCTTTCTTAGTGACTTTATTTTACCACAAACACTTCTTTGTGAAGATTAAATTTTGTTATCTTTGGTTAGTGACTTTATTTTACCACAAACACTTCTTTTGATTAGGATTTCCAAACTATATGTCCAATGTCTTACTTTCTTCGAATCCCACAAAGTACGCTATGTGGAAATTGGATGAATTCAAGGCAAGCGTTACCTATTGTTGATCTTTAGTAGGAAAATTGAGATGTAAGTTCAAGTGTTTAGAAACCTCTAAGGATGTGAATCCCAAAGCCAAGCAATAACACATGAATTAGGTCAATTGTATTTTCCTCCTAAAGGATTTGAAATTTGGATGATGTTAAGTGTTTGTTTCCAAAACATTTCGAACAAGCAAAGCATTTTGACTCATAAGCAATATAACATCATAGCTCAATTGGTACGCTTTTCTTGGTGGGCTTGCCTCATGCCCTTCATAGTAGAAGAGATGATTTTACATGCAACCAAGGAAAAATTATAAAGGTATGTTAAGAATGAAGTCTTAACCTCTATATTTTAACTAAGATCAAATATGGCAAGTAACTTCTTGGAATCTAAGCTCCAATGCACCACTTTGATAAACTCGTTGGATGGACCAGTTGGCTACTACAAACAAGGTTGTTAGTGATGGGACATCGGGGACATGGCACCTTGCGAGTGTCCAACAAGCCATTAAAGGCTTTAATCAATCCTACTAGGGGTTCTTATAGTTTTTACAGTAGTACCCCATTCTGAAATACACTATACGGCTAAGGCCTACATACCATGAGGACTTGACAGTTTTATCTTATCCATTTATATACCGGCTCGAATGAAAAACCGGTTGGGTTCGCCTTCAAGTTCTCATTTCAGATGTTTCTCTTAGGAAGGCCCCTCTAAAGGTAAACAATAGCGAGAAAGCACATCCGTATTTCGATTGACCTTAGTTTAGAAACAAAGGGAGAACCCGCATGATATACCTAACTCACACTCACAAGCTTTGTTCAATTTTATTTCCCAAAATGAAGTGTGAAGGTGACTAGTTTATCTCAACCTAAGATCATAAAAAAGGCCTTTTGATTTTCAAGATCGCTATAAAGCATGAGAGAAGCACATATGTCCTTTTCGATGATGTTAGTTTAAGTAAGCAATCACAAAAGAAAAGTTGCACATGTTCATTTTAACCTTTCAAAGTAATTGTGAGTTTATTTTAAAAGCACCAAAGTAAGTGTGACAACTTTCCTTATTCAAGTTTTAGTCCCAAAACAAACTTTAGTAAATTTGAATCCTAATGTCCTTTTTAAGGCTTTTTTTTTTGTAACAAGAATTCAAAAGTTCTTTTTAAAGCCCAAACAAAATTAGTGGATCCTAAGCATAAAAGATGATGAATTTTTCGTAAGAGGAGTAATGAATCCTCCAATAGTGTTAAACAAACACTAAAGTGTTTAAAAACACATTTTTTTGTGAAATGACATCATCATGCCTCTCTTCCTCTTCGTCTTTGATCGATTCAACCTACAAGAAAAATAGTTATATTCTGCAAAACATAGGTCAAAAAGATAGAAAAAAGAAAGACGAAGCAGAATTTGAAAAAAAAAGCACATACTGTAAATTAAATTTCACTTCATACTCCCCTCCAGCGGTGCAATCTGCGAAGGTGTCGCAGTTTGATTTCTCCAGCGGTATTGCATAGTGTCGCTTGCCAGTCAATGTCACTCTGTAGTCAGGCTAGTGAGCATGAAGGCTTCACACTTTTGTCCAGCAGTGCAGTTTGATTTTTTTGAAAAATTCCCGCGGGTTAAATAGGTCTAGCAGTGCATTTTAAAATTCAAAATCCTAGGCGAGAAACTGGAGCGTCGCAGTTTGAATTATTAGTGGTCCTATATAGTGACGTCGGAGAACCAGCGGTGCTGAACATTGATGTTGAGCCTGTAAACAAAGAAGGTGTAATTTTGATTAAAAAAAGTGATTAAAAGGTGAGATTTCCCTCCTTCTACCGCCAAATGTATGAACCCCAATACTAGTACCTACAAAACAACAAGAACAAACAAATTAGAAGGTGAAATGCAAGCAAGAACAAGGATTCCCCATGAAATCTATTAGCATAGTTTAAAAATAGGAAAGAAGAATGAAGAACACAAATGAAATAGATTAAAATCCTATCAAAACAAACAAACTCTTGATCCCATGGGGGAATTGGTGCCAATTTGATGTGAAAATTGGCCCTTTCCCAATTCCTATGATGCAAGATTGATGTGTGATGAAGAGTGATCCACTTTGTTGATATATGATGAGTGCTCTAATAGAAAAATCTGCATAACCTAGCTATGAACTCAATGATAATGGATGGAATTTGCTAATGATTTGAGCATAGTAAGTTTACTCAAATTGGGGATGATGAAATGAGGGAATTAGTCTCTTATTTATAGATGAGATTGATTGATGAATTTACAAAATAGAGAAATGTGGGACTAAGAATTAGCCAGTGGCAAGGTGCCACTTGTCAACTTGTGAATAGATGGAGGATGTGCAAGTTTTGAGGATTGTGCCAATAAATGCATATATTTGAATTTTGAATTTGTTGAAATGACATGCAAGAGGGAAGGAAGAATGCATTGAATGCCACTTGGCTCAAGGAAAAGGACATGCAAGAGAGAATAAATGCCTTGTTGGAAGGAATCATCTCACTTGGATTTTGAATTCAAAATGAGGGAATATTCCTTAAAAGATGCCTTGTTGAAGGAAAATAGAGATTTAATAAATGAATTAAATCTATTTTCATGTACAAGTGGTAAAAGATGGAGGATGGGACATGAGGAGTGTTGTGCCCTCAGCACACACGCCTCGTTTTGAATGGGTACCCTCTTTTCTTCTGCCTTGTCAGGTCATTTTTTGTTGTTGTTTATCACTGCCTCGTTTTGCGTGCCTGTCTTATTTTTGGTGCCCCGGATGGTCAATGTTGCTTTTAAGTTTCACCTTAAGCTGATCGTTCCTTCCCCTTTTAATTTTGTCAGGTCCTAGTGCTCTGCGGAGTCTCCCTGGCAGTTTGCCCCTTCCAACGGCCTCGGGCCCTACCAGGCCCGGGCGTTCAGGTTTCCTTTGTCAGGTTTCCCTATTGCACTCGCCGTTCCAAACGGCACTCGGGTCATGTCTTCCTGGATCCCAAGGTCCGGACCTCCATTTGCCATCTGCTAGAAACTACAAAAATCTCGACGGCTACCAAACCCTTCGGGCCCAAGATCCTGGAGTTCCGATCCTAGATTTTCGTGGTTGCTTCGTCGTTCCTCATGGCGAACATCTGGTGGAGTTCCGCCTTCTGGGCCCTGACCTCCCCTTTGCTGCCGGTGATTCCTGAGTTGAACTTATCTAGCGCCCGCCGACCTGTGCTTTCCCGATCTTTGGACCTCGAGTCTCCCGCCGCCGTCGGTGAACTCAAAACCACCTACCTCACTGGTCGCCATACTTGCATTTAATAGGGCTATTAATGGTGGTGGAGGGTATAAAAGACCCCCTCAAGCCTATCATTTTCACTTGACAGTGTTGCAGGGAGTGATCAGAAAACTCGCTAGAGGAGCCCACCCTCTTCGACACCTTCACGCTCATCGCTCTCACCATCACTTCCTTGATCGTAAGTGGATCCCACATCTCCCCGCATCGAGTGTTCGACGTAGGGTCTCTTTTCACCCTCCCGAGCATTATTTTCATGATTTGTAAGGATTAAAATGGACAATAGGCATTAAAAAAATGTATGAATGATGAACCATAGCGTCACGAGTAAAACCCATGTTCTAAAAACTTAAGAAAACCTTCGAGGGTGCCCTCATGACCGATCTAGAGCTCCACCTCGCCGTAGCTGTTCTTCCGCAGGGAGATCACCCGCTTCGGCCCTGGGACCTGTCTTGGCCATCCAAACCAAAAGTGATGAACCTTCTTTCTGACGGCAATTTCCCCCTTCGGGCCCGAGCTGTCAAACTTCCTCATTCGGAAGTCAGCCTGGATGCCGCCGTGTCAAAACAGTGAACTTTCCGTGACCACCCGTCTGCTGGGGCCCACCCTGCTCCTCGTTGCGAAAATTTCAAAATTCATGCACCCTTTGAGTACGTGGATCCCACCCCCTCTGGAGCTCCTTTCGAATTTCACCGTGCCTGCCTCCGAGTTTCTAGCGGAGCCCCGCCCTCCAGGCCTGAGGCCTCCATTCTCTATTGGAATCCTCACTAAAACTCAGGGCGGCCTTTCCCCTTTCGGGCTTCGGATGTCGGATCTCCATCCTTCCCTCGCCCGTTGTCGCAAGGGGAAAGTCTCGCCCGCCCCTCCAAGCTCCGGGCTTCGCCCTTTCGTCTGCTATGGGATTCAAAACAAAGTCGAACGGCGGGCCTTCGTGACAGGTCCGGTCTCATTCCCTGATGTCGGCAAGACATCAGGCCTTCGCCGAGACCTTTCTCTGCCTAGACCCGAAGCTCCAGACTTCTGTCCTATGTTTAACGCCCCAAACACTGAGTGCACCACGGTCCCCCAGCCTTCCGGACTCGGTAATAAAAATTGTTGAATGCACTTATTCGCCCGGGGCTCCGTTGTGCGGGACTCCTTCCCTCGCCCGCCATTCCGAATGAAACTCTCACCCTGCCCCTCCGACCTCCGGGCTCCGCCTTCCTGATTGCCACCGAACTAGAAATGAAAGCAAACGGCGGACGCCCGTGCCAGGTCCAGTCTTGCTCCTGGCTGTCGGCAAGACTTGCGGATCTCGCTAGAACCTTACCCCGCCGTGGAGGCTTCACGCCGATTTGTGGTTCGCTGGGCCCTAACTGCCGTGCTACCCCCTCCGGACTTTCGCCCAACAATAGTCGTCCCAAATAGCAAAAGACGAATGCCTTCCCGGTACCACAGACCTGAACACTCAAAGGAGAAGTTACAAACCGTTAGTCACCCTGCAGCCCACCGGACCCCGGATCCTAGAGTTTCATCTCCAGAATTCCATTTATGATATGCCGTTCCAAACTGCCATCTCCAGATGGCTCTCTGGCTCGATATTTCTGGATTCTCCCAAATCGGTCCAAATGAGCCCAAATCTAAAATCTGACTTCGACCCACGTGCTTAATTTCGGTCCTCTTCATTACGAACCTCTCAAAGTACTAAAATATGACCGAAGAGAATCTCTGGGACCCCTCTGCCCTTTTTTCCCTTCCAAACAATATTCCTGCCGAGGAAGTCTAGCCCTCCAGGCCCGAACTGTTCAAATGCCCTTAATCAAAAGATCAATGACATTGGGAGATAAAAGGTCATGTTATGCTTAATAGATTGTTTAAAATGAATGCTATCTTTAAGATTTCGGCTAACATGAATGCTTTTGTGATCCATTGTGCTGACTATGCCTTTGCTTGCAGAATATATGGAATCGGGTGCAGGACTTTCAGTGGCACTCGTTGAGAAGGACAAAGGGAAAAGGTCAAGCAAGATTCCCCGAGGGAAAGAGGACAAGGACCAGATGAAATACCAATTCCAGGGTGAGCCTCTTCATTCAAAATTCACAACGGATTAGAAGGAGATCACCAATACCAACATAGACTATGTCAATATTGACGAATTCACACAAAGGGTCAGGGTCAATCCAATGACCAAAAATGCAAGGCTGCTGGATTCCCTCCATCCCTCATGGCCCCCGAGTTAGTCATGGCTTATCAGGAGGCATATCAAGCTGACACAAGGACAATCATTGATAGAGAGGGAAATGTCCTCGCCGACATGTCGGCTGAAGGAATCACAAAAACCTTCCATATTCACACATTTCAAGAAATGGAAGCACCCAACATAGAAGAATGCAAGGCAACATGGGATGATAATTTGGCTGGCTGTAAAAAGGTAATAAATCAGCATTGGCTCAAAGAAAAGTGGGGCAGCGTTGCAAAGGTTCCTCAAGAACTCTTCCACAGTGACTTCCACGAAGATTACCACAACTTGGTTACCATGTTAAGCAGGGTTATGGGTCTTCCTGCGGCCGCCTACTTTCAGGAATGGATGGTGTACTTTGTTGAAAATTTTTTTTGGGGGAATGAGGATGTCACTACAAAGACTTCATTCTATTGGGGATGTATAATAAGCAACTGCTTCCATGAGCAATTCGTTAATGTGAAGAAGAGCTCCAAATTTTATATGACTTCCTATCTTGTCTATTCCTTGGTGGATCGGAGGCAGTACAACGGGTTGTTTGTGGCACTCGATCAGGAGTAGGGGAAAAAACTCAAGGCCTATGATAGGTACCCGCAGCTCCAATACAAAAATTTCAAAAGGGAATACTGCAGAGTAAACGACACCTTAATTGGCCATATTATCAGAATGATTATTGGAGACTTCGAGAGGAGGGTCTCCCACAGTGCCAGGGAACTTTTGAAACAGTATGCCTTCCTCTTCATTTAGTACCTGAAGTTTACATACATCCATACCTAGGGCTTCACTAAAAGGAAAAATAGGTTGCCTCGATACCCCAACGACCGAATCATCCTTCTAGAGCTTTCTTGGAAACTCCAACACATACAGACAATCTTCAACAGTAAACACATAGCGGGGATTTCTTATCCCATGACTCTGGGCTAGGGCATGCATAGACTACAAACTTCCCAGTGTGCTGGTAACTCTGAGAAAGAACTAAAAGATTACCATTTCTACCTACACACTGGTCGCCTACGGATAGACCCATATGGCCACATCAAAAAGGCATTGGGACCATGGTTCGCTCATCTGCACCACATTGAGCATTTCTGGGTGGATTGTCAGGATGATAGAGAGGTACGTGCAAGGCACTATATGTAAATGACTATGCAGTTTGTAAGGAAGGTACAGTCTTTCCCCATACTGCACCAGGTCGAGGAAGACGAGAGCACCATAATGCACCCCAGGTACCCTACGGTCGCCAATTTGCCGATACCAACAATTGACTGGGATGAGCAGGAGGTCGATGACTTCGACACTATAACCAAGTCAATCTTGGCTCATACTAAAAGGTGGGTCGATGGGCAGGTAGCCCAATTAAAGTAGCAAGGAGTAATTTTGACTTACGAAGGGCTTAAAAGTGAGCCAAGTGCCATAGAGGATGTCGCTGCCACCACTTCTTCCGGTAGGACCTCCAAGTCTCCTCTAGTCAACAGATCCAAGAAGAGAAAGGAGATAGAAACAGAACAGTCTCTAGACCCCAAGGTCTATCCAAGGAAAGAAATGGGAGGCTCACCCTCCAAAAAGCTCAAACAAGCGGGGAGCGCCACGGAACAGCCCTCAACCTAGGAGGAGAAGGTGAGGGGTATGGATCAATTAGAACCTCTCTTAGCTCTCCCTGCCCCTACCATTATGCCACCTACCTCTCTAGCTATGATTGCCACATCCCCGTCGGCAGTGGACATTTCTATCCATCTTGCCCCTTCGCCTCCGGCCAAGTCTGTAATAATTGTTGACTCCTCTTCTACCATAACTATGCCCCCTTCCTACCCCGCCATGTCACCAACCACATCACTCCCTCTGGCAACGGTGGCAACACATTTTCCCATTTCCACCATGCCTGAGGCTCTCTCGAGACATATACAGAATCTTCCCCCTGAGCTATCCCAGATCCTAATAGATCCCACTCTTCAAGTAGCCCTTGTGCAAGCCCTCGCTACTGCTCAACCTTCACAATTGCCGACAGGGCCACCTACTATGCAAGCCACCATGCTAATCTCTAAGGAGTGTGAGGAATGAGAACGAGAAGCCTCAGGGGCCTATGAGGAGGAGGCTGATGAATACCACGAGCACGCAGAATATGAGCACCAAATGATTGACAGGGTGGCCTATGAAGAGGAGGGAAAGGGTTCCTCGGAGAGCGGGGACGATGAAGGTAGCACTGGTGGCAAGGTAATCGTGCAGACCTTTGACGATGATCTTGAAGAAGAACTAGCCTGGTAGCCAAAGGACACCAAATCAGAGGAAGAAAGGTCGCCTCTTAAAAAAGAAGAACGACAGCAAGAAGACAAAACTGAGGGTGGGACCCAAACTATCGAGAGCCTCGAAGTTGGGCAATTCATACAACATGTGCACGAGATTTAACATGCTGAGGAAAAGAAAGAAGAGGAGACAACAGAGAAAGGAAGCCCTATACAGCAACTATCCACCGTGCTTCCTATCAAACGCCTCTTGTTCGTCCAAGATTCTGATGAGGAAGAGGGAGATGTTGCCAAGCAGAAAGAAAAGTCCCCAGAAGAAAAGGGAGCAGAAACCTTGGCTTTGACCGAGAGGGGCGAGGGTGGCCATGATTCACTTAAGAGAAAATTTGTTGTGCCTAAATGGATAAAGAGGCAGCTCAAAAGAAAAACCCCTGTACTAAAGGACCCAAGGGCGAGGTTAGAGGCCATCTTGGCTCGAGCTCAAATCATGACAAAGAAGGAGAAGAAGCCCAAAGTCTCATCCAGGGTGACGATGGATGCTTCTGGGTCTCGAGCAGCGCAAATAACAACGCCTATGATTGGCCAAGCTGGGGTGAGTTACAACATCTCCACCATCGATTTTGGGACCACCACCAGAGAGCAGAAAGTTGGTCACCTTGAGGAGTCAGTGGCTATGGTGGTGTATTTAATAAAATAGGACAAGATCTCAAAGGATGAGCTCAAGGCACAGGGTACAACCTTAACGGATTACATACAATAATGGTCTTCAGTGGACGACCTGCCTACCACATCGACAGCCACACCCCAACTGCTATCCAAAGAGCAGATCGATAAGATGGAAAGAAGTAAGAACTTGGAAAAGACCATAGAGGACTGGTTCTGACAAGTCTTATACGTTAGAAACATGGGAATTAGCCGAGCTGTGCGAATAGCCAACAAGTTCTTAAATCTGTTGTAGTCTCTGGAGGGCACGAGGAAGCTTTGCACCGACTTCCCTATGACCTACAACTCCACCTTTTCGAGGATCGAGGCTATCCTTTAGTTTCCAAAAGCCATGTGGGAAAAGGAGCTTGCATTTAAGAAAGACGATCACTGGCTAATGGATGTATGGCGACGGGACTTTGACAACCTGAGGGAAAGACTTGAACAAATCATGAGCAAGATGGATCCAGACATTGAATGGATCAAGGAAATCAGGGCAAAGTGCGCTCATTATCTCAAACTGATGACAGAGTACGACATTCCCATAGTGTAGATGGATCTAGAGAAGATAAAGCCCTACTTCTAGAAAAAAGATGCAGGATGGGATGTCTGATGAAATCACAGTGGAATTCATGAGTTTTGCTACTCATGCCTTCGATCAATCACAGCTATTCAGGGACCAAGGCACAAAGTATGATGAGGATTGGAAAAAGCTGGAAGATAACGTGAAAGAATGGAGCTACCAGGTGCTGCGATATGAAATCGTTGAAATAGACAAGCTCCAACCAGTCATCCTCAAGTTCATAGAATACACAACTTCTAAGAGGTAGGAGGACAGCCCCATCAAAGATGAAGAACTCCCTAAAGAGTAGCTACAGTAAAACAACAATCAGCTAAAAGACAAAGGTGCTATAGTGCCATTAGTAGAGGAAAAAATAGGGAAAATGACAAAATGCAATTTTAAATTGTGATATATTGGGGGGTAGGTGAAACCCTATTTTGTAATGAATCTTGGCCACATAATAAGAATTGATCTTGGCCATTCATTAGATTTTTTGGGCACTATAAATAGAGCTCTCCTCTCATTTGCAAAGGGAGTTGAGTTGTTGTAAAGACATGCTGCAGAAATTTATAAAGAAAAGACATTCACTTGGTGTATTTTTTGAGTTTCTCACATGTTGCTTGATTCAAACTCTATTGTTAGATGTTTAACTTAGGTTTTATTATTTTTCTAGTTAACTGTTTCCTTGCTTCGGTAGATTTTAGGAATGTTGTCTTGTGATCATGAAAATTCCTATCGTGTTGATGACTTCTTAGTCTATACTTTTTGTTGTTTGTTGATGGTAGATAGCTGTGTAAAGTTAATCTGGACTTAAATTCAAAGCTGCTTCACACTTTCATCTTTATTCATGCATGCATATGGTGAATGATAGACGAAACATTTGCAGACCTTAGAAGATAGCAAAAATTCCATGAGACTGTGAGATTTTTAGTTAAGTGGAATATTGTTTCAAGAAGTTGTCCATTGCAGGAACTCCATCATCACTGTTCACAATTAGTTGCAGATCCAGGAACCTCCTCTCTTCCCTACTCTTTTTCATTTTATTTAATGAGTAACCTATGCTAAGGTTCATTGCACATTGTAAAGCTAAATCCAATGATGAACATGGAGTTTACGAATGTTGTTTGAACCTACAGCAAAATGCACAATAACTTCCCTATCTTAAAAACTGCATTTCAATATCCAACTTCCCACACTTTGTAATACCTACGTAAAACCGCCTTGTGATTCCAGCAAATCATATCAAACAACTAAGACATTCCAAGTATTGTCAAGACCTGACATTAGAGACCTTGGGATAGTGTTCTGCAATCTGATTGTGGAAGATTGTCTTTCAAGAGAGGTAGTGCACCTACACACTGCCTGTGTTGAGAAGTGCATAAAAAACACATCAGCAGAACTGGCGCTAGAAAGAGGGTGACACATTGGGAATAAAAGCTTAAAGGTCAAAGGCGAAGCTGGATAGAATCAGATCGTTCTCCCCAGAAAGATTTCAAAGAGTTCTACAGTCAACACCAAATAAGGGAGAATTTGAAGAATTACAACCTACTACAAGGGCGAAGCAAGTTAAGGGAAGTAGCGTTCCCTCTTCCTCTTCCTCCATTCCACCCACTTCTATTCCACCCTCACCTTCATTCAGCTGGCCTTCATCTTCCACCCAACCATCTCAAATTGCATTTGCACCTCCTATCCCCGGCAGCCAAGGGATTGCTCCTGTCCCGACCCTTCCAACCCAAGGCACAGTCCAATCAGCCGCAGCTCAAGTGCAGTCCTAGATTGTTGTTTTATTGTGGGTACAACCCCAACTTTCCATTTCCTAGCAGCAGATATCACCTATGCCACCCACCATCGCTTGGTTAGCACATAACCCTTCGCCAATACATTTCGCCACTTATCATGATATGCCCAAGAATCTGGAGGGCTTTTGTTCAAAGTTCCATCATCGCGACCTACAGAGAATAGCTAAGGAACATATCAAAATATTTGAGATGGCCATCACTGAAATGCAAGTCGACCATGAGGATGTCGCATGTCGCCTTTTTCCACATTCGTTGGGGGAAGAAGCCTTCTATTGGTACATCAATTTACTGAGGGGATCCATTACCTCATAGAATCTGATGAAAAATGCCTTCCTGCAGAAATATAAGATTCCCATCAGCCCTTCAAAACTTTACTAACAGTTTATGTCTGTCAGAAGGGAAGTCAACGAACCTATTAGGTCTTTCAATGATCATTTTTATCGGGCCTATACAAGGCTTCAAGACCCATACCTTCATAATGATGCTGCGGCTCTCCTAGTCTACTATGCGGCGTTGGATAACCTCATGTCAACTTTGGTGAAAAGGATGCACCCACCACTCACTACCCTGGTGACCGCCTATACAGAGGTTGTTGTTGCTAGTGCAGATTTGGGGCATAATATCTCCAGCTCGTTGCCTTCTTTAGGGCCGATAGCTCACCCGATGCAGATTCAAGGGCTGAATTAGGCATTCGCTCTTCAGACCCTTCTTATGAATCAAGTGCCTCAGTTGCCCATTGTCCCACATCTAGGGTAGCCACTGAATTATGCGCCTCCCGCGCCTTCCTATTTGCAGCCTCAACCATAGTATAATTATTCTCAGGCTACTCCACAATAGCAGGCGTATTCCCAGTAGCCCCAGGTGCCATTGTACCTATCAGGACCAGAATTTCCTCTAGCTTATCAGAATCAGCCGATAGCCCCACTCATTTTTCTCCAAAATCTGGCACTATCACTTGGGAATGGGACCGAGAAAGACAAGTTAGAGGAACTGACTGAGATAATAAAGAAAATGTCCACGGAAATGATGCACCTAAAAATTTAGAACAATCAGTTACAGACCTCCCAGCGTAATTTCTCGGCCAATCTTAACCGAGACAACCAAGACAATAGGGACAGTAGGGATAATCGAGAAGCAAGCACTTCCTCCGGGTAGAACTATGATAGGGGCCAAAACACTAATCAGAATTCAGGAAGGAGGCCTTCTCAGAGGCAGAATCACACATGGAACACTAGGCCCAATAACAGAGGTGTCCCTATGCCTTTCGACCAACTGGAAAGTAACAAAAAAATGACCAGTGGAGTATACCTTGCCGAGGCAGCCTTGTCCAGATGGTGTAGGATTCATAAAACCAACAAACATTTCGAGTTGGATTGCCCCGAATTCCAGACAGCCGCTGAAATATTCTAGGTAGAAGTGCAGAATGCAGTAGACAATGCTGGCTATAGGGACATTATCCCATCTGAGCCATACGATTCCTCCTATCTCATGATTAATCAAGCACCGTTTTCGTGAGGCAACCGCAACGAGTCCGAAGTCAAGCCTACTCCTATTGAGGATGGAGAAGTGCAAGAGGTAAATAATGAGAAAACTTTGGCTCAGCTTTTTGATTCAGTAGATAATGGTCCAGTAGATGAAGAGGAGCCCTTTGTAGATGAGGTCCACATGTTCCATCAAAGGTCGACTACCTACTTCCTTAGGAATAGACAGGCGGGTGGACCCTTTACAACTTCTACCCCGCCAAAAATTTTTGCCACTCCACCCAATCCTAATGCCAGCAACAACCTTGGACTTCCCCATATACCTACCCAATACCTCAACAAGAATGGGTCTCAAAACCAGTCACAAAATCAGCCTCAAGGCCAATCCCAAAATTCATCTAGTCAAACAAAATTCCAACCTCTTAGTTCTGCCATAGGCCAAGCTTTTAGTTCAAAAATTGAATAAATGATTGAGTACGTGGTGGAAGAGTTCAAAAGAGTAAAAATCAGTTTGTCAGCCTTTGAATTACTCAAAGTCATTGTTGTAAGACATGCCTTCTTTAGGGTCCTTAATGGAACCCCATCTTCCAGTACAACACAAGAAACGCCAACTAAGAGGGTTACCTTTGAAAAGCCTAGGAAAGAAACAAAGATACAGGATAATACTAGGAAAAGGAAGGATATCCCTGTAAATTAATCTGCGAGTAAACAAATTAAAAATGAACCAGAGTAGAGTAATAGGCAGTTTTCCAAGGACCTACCATTTAGACAGAACAAGGGCCAAGAAGCTCACGTAGATATGCCTACGAGCATCTTCCAAGGAAGATTGGAAACTCCCCCTTTCCTTACCACCATTAGGATCTTTGGAAAGAACTTGCATAACTACTTGCTTGACTCAGGAGTCTCTGCCAATGTCATGCCCTTGGCAGTATGCAAGGCTCTTGGAATCACCCCAACACCTTCAAGGAGGAAGGTGACCCAGCTGGACAAAATAGAGATTATCATCATAGGAGAAATAAATCGGATCTTAATGCAAATTACCATAGACCCAAGGATACAACAAGTCATTGATATTCAAGTGGCAGACATTCCCGATGCATATGGAATCATCTTAGGAAAGGATTTCACCAAGGCACTGAATGGATATACTGCCACAGACCTTTCTCACATGTGGCTACCATGGAAGGGGCTGCCAAATCAAATCTATATTGACCGTGAACCACGTATGAAATATATGATCACGGAGTACAATAATATTAACGAGGTGCTATTTGTCGAGATCGACCTAGGGAATTACTGTCCTTTTGCCTACCAAAACAAGGTTGAGCTCCAGGAGGAATGTGCTGACGAAGTACTCCTAGTGCTGTGCAGTCCTCTGACAGATTCCACTCAAATATCTCTGAGTACAGAAGGGCTGGTGGAACCAGATGACAGGCCTGATGAAGATGACGACTGGGGATTACTCAATGATTTCCAAGGGTTCCTGCAAAAGTGTGTTAGCGACCATCTCATCTTGGGCACCTAGATGAATTTCTAAGATCTCTTATTGCCAAACTAGTGCAGGGTTCACAATGCTGCCCACTCTTAGTTTGATTATTGCTTATGTTAAATGGCGGTCGAACATGTTAAATAATCAGTTGCTCCTCGGATTGAAATGCGAAAGGAGGCACCAACAGAACCACCCACTAGTCACCACACTGAACCAGAAAATTCCCCTAAGATCACAGAGCTAGTCACCTAGCTGAAAGGGAACAGGAACTTAGTCGGACCCAAAAATAAAGAACCTTCCACGTGTTGGACGCTCCGATTTGATGGATCCAAGTCCAAGCAAGGAGTGGAGCTAGGTTTGAACTCATCAGTCCAATGGGTAAGACCTTTCTTGCTACCCATAGATTGCAATTTTATTGCACCAATAACGTAGCAGAATATGAGGCCCTAGTCCATGGCCTTCTCATGGCTTTGAAGAAAAATGTGAAAGTGCTACAAGTTTTTGGGGATTCTAAACTAGTGGTTAAACAGATCAAGAAGCTATATTCTTGTCATGATAAAAGGCTTTCCAATTATAGGCATAGGGTTTGGGATCTCCTAGAAGGCTTAGATGTATTCAATATACAATTGATCCCTCGTACTCAGAATTGAACAGCTGATGCTTTGGCTCAAGCGACCAGCACTTTACAACCCCTCTCTTTATCTGGGTTCAAGAAATTCATGGTTAAGCTGACATCCACGCCATCGGTCCTAGATAATGTTACCCACTTACAGGTCTTCAATGATGACAAACATATTCTCGAACTCATCATAAGTTCTGATGTCTTCGCAGCTCAAATAATTGATGAAGCTGATCTGCAGGAAGCTGAACTGGACATAGAAGGGGTTATTAACCTCAAAACCAATATGATCCCCAGAGGCATGGTTCAGCTAGAACATGTATTTGACTTAGACCAGATCAAAGACCAGAACCAGAAAACAAAGAAAGAAGCCATAAGCAACCAGTGTGATGCTCACAACCTCGGGACAGCTCAGAAAATCAAGAATGTTTTTATTGGCAAGGTATGCACGCCAGAGGAAAAGAAACGAATAACGGATGCATTGTAGAAATACCATGACATGGTGGCATGGAGCTACGAAGATTTAAAGACATATGACACTTCTGTCATCATGCACACCATCCCTCTCAAGATAGAGGTGAGGCCATTCCGTCAGTGGTAGCGTCCTATCAATGCCTTGTTGGAACCTATCATTTACAAAGAAGTACAAAAATTGCTATCGGTAAGGATTATTTTCCTAGTCAGACACTCTACGTGGGTGGCCAATTTGGTCCCACTTAGAAAAAAGAATGGGGAGATTAGATTGTGTGTGGACTTCCACAATTTGAACCGAGCTTCGGAGAAAGATAATTATCCAGTCCCTTCATTGGACGAGGTGTTGCAAATCGTCAACGGCTCCCAGATGATGTCTTTCCTCGATGGGTACTCCGGGTATAACCAGGTGATGGTACAGTATGAGGATCATCATAAAACGGCATTCACCACCAAGTGTGGGATGTTCGTGTATAGGAGAATACCTTTTGGGCTCATCAATGTCGGCACCACCTTCCAACGCGCCATGGATATTGCCTTCAAGGATCTGATTGGAAAGTGCATAATCATCTACATGGATGATTTAACTATGTTTTCTAAAAAAAGAGGTGATCACATCTCTGATTTGTGCAAAATGTTTCAGATATGCAGGGAGTTCGGGGTTTCCCTTAACCCTAAGAAGTGCATTTTTGGAGTGACTGAAGGCACATTGCTCGGGAACATCATTTAAGAACAGGGTATCTCTATAGACCCTAAACAGATCGAGTCCTTACTAAAAATTTCACCCCCAGGTAGCAAGAAAGAATTAAAATCCTTTTTTGGAAAGATCAATTTCATCAGGAAATTTATCACGGGTTTCGCGGAGATTGTTAAACCTCTCAATGCTATGTTGAAACAAGATGCCAAAGTTGAGTGGACACCCGATGCCAAATAAGCTTTTGAGGAAATCAAACAGGCCATCGTCAAGGCACTTGTGTTAGTCAGCCCAGATTATCTGAAGCCATTCTACATCTACTCGTTCGCTTCAGAGCATTCCTGTGCTAGCATGTTGACCCAGAAGGACGAGGAAGGAAATGAGCACCCGATCACCTTCGTGAGTGCTCTCCTAAAAGATGCTGAATTGCGATATCACAATGTAGAAAAGCAGGTGTACGCTCTCGTTAGAGGGGTGAAAAAATTTAGACACTACATCCTATGCAATAAGGTATTTTCCATTGCCCTAGACCTAATAGTAAAAATGATGCTCATTCAAAATGAATTAGGTGAATGAAGAGCTAAATGGGTCACCCTGCTCCAAGAATATGACATGGAGATTAAACCAATGAAGCTGATGAGAGGACATGCATTCACCCGCACGATTGCTGAAGTAGCAGTAGAAGCTAGACCTGAACTCACATTGTAGCAGTACCAGTTTGAGGATGTCTCCCTGGGAGAGTGGTATAAGAATGTTGTTTATTATCTGCTGAACCACAAATGTCCACCACACTTGCAAGGAGTCCAAAAGTGGGCGCTTAGATTGAAAAGCAATGGTTACATGCTACAAGGTTCCATTCTCTACAAGAAGAATCATGAAGGAATTTACTTAAGATGCTTGGGTAAGGAGGAAGTGGATCGAGTTTTAAAAGAGTTCTATGACAAATTTGGCACAGACCATGGTTCTGGTTCTTCTACAGCACATCAGATATTGAGAGCAGGGTATTATTGGCCAACTATCTTCAAGGATGCTCATGTCACACATGCCAGAACGCTGCCACCAGGGAAAAGAATGATGATGTCCCACTACAGCCTATGCTGGAGGTAAGGCCATTTATGCAATGGGGTCTCGACTTCATCGGTCCGGTAAGCCCTCCATCATCTGCATGACACAAGTACATTCTTACCGCTACTGATTACTGTACTAGGTGGATGGAAGCAATAGTATGTAAGCAATGCACAACTCAAGTAGTTACTAATTTCTTAGAAAGTTTCATTTTAAATCGCTTTGGTTGTTCTTATGCTTTGGTATGTGACAATGGACCGGCTTTCGCTTTATTGAAATTTGCTAGTTGGGCATTTGACTATGGGATTGCCCTTAAGTTTTCATCCAATTACTACCCCCAAGGCAATGGCCTCGCTGAATCTACAAATAAAAACCTGATTACTATAATAAAAAAACTACTAGATAGGAATCCCAAAGACTAGCATACCCAGCTCTGTTTCACCCTTTGGGCTGATCGCACTCGCCACAAGGCTGCCCTTGGTGATTCCCTATTCCACCTTGTTTATGGCTTAGAACCGATATTTCCTATCCATCTGAAGATTCCTACTCTTCAATTCATCAACAATTTTTATGAGGGAGGAGATCGTAGAGAAGCTCGATTAGCTGAGCTCTTGCATTTAGAGGAAGTCTGAGACCATGCAATAGAAAATTTCACTAAACATCAGGGCGTAGTTAAGAGATGGTTCGACTGCTGAGCCAAGATCAACCCATTTAGAATTGCAGATCTAGTCCTATATTGGGACAAGGCCCACAAAAAGAAATGGGGACACAACAAATTCGACAAGCTCTGGCTTGGCCCCTTTCAAATAGCTGAGATTTTGGGAGACAATGCCTTTCGCCTAAAGACCTTAACTGGTGAGAATGTCCCGTTGCCGGTCAATGGGTAGCACTTGAAGCATTACTTCCAAGCCTGAGTTCATTCGAGCTCTTCTTTGTAAATATTTATGCATAGGTTAGGGTAGATTGCTTTCTCTGGTTTGCCTACGTTTTTTGTTTTACGTCGCTCTTTTGTTTTGCCCCTCCCAGCAGTTTTGTTTTGAAAAGATGTTTCCCGCCCCTTAGCAGTGGTTGTGCTTACTCGATGAATGGTTTACTTTGTTGATCGTCCTTGGTGTTCTTTGGCTAAACATTCACTCTTGACCATCGGTCTCTAAAAACAGCCCATGAATGATTTCCTTGTCTGAACTCTACTTAGAACTCGACCCTTAGCTAGATCTATTTACGCACATCTCAAATCTTGCACAAAACACATGATAATCATTTCTAAAGGACTGTGCTAGGACTGCTATGACACCCTAGTGAGTGAAAAATCTTAAGTCTGCTCCGGTGACCACTGTAGTCTCAATCCCATTGTAGGCTTCAGTGCTTACCTGGTTAAGCAAAATGATAAATGAAAAAGATACATTGAATCGAATATCAAAATGAAAGAAAAAGGAATTCTATAAAATAAATGACTGTATGGGTGTGTGGGTAACTCTACCTGGGCTATGGACGTTCGGCCGGTAGTAGAGAAATACCTTTGGGATTGTGGCGACAACTCCGTTGGGGTTATGGATGCCTGACTGGTAGCGGAGCAATGTCCAGGTTACTTTTGGTGTTAGACGATTTATGTAACTTGCTTAGTTGGATCAGCAGCTCTTGGTCAATAGCCTACAGAAAGGAATGAATTCACAACACACACTTCTAAGATGTCCTATAAACTAACCTAATTAAGGATCTCGTTCTCCTAGATTCACCTTTGGAAGCCACTCTTGGTCTGTGAAACCAGAGATTTTGGGTCCCGAATGAATACTTACCTTTAGAACGCTCGGGAGCATTTCCCAGCGGAGTTGCCATTTGTTGTACCCTCGGCACACACGCCCCATTTTGAACAGGGACCCTCTTTTCTTCCACCTTGTCGGGTCATTTTTTGTTGTTGTTTGTCGCCACCTCGTTTTATGTGCTCGTCTTATTTTTGGTGCCCTGGATGGTCAATGTTGCTTTTAAGTTTCACCTTAAGCTGACCGTTCCTTCCCCTTTCAATTTTGTCAGGTTTTGGTGCTCCGCGGAGTATCCCTAGCAATTTTCCCCTGCCAATGGCCTCGGGCCCTACCGGGCCCGGGTGTTCGGGTTTCCTTTGTCGGGTTTCCCCATTGCAACCGCCGTTCCAAATGGTGCTCGGGTCGTGTCTTCCTGGATCTCGGGGTTTGGACCTTCATTTGCCGTACACTAGAAACTGTGAAAATCTCGATGGCTGCCACACCCTTCGGGCTTAGGACCCCGGAGTTCTGATCCTAGGATTCCGTGGGCGCTTCACTGTTCCTCACGGTGAACTTCTGGCGTAGTTCTGCCTTTCGGGCCCCGACCTCCCATTTGCCGCTGGTGATTCCGGAGTTGAACTTATCCAGTACCCGCTGACCTGGGCCTTCCCATTCTCTGGACCCCGGGTCTCCCACTGCCATCGGTGAATTCGAAACCACCTACCTCACTAGCCGCTATACCTGCATTTAATAGGGCTATTAATGGCGGTGGAGGGTATAAATGACCCACTCAAGCCTGTCATTTTCACTTGACAGTGTTGCAGGGAGTGATCAGAAAACTTGCTAGAGGAGCCCACCATCTTCAACACCTTCATGCTCATCGCTCTCACCATCACTTCGTCGATCGTAAGTGGATCCCACATCTCCTGGCATCGAGTGTTCGAGGTAGGTTCTCCGTTCACCCTCTCGAGCATTATTTTCATGATTTCCAAGGATGAAAACAGATAATAGGCATTAAAACGATGTATGAATGATGAACCATAGTGTCACGAGTAAAACCCATGTTTTGAAAACTTAAGAAAACCTTTGAGGGTGCCCTCATGATCGATCCAGAGCTCCACCTCACCGCGGTTGTTCTTCTGTAGGGAGATCACCCCCTTTGGCCCCGGGACCTGTCTTGGCCATCCAAACGAAAAGTGACGAACCTTCTTTCCGACAGAAATTTCCCCCTTCGGGCCCGAGCCGTCGGACTTCCTCGTTCAGAAGTCAGCCTAGATAACACCATGTTGAAACGACGAACTTTCCCTGACCACCCATCCGCTGGGGCCCGCCCTTCTCCTCGCTGCGGACATTTCAAAATTCATGCGCCCTTTCAGTACGCGAATTTTTCCATGCCTGCCTCCGAGTCCTGGGCCTCCATTCTCCGTTGGAATCTCGGCTGAAACTCGAGGCGGCCTTTCACCTTTCAGGCTTCGGACGTCGGATCTCCATCGTTCCCTCGCCTGTCGTCGCAAGGGGAAAATCTCGCCTGCCCCTCCAAGCTTCGGGCTCCGCCCTTCCATTCACTGTGGGATTGAAAACAAAGTCGAACAGCCGGCCCTCGTGCCAGGTCCGGTCTCGTTCTTAGATGTCGGCGAGACATCAGCCTTTCACCGAGACCTTTCTCCGCCCAGACCTGAAGCTCCGGACTTCTTTTCTACTTTTGCTACCCCAAATGCCGAGTGCACCACGGTCCCCCAGCCTTCTGGATCTGGTAATAAAAATTGTTGAATGCCCTTATTCACCCCCGGCTCCGTTGTGCGGGACTCCTTCCCTCACCTGTCGTTCTGAATGAAACTCTCGCCCTGCCCCTCTAACCTCTGGGCTACGCCTTCCTAATCGCCACTGAACTAAAAATGAAAGCAAACGGTGGATGCCTGTGCTGGGTCTGGTCTTTCTCCTAGCTGTCGGCAAGACTTGCGGATCTCGTTGGAACCTTACCCTGCCGCGAAGGCCTCACGGAGATTTGTGGTTCGCCGGGCCCTAACTGTCAGGCTGCCCCCTCCAGACTTCTGCCCAACAATAGTCATCCCAAATGGCGAAAGACGAACGCCTTCCCAGTACCGCAAACCCGAACACTCAAAGGAGAAGTTACAAACCGTTAGTCACCTTGCAACCCACCTGACCCCAGACCTCGGAGTTCCATCTCTGGAATTCCATTTATGATCTGCCGTTCCAAATTGCCATCTCCAGACGGCTCTCCGACTCGATATTTTTGGATTCTCCCAAACCGGTCCAAATGAGCCCAAATCTGAAATCTAACTTCGACCCACGTGCTTAATTTCGGTCCTCTTCATTACGAACCTCTCAAAGTACTAAAATATGACCGAAGAGAATCTTCGAGAGCCCTCTGCCCTTTTTCCCCTTGCAAACAACATTCATGCCGAGGAAGTCCGGCCCTCCGGGCCCAAACTATTCAAATGCCCTTAATCAAAAGATCAATGACATCGAGAGATAAAAGGTCATGTTATGCTTAATAGATTGTTTAAAATAAATGTTATCTTTTATATTTCGGCTAACATGAATGCTTTTGTGATCCATTGTGCTGACTACGCCTTTACTTATAGAATATATGGAATCAGGTGCAGGACTTTCAGGGGCACCCGTCGAGAAGGACAAAGGGAAAAGGTCAGGAAAGATTCCTCGAGGGAAAGAGGACAAGGACCAGATGAAATACCAATTCTAGGGCAAGCCTCTTCATTCAAAAGTCACCACAGATTGGAAAGAGATCACCGATACCAACATAGGCCACGTCAATATTGATGAATTCACACAAAGGGTCAGGGTCAATCCAACGACCAAAAATGCAAGGTTGATAAGGCAAAGTGGAATAGCAAAGGCTGTTGGATTCCCTCCATCCCTCGTGGCCCCCAAGTTGGTCATGGCTTGTCGGGAGGCATATCAAGCTGACACAAGGACAATCATTGATAGAGAGGGCAATGTCCTCGCTGACATGTCGACTAAAGGAATCATAAAAACCTTCCATATTCCCACATTTCAAGAAATGGAAGCACCCAACATAGAAGAATGCTAAGCAGCATGGGACGATAATCCGGCGGGCTATAAAAGGGTAATAAATGAGCATTGGCTCAAAGAAAAGTGGGGTAGCGCTGTGAAGGTTCCTCAAGAACTCTTCCGCAGTGACTTCTACAAAGATTACCATGACCTGGTCACCATGTTAAGTAGGGTTATGGATCTTCCTACGGCTGCCTACTTTCAGGAATGGATGGTGTACTTCATTGAACAAATTCTTTGGGGGAATGAGGATGTCACCACAAAGACTTCATTCTATTGGGGAGGTATAATAAGCAACTACTTCCATGAGCAATTCGTCAACGTGAAGAAGAGCTCCAAATTTTATATGACTTCCTATCTTGTCTATTCCTTGGCAAATCAGAGACAGTACAATGGGTTGTTTGTGGCAACCGATCAGTAGGGGTGAAAACTCAAGGCTTATGATAGGTACTCACAGTTCCAGTACCGGAACTTCAAAAGGGAATACTGCAGAGTAAACAATGCCTTCATTGGCCATATTATCAGAGTGATTGCCAAAGACTTCGAGAGGAGGGTCTCCCACAGTGCCAGGGCACTTTTGAAACAGTATGCCTTCCTCTTCATTTAGTACCCGAAGTTTACATACATCTGTGCCCAGGGCTTCACTGAAAGGCCAAACAGGTTGCCTCGATACCCCAACGACCGAATCATCCTTTTGGAGCTTTCTCGGTAACTCCAACACATACAGGAAATCTTCAGCAGCAAACACATAGCGGAGATTTCTTATCCCATGACTCTAGGCCAGGCCATGTATAGACTACAAACTTCCTAGTGTGCTAGTAACTCTGAGAAAGAACTAAAAGATTACCATTTCTACCTACACACTACTCACCCGCGGATAGACCCATATGGCCACGTCAGAAAGGCATTGGGACAAGGGTTCGCTCATCTACACCACATTGAGGATTTCTGGACAGATTGTTAGGATGATAGAGAGGTACGTGCAAGGCACTATATGTGAATGACTGTGCAGTTTTTAAGGAAGGTACAACATTTCCCCATACCGGACCAAGTCGAGGAAGACGAGAGCACCATAATGCACCCCAAGTACCCTGTGGTCGCCAATTTGCCAATACCAACAATTTACTGGGATGAGTAGGAGGACAATGAATTCGACAGTATAACCAAGCCAATCTTGGCTTGTACTTAAGAGTGGGTCGATGGGCAGGTAGCCCAATTAAAGCGACAAGGAGTAATTTTGACTTATGAAAGGTTCAAAAGTGAGCCAAGTGCCACAAAGGATGCCGCTGCCACCACTTCTACCGGCGGGACCTCTAAGTCTCCTTCGGTCACCAGATCCAAGAAGAGAAAGGAGATAGAAATGGAGCAGTCTCCAGACCCCAAGGTCTATGCAAGGAAAGAAACGGGAGGCTCACCCTCCAAAAGGCTCAAACAAGTGGAGAGCGCCATAGAATAGCCCTCAACCCAGGAGGAGAAGGTGAGGGGTACAAATCAATTGGAACCTCTCTTGGCTCTCCCTACCCCTGCCATTGCACCACCTACCTCTCTAACTATGATTGCCACATCCCCGCTGGCAGTGGACATTTCTATCCATCTTGCCCCTTTGCCTCTGGCCAGGTCTGTAATAATTATCGACTCCTCTTCTACCATAACTATGCCCCCTTCCTCTGTTGCTATGTCACCAACCACATCACTCCCTTGGACAATGGTGGCAACACCTATTCCCATTTCCACCATGCCTGAGGCTCTCTCGAGACATATGAAAAATCTTCCCCCTGAGCTATCCTAGATCCTAATGGATCCCACTCTTCAAGCAACCCTTGCGCAAACCCTCGCCACTGCTCAGCCTTCACAACCGCTGACAGGGCCACCTACTATGGAAGCCACCATGCTAATCTCTAAGGAGTGGGAGGAATGAGAACGAGAAGCCTCAGGGGCCTATGAAGAGGAGGCTGATGAATACCACGAGCACCCAGAATATGAGCACTGAACGATTGACAAGGTGGCCTATGAAGAGGAGGGAACTAGTTCCTCGGAGAGCGGGGACGAGGAAGGTAGCACTGGTGGCAGGGTAATCGTGCAGGCCTTTGATGATGATCTTGAAGAAGAACTAGCCCGACAGCCAAAGGACACCAAATCAAAGGAAGAAAGGATGCCCCTTGAAGAAGAAGAACGGCAGCAAGAAGACAAAACTGAGGGTGGGACCCAAACTGTCGAGAGCCTCGAAGTCAAGCAATTCATAGAACATGTGCACAAGATTGAACATGCAAAGGAAAAGAAAGAAGAGGAGAGGACAGAGAAAGGAAGCCCCATACAGCAACTATCCACCGTGCTTCCTATCAAATGCCTTTTGTTCATCCAATATTCTGACAAGGAAGAGGGAGATGCTGCCAAGCAGAAAGAAAAGTTCCCAAAAGAAAAGGGAGTGGAAACCTTGGCGTTGACCGAGAGGGGCGAGGGTGGCCATGATTCACCTAAGGGAAGATCTGTTGTGCCTAAATGGTTAGAGTGGTAGCTTGAAAGAAAAAACCCTATACTAAAGGACCCAAGGGCGAGGTTAGAGGCCATCTTGGCTCGAGCTCAAATCATGAAAAAGAAGGAGAAGAAGCCCAAATTCTTATCCAGGGTGACGATGGATGCTTCTGGGTCTCGAGCAGCGCAAATAGCAATGCCTATGATTGGCCAAGCTGGGGTGAGTTACAACATCTCCACCATCGACTTGGGGACTGCCACCAGAGAGCAGAAAGTCAGTCACCTTGAGGAGTCAGTGGCTACGATTGTGCATTTGATAAAACAGGACAAGATCTCGAAGGATGAGCTCAAGGCACAGGTCGCAGCCTTAACAAATTACATACAACAATGGTCTTCAGTGGACGACCTACCTACCACATCCACAGCCGCACCCCAGCTGCTATCCAAAGAGCATATCGATAAGATGGAAAGAAGGAAGAACTTGGAAAAGACCACAGAGGACTAGTTCTGACATGTCTTATACGTCAAAAACATGGGAATTAGCCAGGCTGTGCGAATAGCCAACAAGTTCTTAGATCTGTTGCAGTCTCTAGAGGGCACGAGGAAGCTCTGCACCTACTTCCTTGTGACCTATGACTCCACCTTTCCGAGGATCAAGGCTATCCTTCAGTTTCCAGAAGCCACGTGGGAAAAGGAGCTTGCATTTAAGAAAGATGATCACTGGCTAATGGATGTATGGTGATGGGACTTTGACAACCGGAGGGAAAGACTGGAACAAATCATGAGCAAGGGGGATCTAGACATTGAATGCATCAAGGAAATCAGTGCAAAGTGCGCTCATTATCTCAAACTGATGACGGGGTATGACATGCCCATAGTGTAAATGGATCTGGAGAAGATAAAGCCCTACTTCCAGGAAAAGATGGACAGGATGTCTGATGAAATCACAATGGAATTCATGAGTTTTGTTGCCTGTGCCTTCGATCAATCAGAGCTATTCAGGGACCAACGTGCAAAGTATGATGAGGATTGGAAAAGGCTGGAAGATAACGCGAAAGAATGGAGATACCATGTGCTACGATATGAAATCGTTGAAATAGACAAGGTCCAAGCAGTCATCCTCAAGTTCATAGAATACAGAGCTTCTAAGAGGCAGGAGGAAAACCCCATCAAAGATGAAGAAATCCCTAAAGAGTAGCTACAGTGAAACAACAATTGGCTAAAAGACAAAGGTGCTACAGTGCCGTCAGTAGAGGAAAAAATAGGAAAAATGACAAAATGCAATTTTAAATTGTGATATATTGGTGGTTAGGTGAAACCCTATTTTGTAATGAATCTTGGCCACACAATAAGAATTGATCTTGGCCATTCATTAGATCCTTTGGGCACTATAAGTAGAGCTCTCCTCTTATTTGCAAAAGGAGTTGAGTTGTTGTAAAGACATACTGCAGAAATTTATAAAGAAAAGACATTGACTTGGTGCATTTTCTGAGTTTCTCACATGCTGTTTGATTCAATCTCCATTGTTAGATGTTTAACTTAGGTTTTATTGTTGTTCTAGTTAACTGTTTCCTTGCTTTGGTAGATTTTAGGAATGCTGTCCTGTGATCATGAAAATTCCTGTTGTGTTGATGACTTCTTAGTCCATACTTTTTGATGTTTGCTGATGGTAGATAGCTGTGTAAAGTTAATCTAGACTTAAATTCAAAGCTGCTCCACACTTTCATATTTGTTTATGCATGCATATGGTGAATGATAGATGAAACATTTGCAGACCTTAGAATATAGCACAAATTCCATGAGACTGTGAGATTTCTGGTTAAGTGGAATATTGTTTCAAGAAGCTATCCATTGCAGGAACTCCATCATCACTGTTCACAATTAGTTGCAGATCCAAGAACCTCCTCTCTTCCTTGCCCTTTTTCATTTTATTTAATGAGTAACCTATGCTAAGGTTCATTGCACATTGTAAAGCTAAATCCAATGATAAACATGGAGTTTACGAATGCTGTTTGAACCTATAGAAAAATGCACAATAATTTCCCTATCTTGAAAACTCCATTTCAAGATCCAACTTCCCACACTTTGTAATACCTATGTAAGACCTCCTTGTGATTCCAACAAATCACATCAAACAACTGAGACATTCCAAGCACTGTCAAGACCTGACATTAGAGACCTTGGGATAGTGTTCTGCAATCTGATTGTGGAAGATTGTCTTTCAAGAGAGGTAGTGCACCTACGCACTGCCTGTGTTGAGAAGTGCATAAAAAACACATCAACAAGGAGAGATTAAATTAATCAAGGTTAATTAATTTAATGAAGGGATTAAATGATGTGACCTATTTGACTTAAATTTGTGGATTTATTTAAATCAAATATGAGAAGAATGTGATAAGTGATTAATTAAATAAGGATTTTGATATATTTAATTAAAAGAGATGATTGTAGATTAAACTAAATAAGGTTTTAATTTATTTAATTTAATAGATAGACTTTAGAGATTTAATCAAATAAAATTAATTATTTAATTAAATTGGATAATTCGATCAAAATGGTTAATTTAATTATCAAGAAAGAATGACTTAATTAGATATCTGATTTATTTAATTAAGAGAGGAATTTGATGAATTTAATGAGATAAAGGTATTTGATTAAATGGTTAGGCCGAAGGATGATTCGAAACGAGGTGATGTTAGTGGTGAGAATCAAATGTCCAATGTCAATCAGTACATTTTACGTGTCTACATTATGACTGTTCAATTATTAATGTCAAGATTATCCTTGAAAAGATGCAAAAATGAGGCTTGTGGATGTAAAATAGGGTCAATTAAGGCATAAGAAAGCCCAATTATTAATGAAAATCCTAGATAAATGTGAAAGTGTGTTACAACACTTTACAACACTCCAAATAAGGAAAGATTAAGGTTTATTTTGATTAAAAATAGGTTTATTAAGTTTGATTATTTCACAAAACCCTAGAAAAGTGTGAAAGTGAATTACAACACTTCACAACACTTTAGAAAGGTACCATTAAAATCCATTAGTTCACAAGGGCCTAAGACTTAATGTGAACATGTTATCCACATTACAACACTATGTCAAGGCAACATTAAGCCCAAATCACAAGGAGGGCCCAAACAAGCCAGAAAAATAGAAGGGTTACTTTTTCAGTGACTCCATTTAGCCCACACTTTAGTGAGAGGACGAACTTGCTTCAAAATCACACTAAAGTATACCAAGGCACATCAAGAGGGTTCCAAGTGTACCAATTCCAATAAGATGAGATAACAATCAAGAGGGGTGATCAAGCCCCTAGGATCAAGATCCCATGACAACCAAACAGGGACAAAAGAATGCTCATGCAAATGATATAGAGAACAACAATAAGGTTCAAGCATGCATTGTCAAAGATGAAAAGAGAAAAGGTAAAAAGATAAAAGATTTGGATAAAGCTTCCACTATTCTTCCAACATGATGTGGATCATATCTAGTTTGTTTTTCCAAAAAAAAATGCATACTCACTCTAAGGTGACATAACTTTAGGCTATCTTCTAGGTGAGAAATCTGAAAAAATGAGAAACATACACTCATGGATAGTATGTACTCACACACACACACGAGTGGCTATGGGGAAATTCATGCCTCAGTCAGGCTTTCTACTCAAACCTTACCAAAGTTTACCCATTGATAACATTAATAAGGTGCCACAAAAAAATGATTTTTGAACTTCACAAGAAAAGCAAAACTTTATATGCTTGGAGCTCATGAAAAAATGAGATGGAACTAAAGGCACACAAGTTGTGTTATGGAAGGTGGCCATATAATGAAAAATTGAAAATTCCAAAGAGGAAATGTTCAAAGGAGTCTTTCTTAGTTCATGCGAGGTTTTTAACTTAGGGGACATTCTGCCTAATGTCTCCAAGAGAGGACCAATCAAATAATAGAAAATTCGCAACTTAGGGGATGTAGTGTGTCATATCAAGCCACTAAGAGGAATGTAATATGCTGAGAGAGATCATGCTCTTGAAAGATATCACACCCAATGTCATCCACAAAGCGAAAAAAACATCATATTAAGTAAGAAAATTGCACCATGAACTATGAAGAAGAAAAATTGCAAAAGAATAATGCCAATGTATGCCCCCACTTTAGGTAAATTGCTAAAAACCATGTTGTGAGAAATTACTTTTAAGTAGCAAATGATAAATGAAAACAAAGAAGACATGAGAGCCAACATGGAAATCCCTATGCTAAGTCATATGTTTCCAAGTAAAGCTACATCATGTAAGAGAAAAATTAAAAGAGAAGGGTTTCCCCCAAAAATGAAAACACCAAACGCATAAGGGATCTATGGATTTGGGGTCAGTATATAGTTTGTTGCAATGTTTTTAGAAAATTTGAAAGTTTCATCATTCCTCGAATAAACATAGAACTAAAAGAATGACACACAAAGAGAAAAAACAAAGAAAAACCTTTTGGGTCAACATGGAAGAAATGAAAGTGTCTCAATGCCTTACGTCATCCCCAAGAGGAAAACAACAATAAAAATGAAAGGAAAAAAAAAAGATAATGAAAAATATTTTGGGTCAACATGGAATAGACATGAACGTCTTGACACCTTGTGTCATCCCCAAAAGGAAAAACACAAGACAAATGAAAAATAAATAAAGAAAAAGCAACGAAAATCCTTTTGGGTCAACATGGAAGAGGCATAAAAGTCTCAATTCCTTGCGTCATCCCCAAACGGAAAAACACAAGACAAATGAAAAAGAAAAAATAAAAGCGAAAATTAAAAGATTTACAATATAGGGAAGAATGAAGGTACAAATAGAGGAATCTCACAAAGAGAGAGAGAACATCAAATAGAAAGACATGAGGGATCACATTACACACATGCAATCACACAAAAGAAAAATAAAATAGAGAGAAATAATGCAAAAGGCTAGTAAGGCACATGTGAGTCATCCTATGAGCAGGTCATCCACCTCCCAATCTTAGTCTGAATAAGTGGGAGGTGGACAACGAGCCTAAGGGACAATGACAAATGTAATGCTAGGACAAGGCAATCTAATTATTGCCTCCACTGAGTGCGAGACAAGAATGAGACGAGGTAGGTGATGGTAAGGATCATGTAATAGTGAGAATAGAATGCTCTACAACTATTACATGACAAGGGGTGGAGAAAAATTATGATATGCAATCACTCAATGGAAATCATTGCCATCAAAGTGAAAGTTTTTCAATACTAACTTGAATGCACAACACTCATCAGTACTATGTCCAAGAGTTTTGTGGTATTAGCAATGTGGAATTTTTGCATCTTTAGGATACAACACTAGTCTTTTTTTTCTCTAGTGGTAATGTTATGAGTTCCTTGTTGAGAAGTATTTGTAATTTCCTTTCACTTTAAGGTGGTGGGTGAAGGGGTTGTAGTTTTTGTAATTTGTAAGGCCTTTTGCATTTGTTGATTCACCAATTTCTCTAGTTGGAGGTTGAGGAGGAGGACCTAAGGTGTTCCTATCATCCTTGTCATTGTTATGATATATTGGTTGTTCTTTAGGAAGAAGGACATTCATATCGGGAGGAGAATCTAAGATTACCATACCATCGCTACGAAGCCTTAGGTATTCTCTAGGATGTCTTATGTTGTGAGGGGGATCTTGATATCCTAACCATTTTGTGTTTTCATTGGTTGATATTTTCTCTAGGACTTGATGAATGTTATGTTCTCTTGTTGTATCACATTCTTATTTGCTCAAGATATGGAATCCTTTTCCATATTTTTCTTCTAGATTTATTGGAGTGTTTGTTACCTTGTTATCATAAAATAATTAGGTATTTTATTGCTTAGAGGAACTAGGTTCACCTGTTGTAGGGAACTTAGGTTCAAACTTTGTTTCAGGATATAAGTAACCAAACATCTCAAGAGGTGGTATCATAGCGTGACTTGGTTGTGTCATGGATAAATAAAAGGATGTGTTAGCTTCAAGGTTGTTAAGAACATCATTTAGGAACTTATTCTTGTTGTTATCATCTTCTCCAATGATGTCAACAAAATGAGGAGGACATGCATTAGGAGTTGAAAGAGCATAAGTGAGTTCAATTTTGTTAGGTTTATTTCTAAAAGAAAAACTTGACATATCCACTAAGGACTTTAATGACATCCAAAGCTTACTAAAGCACATATCCATGATTCAAATTTTAGATTTTATTTAACTATGCAACAACATAAATTTGTAGACACAATTTTGAATTTAAGGAATGCACAAGATGGATAAATTTAGACCAAATGCAATGAATTGGAGGAAACAAAATATCTATAAACTAAAACTGAAAGTAAATAAAATAAAACTTAAAAACTGAATTCTAAATGCTAGAAAATGCAGTGTAGAATATCCAAAGGGATTTATTCACCCAAGGTAGCAAATGAGTCCCATGGATGATTTTTTTTTAAAAAAATAGAATTTTCCAATTGAATTTAATAATTTTTATGTTTTTTGTTCTTTATCTGAGATACTAATGCATATTTTTGACTGATTTATGGATTTGACTCTCTGATTAGTAATCTATAGGTGATCTCCAATGTTCTCCAAGGCTTGATGACAACTTTGACACTTTTGGATGATTTTCCAACTTTTTTCCAATCTTGCTCCTTATGAAATATGCAACCTAGACCTACAAATCACACACAAAGGAGAGGGCAAAATTTTGTGGGGTTAGTGAAAAAGGGTGTGCCTTGGTCAAACCCCTTGTTGGTAATTATTAAACCTTGAAATGAAATCCATCATGAAAGGAGAATGATGAATGAACAAAAGACAATGTTGCAACTCACCAAACCCTAGGAATAAGATGCTACAAGTATTTTTGAAATGGTTGTAATTGATGTGTTTCTTGACTCTTGCTTGAAATACTTGCTTGAATCATAAACTGTACATCACAATTTTTAGCACAATAACAAATATGATAGATGAAATCCTTGACATGATGATTGACACTTGAATGCTGCTCTAAAATTCTTGATAATATGCCCTTGAATGTGTTTGAAATATGTGCCTCAAACAATACTGGCTGAAACCTCCATTAGAGCCAAGCCGGTGTGACATCTTCATTGTCTGACCGACTAGCAGTTTGATTCATTCTGTTTTGAACAGGTCGTTGTGACCTTGTTTCTGTCTTGCCGAATGCTTTCTCTGCGAAGCTATCGCTGTGACAAGGAGTGTTCGGTATGACCTCTTAGCGCTCAAGAGACCTTTGGCCGACAGGCCATTCAATCATAAATCGGGGAGACTCATGGTGACTACGGGCTTCAGGATAGCTGAGGGTTCTCGCTAAGAGGTCTCAGTGAAGTGTTAATGCCTCACTGACAGGAATACTGTTGATGTCTTCATGGTAACATAAAGATCCTGGTGTGAGGTCTTAGCGAACAGTGAAGGTCACGCCGATGGGAAAACATCCAAACGTTCATCAAAGTAACTCAAAGCGGTCAACAAAAGGTCTTGGCGAGAGTGTTAAGTCTTTCTGATAGTCGATGGCTATCGGGGTAACCCAAATGGTTCAGGAAGAAGTCTCGGCGAATGATGTATGTCTCGCCGATGATGAGGGTTCTTCGGCATAGGTCTTGGCAAACAGTGGACATCGTTGTAACAATATGTGTTCGGTATGTTCTCTTGGCGAAAGATGTAAGTCTTGGCGACTATTTAATGGAGCCCGATATGACTTGTGTCTTTGGTATAACCTTTGGTGGCTCGCTATGATCTCCTGGTGAAAGTGATAGGTCTGGGTGACTGCTTGGTGTTTCGCGCAACACTGAAAGCTCGATGGAACATCTTGGTGACTACGGTAACTCTTGGCGATACCGATATGAAGGTTATGTGGCATCGGCGAGACACTATTAGTGTTTCACCGAGATGCCAACACAGTGCGAATTCTGCTGACCGAGTAAGACTGTCCTATGTGGAGTCTCGTGGACCAATAGAAGAAGCCAAATATGAACAGTTGGAAGACAATCAGTTGTGATGGTTCTGTGAGGAAGTTCGATAGACAGGGAACGCCATGGTTATACTCTGTGATTGCAGATTGTAATCAGTTAGTTTTTGGATCGACGAATGGTTGAGTGATTGTATCAGTAAATGAATTCTATTATGTAAAGACTGTAACTCAAAGGTTCTTGTACAAGAATGTTCATGGTGAATGCTGCTATATAATGACACCAGAAAGATAAGTCTGGCATTTGTATGTAATCTTTGTTACTATAATACAAAGTGATTTCTCTTGGTGTGGTGGGTTTTTCTCCCGTAAGGGTTTTCTCACATATATCTGGTGTTCATGTGTGATTATCAAATACTTTGTTTATATTAGCTGTTACATAGTGCATCTTAGTTGAACTGTAATTGGAAAATTTAAAAGTATATATGCATTCTTTCCTGAGGTATTGATGTTAGGAGAATTGTTTCCGCATCTGATTTTCCTTACAAGTGGTATCAGAGCATGGCCAGTTGTGTTATCCTTGTGGGTATGTTGGGTTTTTTGAGTCAGTTCTATTCAGTGGGAGTCATGTCAAAAATTGTTATTTCTGATTACAGGTTGAAATGGCTAGTACATCTGGAAAGTTTGATATAGAGAATTTCAATGGCAGTAACTTTGAGTTGTTGAAACTCAAGATGGAGGATCTTCTAGTTGAACGTGATCTTTGGATTGTTGTGGCTGGAGTAAAACCTACAGGCATGAAGCAAGAAGATTGGGACCTTGCAGATAGGAAATCTAAGGGGCTGATAAGGCTCTGTTTGGTAGACTCAGTGCTTCTAAATGTGCATGAAGAGAAGACTACCTCTTCTTTGTGGAAGATACTGGCATCTATTTATCAGGGGAAATCCTTGGTGAATAAACTATTCCTGAGGAAGAAGTTCTATTCTTTGAGAATGCAGGAAGGAGGGTCTATGGCTGATCATTTGAACACATTTAATATGTTGATTGCTCAATTGACATCAGTTGGTGTGAAGACTGAAGAAAAGGATCGCTATATGCTATTGTTGTGTTCTTTGCCAGACTCATGGGATCATTTGGTGATGGCAATTGGGAGTTCAACATTGAATTTCAAGATGGAAGATGTTGTTGCATATTTTCTATCAGAAGAGATGAGAAGGAAATATTTTGAGATGGTGATGGAAGCTCTTGCTGTCAGAGGAAGACCGGAAGAGAAAGGCAAGAAGAAGGACAAGAAATCAAAATCAAAATCAGAGGGGAGATCAAATTCTCCTAGCAAGAAGTCCAAGGTGAAGTGCTGGAACTGTGGGCAACCTGGTCATGTCCGAAAGGATGGTAAAGAGGAGAAAAAGAAGATGATGTCTGGCTGATTGATTTTGGAGCATCTTTCCACATGACATCTCACAGAGAATGGTTCACGAAGTATGAAGAATACAATGGTGGAAAGGTGTACTTGTCAAGTGATTCAACTTTAGAGATTTTTGGCTATGGAAGAGTTAGAATACAATTTCCTGATGGCAGAGTAAAGGGAATTAATGTGTTATGTACATACCAGGTCTGGCTCGAAATCTATTGTCTGTAAGTATGCTTAATGATATTGGAGTACAAGTTATGTTCTCTTGAAATGGCTGCAAAATGACTAGAGGTTTAATGGTGTTGGCTAGAGGTGCTCGAATTGGTACCCTATACAAGCTGGATGCACAGGCTATTCAATGTAACAGTGTCTCTGGAAAGTCACTGAAAGCTGCTCATGGAGGTAAAGAGGGAAATATCCCTAATTTTGTAAACTCTATGGAAGTAAAACTTCCTGCAGAGATGACTATGCTTTGGCATCATAGGTTAGGCCACATAGGAGAAAAAAGTTTAAAAACCTTGAAGAATAAAAACCTGGTTGAGGGGCTAGAAGATTGTAATCTTGAATTTGAATTTTGTGAACACTGTATATGTGGAAAGCAACGCCGTGTTTCGTTTTATTCTAATCCTCATAAATCTTCTGGTATGTTAGATTATATTCATTCAGATGTGTTTGGTCCAGTGAATGTTCCTTCTTTGTCTAAGTCAAGATACTATGTGTCGTTCATTGATAATTATTCAAGAAGAGCATTTGTATATTTTCTAAAGAGTAAATCAGAAGTATTCAGTCAATTTAAGGAATTTAAAAATATTGTTAAAAATAAGATTGGTAGAAAAATAAAATGCTTAAGGACTAATAATGGCGGTGAATTATGTTCTGATGAATTTGAAAGATACTGTAAAGACCATGGAATTAAAAGACACAAGACTACACCTTATTCTCCACATCAGAATGGAGTTGCAGAAAGGTTCAATAGGATAGTGATGGAGAGAGTACGAAGTATGCTCAATAGGGCTAGCTTGGAGGAGAAGTTCTGGGCTGAGGCTGTATATACTGCGTGTTATCTAATTAATCGTTCTCCAAATTCGTCTCTTGTTGAGAAAACACCTTTGGAAGTGTGGTCTAGTAAGAAGCCCTCACTTAGACATGTTCCTATTTTTGGATGAGGCATATGCTCATGTGTCGAATGTAAAAAAATCTAAAGTGGAGAACAAGGCTGTCAAATGTATTTTTATTGGCTATAGCACTGTCATAAAAAGATACAAGCTTTGGAATCCTGATACATAGAAGGTTGTATACAGCAGAAGTGTAATCTTTTGTGAGCTGAAACCTTCCACTTTGGATCTGCAGTCAGAGACAAAGTCAGAAAACAATAAGGATGTAGCATTAATTCCTCCTACACCAGAGAAAGAGGAATTGAAAATTCAAAATGTGCCTAAAACTAAGGAGAGCTCAAGCAGTTCGGATAGTTTTGAAGAAGAAGAAGAACCTCAGCCTCACCCTTAGCAAGTGAGGAGGTCAACCCAAGAAATAAAACAACTAGATAGGTATGAGTTCTCATTGATTGATTCTACTTGTGCCTATGCATTAATTTCTAGCACTGATGAGCCTAGGACTGTAAAAGAGGCATTTAAAATGTTTGATTCAGATTCTTGGTTGGAAGCCATGGAAGATGAGATGGCATCTTTAGATAAGAATGAAACCTGGAGTTTGGTGCCCTTTCCTAAAGGCAGAAAGGTTGTTGGTTGCAAATGGGTATTTAAGAAAAAGATTGGTTTGGATGGCAGTGTAGAAAAGTACAAGGCAAGACTGGTTGCAAAGGATTATTCCCAGGTAGAGGGAATCAATTATGGGGAAATATTTTCTCCTGTAGCAAAGCTGGCATCTATCATATTTCTATTGTCACTTGCAGCTGCGTATGACTTAGAGGTCGAATAGATGGATGTGAAGACAACATTTCTTCATGGTGATCTTGAAGAAGAAATCTATATGTCCCAGCCTGAGCACTTTGTTGAGAAAGGTAAAGAAAAATTGGTATGCAAATTAAAGAAGTCTATGTATGGGTTAAAGCAGTCACCTAGAATGTGGTACCATAAATTTGATACTTTTGTATTGTGTTTGGGATTTATAAGATCAAAATCTGATCACTGCGTATATTATAAAGCTGAAAGTGATCAAGTACTTGTTATTGCTCTATATGTTGATGATATGCTATTCATAGGAAATAGCAAGCTAATGATTTCTGATCTTAAGTCTCAGTTGTCTACTAAGTTCGAAATGAAGGATCTTGGTGTAGCAAGGTATATTTTGGGGATGGAGATAACCAGGGATAGGAAGAATAGGAATCTTTGGCTTAGTTAGAGTAAGTATGTAAGGACTATTCTTGAGAGATTTTGTATGAATGATTGCAAACAACTAGTGGTTCCAGTCATGCATGGAACAAAGCTATCTGTTGAGGACTGTCTGAAATCTCCTACTGAGATGGAGGACATGACAAATGTACCCTATGCTAGTGCAGTAGGCAGTCTTATGTATGCAATGGTTTGTACAAGGCCAGGCATTACCCAAGCAGTGGGAGTACTTAGTCGATTTATGGCTAATCTAGAAAGAACGCATTGGGATGTTGTGAAGAGAGTGTTTAGGTATTTAAAAGGAACTTTAGATTTTGCTTTGTGTTACCATGGGAACTTGGTTGAATCACAGAGGACTCTCAGCATTCGTCGTTATGTAGATTCTGATTGGGCAGGGGACATTGACAACAGGAGGTCCACCAGTGGATACATTTTCACATTGAATGGTGGTGCAGTGAGTTGGATGAGCAAGCAACAAGCTGTAGTCTCTTTGTCCACTATGGAGGCTGAATACATGGCAGCTACTCATGCTTGTAAAGAAGTTGTATGGTTGAAACGTTTGTGTTCTAACATTGGTTTTGATGCAAGGGAAATAACTATTTTTTGTGACAGTCAGAGTGCAATTTGTCTAGCAAAGAACCCTACTTTCCATGCCATGATGAAACATATAGACATACAGTACCACTTTGTAGGAGATATGGTGGAGGATGGAAAGGTCAGTTTGGAAAAGGTTGATACTCTGGAGAATGTTGTAGATTCATTGACGAAGCTAATGAGCACAGACAAGTTCAGGTGGTGTGTCAGTTCAATGGGCCTTAGTGCCCATGATTTTCAGTAAGTTATGTTGTGCTCTGGAGGTGCCTGTATGATAATTGTCAAGTGGGAGATTGTTGGAAATATGTGCCTCAAACAATACAGGCTGAAACCTCCATTAGAGCCAAGTAGGTGTGACATCTTCATTGTCTGGCCGAATAGCAGTTTGATTCATTCTATTTTGAACAGGTGGATGTGACCTTGTTTCTATCTTGTTGAATGCTTTCTTGTGGAGCTATCGCTGTGACAAGGAGTGTTCGGTATGACCTCTTAGCGCTCGGGAGACCTCTGGCCGACAAGCCATTCAATTGTAAATCGAGGAGACTCATGGCGACTACGGGCTTCGGGATAACTGAGGGTTCTCGCTAAGAAGTCTCAGCGAAGTTTTAATGTCTCGCTGATAGGAATACTGTTGATGTCTTGGCAGTAACATAAAGATCCTGGTGTGAGGTCTTAGCGAACAGTAAAGGTCACGCTGACGGCGACACATCCAAACGTTCATCAGAGTAACTCAAAGTGGTCGAGGAAAGGTCTTGGCAAGAGTGTTAAGTCTTGTCGATAGCCGATGGCTATCGGGGTAACCCAAATGGTTCAGGAAGAAGTCTCGGTGAATGATGTATGTCTCGCCGATGATGAGGGTTCTTTAGCATAGGTATTGGAAAACGGTGGACATCGATGTAACAATATTTGTTCGGTATGTTCTCTCGGCAAAAGATGTAAGTCTTGGCAACTATTCAATGAAGCTCGATATGACTTGTGTCTTCGGTATAACCTTTGGTGGCTCGCTATGATCTCTTGGCGAAAGCGATAGGTCTGGGCGACTACTTGGTGTTTTGGCGCAACACTGAAAGCTCTATGGAACATCTTGGCAACTATGGTAACTCTTGGCAATACCGATATGAAGGTTATGTGGCATCGGTGAGACACTGTTAGTGTCTCACCGAGATGCCAACATAGTGTGAATTCTATTGACCGAGTAAGACCATCCTATGTGGAGTCTCATGGACCAATAGGAGAAGCCAAATCTAAACAGTTGGAAGACAATCAGTTGTGACGGTTCTGTGAGGAAGTTCGACAGACAAGGAACGTCATGGTTATACTCTATGATTGCAGATTCTAATTAGTTAGTTTTTGGATCGACGAATGGTTGAGTGATTGTATTAGTAAATGAATTCTATTATGTAAAGACTGTAACTCAAAGGTTCCTGTACAAGAATGTTCATGGTGAATGTTGCTGCATAATGACACCAGAAAGATAAGTCTGGCATTTGTATGTAATCTCTATTACTGTAATACAAAGTGATTTCTCTTGGTGTGTTGGGTTTTTCTCCCGTAAGGGTTTTCCCACGTATATCTGGTGTTCATGTGTGATTGTCAAATACTCTATTTCTGTTATCTGTTACATAGTGCATCTTAGTTGAACTGTAATTGGAAAATTTAAACATATATCTGCATTCTTTCTTGAGGTATTGATGTTAGGAGAATTGTTTCCGCATCTGATTTTCCTTATAGAATGCTCTTGTGGATGCTCAAATTCTCTTGTGAACTATCTTGAATTCTAGTTAAGAATATGAGTGAAAGAACCTTGTATTTATACTCAATTATACAAGAATTCCCAAAATTACAACACTACAAGCAAACATCATATCTAGGAGAATAAAATCCTACTAAAAATTTGAATTAAATTTGACTTTGGGTCACATGAGACACACTCACCCAAGGTGGTGGATGAGTCCCATTCTAGGCATAATGAATGGGACCAAAAACCAAAAGTGCTTAGAAATGTGTGAAAACCTTTTCAGGGCCAAAAGATCCAGGTGGGACCCATTCGCCCAAGGTAGAAAATGAGTCTGAGATCACCAAATCTGGTCCACACAAGCCAAAAACATCTAAATTATGATTGTTCAATGATTGGTGTCAAGATTATCCTTGAAAAGATGCATAAATGAGGCTTGTGCATGGAAAATAGGGCCAATTAAGGTATAAGAAAGCCCAATTATTAATGGCAAGCCTAGAGAAATGTGAAAGTGTCTTACAAAACTTTGTAACACTCCAAATAAGGAAATATTAAGGTTTATTTTGATTGAAAAGAGGTTTATTAAGTTTGATTATTTGATAAAACCCAAGACAAGTGTGAAAGTGAGTTACAACACTTCACAACACTTTAGTAAGGTACCATTAAATTTCATTAGTTTGCAAGGGTCCAAAACTTAATGTGAATGTGTTATCCACATTACAACACTAAATTAAGTCAACATTAACCCCAAATCACAAGAATGGCCTAAACAAACCAGAAAAAATAGAAGGGTTACTTTTTCAGTGACTCCAATATATAATGAGCTTAATAGCATGCATAGTACACCATAGATTAACTAATTCATACAAGATGAACTGTTATTCAGAGGGCACTAACTATTTATACCACAAGGACCTAGGGAAGAGAACATAATAAAATAAAATCATAATTATATGCTAGATTGGTTGAACATTTCAAAGAGGATAAGAATTTAAACATTTGAATAAGATGTACCATTTATTGAAGGTTAGAATAATTATCCAAAAATACTAGGATTTTTAGCATGCTAAAGGAGAGAGTAAAAACATGAGAATACAGAGAGATCATGGGTTGATATTAGGATGGAACTTGTACATGGGATACTCATAATTTAGAGTGGTAAGGATTTAATCGTTATGGTTGATATATTTTAAAATTAGATCATTTAAAGCTTGAAATAAGACCAATTATGCCACACATGTTTCAAATTTATTCTTTATGGAAGTTGTAAGGATACAAAGTTTATAAAAAATATAATTTTAGATTGTGATACCAAATTTACATTAGAAAGTTGTTGATTAATATTTGAAATAAATCACATATGTATGTGAAATTCAACATATCATGCTCCAATGGATGGATAGATGAAAGTCGTTATGTATGTCTTGTGATACCTACTAATGTGCTTCATTAGATTCATGCTTAAGAAATGGTATTAGGTAGTACCTCAAGTTGAATTAGCATAAGATGATGCTATTAGTTAAAGGATAGGTAAAAATATATTTAAAATTATTCTTTTTCACAACCCTAGAGCTATTTCAAATTAAGAAAACATCTAAACTTTAAAGGTCGTGTTAGAGTTGTTGAAAGCAAGGAGTTTACTAAGAATATGTAATATTTACACTAGAAAATAAAGGAAATGCAAACTTGGAGGAAAAACATCAAGTTGACTCAAGGAGGAGAGAAAATAATTTGGAAGTAGGGTACATGGTTCTTTAGAACTATGGTGATGCTCTCTCGCTCCTCCCATTCCTCCTACTCTTCTATATGTTCAAATTTTGTTTTCCTACCCCATGCATCTTCTCCTACCTATTATTTGGTCATCAATTTGATTTATTTGCCTTCATTGGTGATTAAGGGCCCTCTTCCTCTTGTCTTGGACATGGTTATGGGCCCTTTATCTCCTATGATGGATGTGACTACCCTTTTGGATCTTTTGTTGGTTGTGGTTCTAGGTCCTCTACCTCTTGTGTTGGATATGTCTTCCCTTCTTGTTTTTCCTCTATTTTGGGTCAAGGCATATACCCCTCTAGCTAGGTTTGGTTTTGTTCTAGTTGCACCTATTTCTTTCATGTTGGCTTCCTTGTATGGATCCTTTCTTGATGTTTTGAGGTCTCTAATGGGGGTGTTGGGTTGTATTGCTCATCCATGGGTTCCTTTCCCTTGTGCTAAGGCTACCCATGTGATCTCCCTTAGGAGGGAAGTCACAAAGTGTATTGATTTATTCTTTGATAAAGGCTTGATCTATAGGTTTTCCCATTAGTGAACTTCTATTCCTGATTTGAATCTTTGGATCTTGAAGCATTGGACACTTTAGTGGAGGGTAAGATCAATATTTACCTTTCTACTAGGGGTTTTTTTTTTGTTTATTTAGATTCTATTGAAGATAGACGAGTTATTTTAAATAATGGCTTTTCGGAATGGGATTCTAATATTCTCTTAATTCAATCTTAGGTTGCTTCATTTAACCCTTTGAAGGAATCCATTGATATTCTTCCTATTTGGGTGAGATTTCCTTATCCCCCCTTACATTTTTTTTGTCCCTTTACTTTTGAGGACATCGGTAATGCTCTTGGTAAGTTCTTAAAGGTGGATCTTGCTTCTAAAAACTTTACCCGCACCTCCTTTGCATGTATTTTGGTGGAGGTTGATTTGTCTCATTCTTTACCTAGCAAGGTTGTGCTTCAAGTTAATGGTTGGTCATGGACTCAACTTGTGGACTATGAAGGAATCGTGCTTCATTGCAAGCACTATTTTTCTATTGGGAACTTGGCCTATGACTTCCCTTGTGATTATCATAAAGCATCATCTTCCACTTAGTTGAAGAATGCTCTTCCTGACCATCTTATCGTCTACCCCAATGATGATTCTATTGTTGCTATTGATGAATTGGAGTTTCCTTCTATGCCTTCTCCTCCTACATAGTTGAATAATAATATTTCCACTCATTCTCTTATTTCTCCTATGATTCATGATGATCGAGTATTTCACAAGGAAATTTTTTCTCCTCTTGGTTCTCTTGCTAGTTTTATTTCTTGAAATAGGCACTCCAAGGGGGATTCTCTCCCTTCTTGCCTCAATTTTTCAAATTTGGTTAATGACTTTTCTTGGATATTTGTACAACATAGGAAAATATGTCTTCCTAAGAAGGACTCCATTTTGCTTGACAAGCCCTTGGGGCCAAATTTGTTGGGTTCAAGCTCTATTGCTTGATATGTTTCTCTTCTCTTTCCTATTTTTGTGTTGTTCCTATTCAGTTTTAGGTTCAAGGCCCTTCCCTACTTTTTTAATAAAAAAATGATCAAGTGGATTAAAAGTGGACCCTATAGAATTGTGAATAAATATTCACCAAATTCATATGAGATAGACTTACCAAAGGGTCTATACATTTCACCAATATTTAATTATTCTAATATGCACCTATTAAGAGGGAAATGCATCACAATAGATAGAGAAAGAGGAAAAATCACAAAAGAGATGGAAGGCACAACTACCTAAGAAATAATGAGAAAAGATTGAGGCTATTTTGGATTCTATAGTAGCTTGAAAAACTAGGGATGGATAATATATAGAATATTTGATGAAACAAAATAATAGACTAGTGTAGAATGTTGCTTGGTTAAGTCTAATATAGATTAAGAAGTTTAGACTAATTTTGTAACAACATATAGTTTTAGTTATGAGATGGGGTTTACAATTTTATTAATTGGGTGCTTTGATGTAGAGGCATCATGTTTTATCCCATATAATTCTCATTACTCTCTTGTCTATGAAATGTTTAATATTTTCAAAATTATTATATTTCTACCCTTTAAATTTAGAAAATCCCTTATATCATTTAATTCTGGAGCTATTTCATCTACTCTTGATCATATTTATGAGAAAAAAAATTATTTCTAAAATATCTTTTGAACTCTCTATTCATTATTCAAACAAAACCTTATCCTTCTATAGAATGTCACAACTATTCCTAAGCTTACATTTATTTTCTAAACCAAGAAATCTAACTCAAGAATAATGCTCCCCTCCTCTTTTCATATACTATCTGTAACTCTAAAGATGCAAGTAATATTGAATCAAAAATAGCTTAACTCATATGCTTAACCTATTTTCAAGATTAAATAAATTTAATTCACCTCCTAAGTTACTCAACAATTACAAAGTGAAGAGTGACCATCGTCACCCAAATCAGATAAAGGGTCAACAATGGAATCTTTAAGGATATATCATAAAATTATTAATAAAAACTAAAATAATTTTAAAGAGAAATATCTCTCACACAAACATTAGATGTGAATTGCAACTTAAGAATTTAAATTCTTAAAAATCATTAAAAACACTTACAAAGTCATAAATGTGTGTTTGAAGGGTGCATAGTCTTCAAACTTTCCTCCAAAATTATAAATACAAATTCATAAATAAATTAGAATATATATATATATTCCTTTGAGATTATTTCTAACATAAATACTATCATCCCAAAATTAAAATTTACATTTGAATTAAATAAATAATATGTATTTAGTATTCATTAAAATTATACCTATGCATATTAAAATTATACCTATGCATTTTTCAAATGAGATTTAAATATTCAAACATGAATAAAACTAATTCAATAAAAGTTCGAGAAATTTATACATTATATACTTGGCAATCAATCACATAGCGAATGTATACAAGTTATTCATAATGGTTGTAAATCACAATTGACATAGATAGTAAGGTATCACTAGTTTAAAAATTATCATGTCTATTCCTCCACAAGATAGAGGAAGAACGCTGAAACATAACTATGTCATTGTTCTCGTGTTTATTTGTTGGACGTTTTACAATACACTTATGCAGATTTCAAAAAAAATTCTGAAACAGACTTTGATTTGTAAACTGGACCCATCAAAGAGGATATCGCATCATTTTGTTTTCTATACTTTAACCTTTCATGTTTCTATTACTGATATTTCTACTCACAGCTATCAATTACAGATATTGATGAATTTATGCTTATCTATGCATCTTAATAGATTGGCTTAGATTAAACCTAGGAAATGTTTATTTTCTTATAAGCTAGTATATCATTTTTTACAAACAATATTTTATCTTCTTCAAAATTCTCACTTGAAATAGTTCTTATATATTTGGAACTTTCACATAAATCAATTTTAAAACATCGATTGTTAGATGATCAGCCAGCTTTCCTTTCAATGTGAAATTACATTTGATGCTGGCGTTTTATTCACAATTGATGCAATTAAACATTTGTGGAAAAGAAAAACGAATATGGGTTTCACTGGGTCTCCCAACGCTGAGACTCGGAAGCAGACCCTTCCACATTATGAGCGAGCAACCCATATGCCCGGTTCTGTCCTGAGAAAACAGCCTTCTTGGAGGTGTGGCAGCAGGGTCTTGGGTCTTTACCATTGCCCTCGCAGTTTGCACAGCCAGCTAACTGTTCTGAGAAAACAACCTTCTTGGAGGCCTGACAGCAAGGTCTTGGATCTTTACCATTGCTCTCGCAGTTCGCACAGTCGGCTAACTGCTCCATGCCTGTAAGCAGATTATAATTGTTGCCAGGATGTGGGAACGTTTTCTCTGTGAAAACAACCTTCTTGGAGGTGTGGCAGCAGGGCCTTGGGTCTTCACCATTGCCCTTACAGTTCGCACAGCCAGCTAATTCTTCCATGCCTGTAAGCAGTTCATTGTATCTCTCAGAATGTGCGAGGGTTTGTTCTGTGAAAGCAACCTTCTTGGAGGTGTGGCAGCAGGGCCTTGGGTCTTCACCATTGCCCTCGCAGTTTGGACAGGAATCTAACTGTTCTGAGAAAACAGGCTTCTTCGAGGGTGGTGAGCAGCAGGGTCTTGGGTCTTGACCATTACCATCGCAGTTCTCACAGGCACCTAACTGCTCCATACCTGTAAGCAGATTATTGTTATTGGCAGGATTTTGAGGGTTGTGTCGAGCGGAGACATGGACCGTAAACAAAAACAAGAGCGCGACAAGCCGTATGCTTATTTTCATGCCCATCAAACTCCTCATATTAAAGGTTGAGAGCCTTTGCTAAATCAAATACAAAGGAAAATCTTTACGTTTCCACTGAATAAGAGGATAGTAAATGAAGATTGAGATGGAATATAATACAATGTAATGGCCCATTTATAGAGGAATTTGCAGCAATACTAGTAATGGTATTTGCAAAAAAAACCATTCAAAGTCATATAGCGTAGGGTAGACGGTGAAATTGAGGAATATGTGTCTTTGACAGAACTTAAAAGGTGATTTTATTCAACTTAATTGTTTTGACTATGAAAGTTTTGACTTGCTGTTTTTAATTATAATTGGCTGTTTGACTATTGAACTGATGATTTTCAAATAAAGCTATTTCAAGGAAGTTGTTTGTCATTTCAAATGTTATAAAAATATTTGCATATTCAAATTGATATTTAAATGAGAAGATTTGAATTTGGGGTCAATCGTAAGCCCTTCATGATCAAATTTAGGCAATGCAAAATTTGACCTAGAATAGGGTAATGTAAATTGTGGGATCAAGAATAGATGTATGGAAGTTTGGTCTAGTCATTAGAACTAATTTGTGGAGATAGGTACAATGAGAGCTAAGATAAGTCAAATGTATAGGAATATGTACAAGGAGGAGTAAATGGAGAGCGATAAGAATCAAGAAGTTTCTCAAACATAACACAAAAGTGTGTCACTTGTTTATATGTAATTGTATTATGTCATTACTTCAAAATGGTCCTTAGAAACTAAATGGCAATTGGTACAAGTAACAAATTTTATCATTAAATTTAACTCATGTTTTGAAGTGAATGTGAATAGGTTTGATTCCATGATTTCCAAGATTTCCAAGGATGAAAAAATTCAAGAAAAGTTATAACATGCAAATAGGGAGTAATTTTGAATGATAATTGTTATAGACCTACCATCTAGTGCATTAAATAATAATTTTATCTTGCAACAAGATGCATCTTTCAATTTCTGAAAAATAATTTTCAAAAATTACTTATGATTTCACTATCACAAATGCACCTAGCATGTTTATTCAGTTAATGAACTATGTTGAGAATATTATTAGAAAAAAAAATAATTATTTACTTGATTATATTATGATCTTTACCAACAATAGGGAACAATATTTGTTGCATATTATATAGGTTTTGTGAAATGTCTGTTGGTGAATATTTGCGTATTACATTGTAACTATCAGTTGGTTGTAGTAACTGTTGGTTGTCAGTTACTCAAACACTTATGCCTTCCCGTACCTTTCTATATGTATTGTTTGTGAAAAGAAAGAAGAGTAAAAATTGAAGATGCAGAAAACAGAGCAATTACAAAAGAAAAACATAAAAGAAGTGTGACACCAGAATTTATCATGGTTCACCAAAATATGGCTACATCCACAATGAGCAGAGGAGTTTTATTATTCTCAACAACACATTTACAAGAGAAGTGCAGCAAATTTAAAAGTTACAATTCACTCCAATAAAGGAACGTGAATAGGCACAGAATTGGAGGGAAAAGAAAAAGCCCGTTGGCCTTCAGCACTCAACAGTTTGATTAATATACAATTCAGTTTTATGCATTTATCTGTCATTTGGTATCAGAGCGTCTAACTGATCTTGTGCCATGTGAGGCGTGTGGAACTCTGTGCATAATCCTATTGTAGAAGGCGTGGAAACATGTAGATTCATTCCTGAAGATGAGTGCTGCCAGTATACATAGTTTGAAGGAACATGAATGCACTTGCTGAGCATGGAGATTTGTACCGTAAGGATTCAGATTATTTTCAAGGTTTATAAATCTAAAAGGATGAGTGAATAATCCTGCGCAACATAAGGAGAAAGACTGAATGATGATTACAAATATTTGAAGTCATTCAAAGGGACGTTGGAATCTGCAGTCGAATTTGAATAGTCACTGGGTTCATTTGTAGCAGTATCAAATGCAACTCTCCAATCGTCATTTATCGAAACTGGTGTGCTAGGTCCACTTCCAAAACCTCCATTTGCAGAAAAATTATCACTTGCTGCTCGAACATCATGGACGTGAGGAAGCCAATTAACATTGAACGTTTATCATAAACCAAAGTCATATCGACCATTTGGTTTCATGTCGTGGACGACGGGTTGCAAGGTATTATTTAATCTCATTGTTGTTTACTGTGGCACTTTAAAAATGTGGATAATCATTGGGAAGTCAGCGACAATAATCTCATTCCAGATAGCATCTGTTATCGACCTCTGACCATAACGGATTTATGTACGTCTTCACTGGCACTGAGTAAGATCAATTTCTTTGGCTGGAGTAATTATTTCTGTCATATGTATCTTATATACTAGCCGGAAAATATATGAATTCGGGTATGTTCTATGACTATTCTGGAATTAAATGAATGATCATGCCTCATAGTAGTGTTTTGATGCTTTTGTGTTTGGACAATTGTTTGCAATGAAAAATCTGGTTTTAAAAAGCTAAATAGAATAGAAGTGAGTTGATCAAATATCATTGAAGTGAGTGCATTATATAAGATATGAAAAGGGAAGTTTCATTTCATGTATATCAAGCATGCCATTATGTACTGGTATGTTGGTGAAGGTATGGAAGAAGGAGACTTATCTAGAGGTTAAGAGGATGAGGACCCATAGAATCATCCAATCAAGAGTGGGACAATCATTCATTTGTGGTATATTATGATTCATAAATGGTTATATGGTCATTTGAATGCATCTCTTATTAGTGGTGACTTGGAGGTAAGTTTCTTTGCAAGAGGTGTAATTCAAATTAATTTTATGAGTATTGTGAGATGCCAAGCAGTTTATATATCTTCCCTAAGATGTGTCAATCAAGTAATCTATCTTCTTACTTCTGGTGCTTGGGAAAGTGCATTCCAAAACATTAAAACAATTGTTGAGTATCTTGTATATGAGTTATGCTTGGAATTTTGAGGCTATCTTTGCTACACCTGTGAGGCCTCCAAAGACTCATCCAAGACATCAAATAGATAAAGTGTAAAAAAAATTACTAGAGGCCGGTGGCACCAAAGGATGGAGGAATTTCCATCATCTCAAGTTAGCTTCTCACTTTGAGATGATGCTTTGCATGAGAAGAATTTTTGGTTTTTGTTTCTTACTTTTCCTTATTGTTGCAGACAGATTTGAAGAATACATATATTATGAAGTTTGTTTTTTGGAGACAGGTAAGGGGTTTTGGTGTTGATCTCACTATGGATGATTGTCCAACGAGCACTTGAGGCCGTGATCTGAATTATACCCTTCGAAGGGTCATTTGAAAACTTGATGGAGCCATGTGTTTGGAGAGCTCAATATGGATTGTTGTCGAATAATTCAAAGAATTTGTGATTTGGGAGTTCATGGGAGGAAGAACTCGAGAATTTGGCTAGGGGCTACATCTTTATGAGGGTTAAGAGATAGTTTGATGGAGTTCCCCTTGATTCAAGATTTGTTACTTCAAGGAAGATCTTCACAAAGATGTATATATATTTTTTAATCAAAAGGTTTTGTTATGTAAGCCTTAAGGGGGGATCCCTTGGCAAAGTGAATAAGAGATTTTAGGGGTACATTTATAGGAACAATGTAATAAGGGGGGAATGTTGGTGAATATTTGTGTATTACATTGTAACTATAATGTAACTATCAGTTGGTTGTAGTAACTATTGGTTGTCAGTTACTCAAACACTTACGCCTTCCTATACCCTTCTATATATTTTGATGTATTGCTCGATTAATATACAATTCAGTTTATGAAGGAGAAATTGGTCTATCTTGTTGGGATTAAGGTGTCTCAACCTTAGAGTCCTAATATTGATTTAATTGATGTATTATTGTATTTATTTGTATTATTTAATTGCCTATGGTGTTGTTACAAATTGGGACCCACTGGTTGAGTGGCATCCCCATTGGAGGTGACTGGATGAAACATAATCATCCCAAGTGGACATAGGTGTCCCACTTTGAAATATTTTACCTATGATAGATTATATGATGCATCATAAGGAATCTTCATGCATGGGTGAAAGTTGGTGCCCAAGTTGGTTATGACAAGCTGTAAGAGAATCGGGTATTCTTGGTCAGATATGACAGATTCTCTTACAACTGTAAGTTCTTTCAACTATGACAAATTCTATGACAGCTGTAAGATGTGTAAGGAATTTTCATAAGCTATTTTTAATATATTCTAGGCACCCAAGCTTGAGGAAGAAATATTTGCATGTTTGACCATTGTAAGGGGTGTAAGGGAATATGTTACATGTGTCCAAATGCATGTCTATGGAATGGAAGATTGTGCCATGTGGATTTGGACACCCCTTTCATTCTAGATGCTTCTTGAAGCTTGTATCACTCTATATATTGAGAGGCTTGCATTGTAGAATGCACAGTTTGTTTGTAGGTAACAAACTATTGTCAATATCACTCTAGAACAAGTGTTCATTTTGAAGCACTTGTGTTGAATCTTTGTAATTGGAGATATGTTATAACTCTTATTTGATCTAATAAAGAAGTACTATGCTTTTAGAGGGTAGGGTTTTTAACTAAAAAGGGTTTTCCCCACATATATTTGGTGTCATTGTTTTATGCATTCTTGTTGTTATATCTATTATTCTATGAATGTGTTTTCTCTTATTGTAACAGAATAACATGTTAAAAAAAAAATTTGTAACTCTCCCTTACTTAGATTAGTGTCTAGGAAGCTATTTCCATTCAATCGACTTCCTTTGAACAATTGGTATAAAATTCTGGCTAGCCTTGGTTCCTTTGTTGGTTCAGAAGGGTCTTTTGAGCTGATCTTTGTTTCATTTGGAGGTTTGTAGAAGTGTGTGTTTTGTTACCTTTTTGTAGGAAAGAGATGGTAGGCACATCTGTGACAATTGAGATGGAGAAATTTAATGACAGTAATTTTGAACTTTGGAAGCTCAAAATGGAGGACATGCTTGTAGACCATGATCTATGGCTTGCAATTTCTAGAACCATGCCACAAGGAATGAAACAAGAGGATTGGGATCTCATGGATAGGAAATCCAAGGGTCTTATTAGACTCTGTTTGGCTAATTCCATCCTCTTGAATGTCCATAAAGAGTAAACTTATTCTTCTTTGTGGAAGAAGATTGGTGATATCTATCAAGCTAAATACCTAGTAAACAAGCTTTTATTGAGATAGAATATGTATTCTCTAAATATACAAGATGGAGGATCCATTGCAAATCATCTAAACTCTTTTAACATGTTGATTGCACAATTGGGTTCCATTGGAGACAAGGTTGATCAACAAGATCATTGCATGCTCCTTTTGTGTTTGTTATCAAACTCTTGGGATCACCTAGTAATGGCTATTGGAAGCACTACTTCCACCTTCAAGATGGATGAGGTTGTTGCCTCATTATTATCCAAAGAGATGTGAAGGAAGTCTTCTGAGATGGCCAAGGAGGCCCTTGCAATTTGTGCTAGACCAAAGGCGAGAGGAAAAGAGAAAGACAAGAAATCTAAGCCAAAGTCTGAGGGAGATCTAAGTCTCTTGGTAAGAATTCCAAGGCAAAATTTTGGAATTGTGGTTTAACTGGTCACATTCGAAAAGATTGCAAGAAAGAGAAGAAGAAGCAAAACAAGGCTTTATCTGATTCTAAATTCGAGAAATCATCTCAAGATGATGGAGAAGCATTTATTGCATCCTTAGCAACCCATGCATCAGATGATGTGTGGTTGATGGAATTGGGTGCAACCTTTCACATGACTTCTCATAGAGATTAGTTCTTGAAGTATAAGGATTACAATGGCAGAGAGATGTACCTAGGTGATGACTCTCACCTAAATATTGTTGGTCATGGAAGAGTCAAAATTAGATTTCTCAATGGAAGAGTGAAGGGGATTGATGGTGTCTTGCATATCCCGGGTTTGGCACGAAACCTACTTTTTGTAAGTAAACTAAATTATTTGGGATTGCAAGTTTCTTTTCTAGTTGAGGATGTAAGATGAGTAGAGGGTCTATGGTGTTGGCTAAGGGTGTTTGTATTGGCACTTTGTTTCAACTTGATGCATGCACTGTACAATGCAATAGTTCTTTTGATGCACCGAAGAAGAGATCTTTAGATTCTTCATCCTCACCATTAGATCATACCAAGAAGAAGCATGTTGTGGCTACATCCGATGGTCAAGCATTTTAGGTACCTAAGGGTTCTCATTCCATGGAAATGAAGCTTCCTGTAGAGAAGACAATGTTATGGAACCAACAACTTGGCCACATTAGTGAGAAGGGTCTTAGAACCTTGAAAAATAAGATCCTTTTTGAAGGCCTTGATGATTTTAATCTTGAGTTTGACTTTTGTGAACATTGTGTATATGGAAAACAACACCTTGTTTCTTTTTACTCTATTTCTCATAAGTCTTTTGGTGTTTCAAACTATGTTCATTCAAATGCTTTTGGTCATGTAAATGTTCCTTCATTATCAAAATTTTTATATTTTGTTTCTTTCATAGATGATTATAGTAGGACATTTTTTTATTTCCTCATAAGTAAATTTGAATTCTTTAGTCAGTTTAGGGAGTTTAAGGCCTTGGTAGAAAATCATACTAGTAGAAAGATTTAGTGTTTGAGGACTGATAATGGAGGTGTTTTTTGTTCAGTAGAGTTTGACAAGTTCTATAAAGAGCACGAGATTGAGAGACATAAGAAAAATCCCTACACTCCATAGCAAAATGGAGTTGTAGAGAGGATGAGGAGAATGTTCATGGAGAGGGCTAGGAGTATGTTGAGTGGTGCTAGCCTTGAAAAAAAAAATTTGGGTGGTAGCTTGGTAGCCACTAAATGTTATTTGATCAATAGATATCCTAAATCAATGCTTGTTGGAAAGACACCTATGGAGGCATGGTCTAGTAAAAATCCTTCGATGAGACATCTCAGATTACTTGGTTGTGAAGCTTACACTCATGTTCCAATTGAGAAGAGGTCTAAGTTGGAGAACAAGAATGTGTTGCCGATCAGGATTGCACCCTTTAGGCAAGTTGCACTTGTCTATCTTGTCGCAACATGGAAACACTCTTTGGTTTGTGGGTAAACCAATTGGGGAGAGTGAATCTCCATAGTGGGATGGTTCCCTTCTAGCTAATCACCTAATCTATGCACCTTCAGGGGAAAGAGGAGTAGAAATAAAAACTGAAAATCATTAACACCTATGCTTGAGATGGTCAACTAGATATTGAAATTCTGATGAAACTTAGCTCACAACACTTATTTCACAACAATTAACTCTCACAATTCACCACAATCCATTTAGTTCATTAGTGTTTTTCATAAAGACTCTTGAAAATAGAATACAATATGCAACTTGAACCTATTGCAATCCTTGACAATAACCCACAACAATAGGACAAATAGGGATTCGATAATTTGAATCACAAAAAAATCACACTATTATTGTGGGCTCGTGACAAGAAAGGGAAATGGAGAAATCTACTGCTTTATTGCAAGTGGAGGAATAAGACATCAAAATCTGATTCAAAATAAGTTCACAAAGCTCTCAAAGTGACTAAGAGAGCAAGAAATTGAAAAAATTTGAACCCTAAGAAAATCAAGTTTCCTTAGATTTATAGCCAAGATGTGACCTTGTGGTGCAAAAAATAGAAAAAATCAGGTTTTTGTCCCTCCAAAAGGAAACTCTTTCTACATTTTTGAACTCCCTCAAAAACCCTAAAAAAATAGCTTCCAAAATAGCTCCAAATGGCATCAAAAAGCTGAAAACTTTCTACCATCCAAAGGTTGATCCAAAAAGGCCTCAAAATCAGGCGCTAACTACTAGAAACTAAAATTAGAAACTTTAGTTTGAAATCTCCTTTTTGAATTCACCCAAGTCTAAACTCAAGAATAGAAAGTTTTAGTGTGAACTAAAGTGCATTTTTAGCTGCATTTTAAATAACAACTAATCAAGCAATTTATAGAAACATTACTTAATCAGTTTTTTAAAGCGTGCAGTTTCTGAATTAAAAAATTGGTAAGCCTCCCATGTTACATCTGATTTTTCCAATTTTCCTCTAGTTTTCCTCTTTTGACCTCCAACTATTTTGATTTTTGTGCATTTACTTCTTGCAAAAAATCAAATATTACAAATGATGCTCCTTTACATAATTTGATTTTTATATAAAAAATCATAAAAATATATTTGGCTTATCATCCATTTAGGAAAAAAAGGATTGATAACCTAAGGTCATCACTTGGTTTCCAAATGAAATCAGCACACGAAAATCTCTAAGGCACTTAAGAAGGAAAATAGGGTTAACCCTAATGGGGCCCTACGCATGATATGTGTTTTGATTTTCTATAAAAAATCAAAAGAAAAAAATTTATAAGCCATAGGCTTATATCAGCCTAAGCAAAGGCAAGGCACTTGAAAAAAAAATGTGATAAAAATCACATGGGCTGATTGAAGGGTGAAAACCCTAATACACAAAAAGGACTCCAAAACATTCACTTTTCGGTCATTTGCATCGGCCTTTGGTGAAGGAAGACACTCTTCGTATGTGTGCTACCATGGGGAGATTTAAGGTTTGATATCTGAGCCTCCATCGAGCCTTTTCTCTTTGAATCTTCGATGCATTCAGCCTTTTGCCGTTAGTGGTAAGTCATCGACTATGTTTCTTGTACTTTCCTTGGTTTTTTTATGAAGAACAAGGCCTTAAAGGCCACGGCTATCATTATGTCTGATGCATTTTATTTTTTGTTTCTTGTCGACGACACTTTTTCCACCCTCATGGCCGACTATGGAGATTTGCTTAAGCTATATGTGGGGCTTTCGTCATAGCTCTATTGGACTTCCTCGTGGATATATGGAGGGTAAGCTTATATTTTCCTTATCTGTTGTATTCACGTTTTGATGCAAAGCTTTATTAAGCTTTTCCTTCATAGAAAATATGAAGTTCTGAAGATTTTAAGGTTGGGCCATTGTATATACCATGAGCCTTTTTTAATGTTTCCTTCCTCTGTTAAAAGAAAGATGGTGAGCTTGGCCCTCAACATGAGAATGCAAACATGAAACATATTTCAGATGAATCTTTTCTATTTCGAGGTTTCCAAAACCCTTCCATGGCCACGGACCTATGGATTTTATCTCCCTCCACTTACTTTGATTAGATGAAATAAAGGGCTCAACCCTCATTATGCAAATGAAGCACACAAAGAATGAAACTATTTATTCAAAACCTCCCTTTCATTGTGAGTTTTGATACTTCTAAAGTCATGACCTATAGCTTTCACTCCACAGTTTGAATACACAAAACTAGGGCTCAAACCCTTGACCTCTTCCTTTGCACTTGTATTTTGATCCTGAAACCCTAAGTGGGTACTGAGACTCATGAGAGAAAAAAACTTTGGCCTCTCTAGGTCGCAGGCATGAGAACATACATTTGGGTGTTCACCATTTTTATGAACTTGAAGTTGCTCATTTCATTTCTGTATTCTTAGAAACAACATCATGAAAAATTCAATGGAGTTTTCTGTAACCCGAGTTAGCATCATGTAATTGCATTTTCTGAAATCATGGCTTTATACTTAGGCTTTTTGTAGCATGAATACATGAAAAATGATTTCATTTTTATGCTCTTGTTGCTGTTATAGCTTCATTAATAAAATGCAGATTTACTTCTCATGCATACAATGATCATTATTTTCTTTATGTTTCTTTAACTTGCAATGCATAATAGAAGCTCCATTCACTTGTCACACTTGAATAACTTATCAAGTAAGCTTCATGCACCTCTGATTACACTTCTTGGATGTCACTATTATGTTGTTTGCATTCACTTGATTTCATTCATCAAATGCACTTGAAAACTTCAGAATGTATTTTATATTCACATTTTAAAATTAGACATATTTTGTCTTTCATCAACTCAGAGCATTGAAAATACTAAAATAGTACACAGTTTCTCTACAACCTCATTCATTATTGATGTTGTTCTGGACTGCATTTTGACATTTTGGAAACACTCTTTGTAACATATTTGATTTACTTCAATGAATTTTTTTAGTGCTTCATCTGTAAGCATTTGTCATGAATTCAATCCATTTCATGCTTCAAAACATGCACATTTCACTTCTTTTTTACAGTCTTATTCTTTATTTTGTGTTTCATGCAAACATTGAGTCATGCAATTAGATTTTCTCTCATGGTGGTGACACCAAAATACTGAAACAAGCTCAAAAACTTGCAAATTAACTTCATGAGACATATTTCATTTGTTCCCCAACACTTGATGCCTTGCATTTTGGTTCAACATGCCATCTTTGAATTCATTTTCTTCCTTCAATAGTATACTTGTAGAAACATTTTTACTTTGTTATTGGTGGGGCCAACTTCTCTTTTGTACTCTTCATGCATTTTTATCTCCTGGATAGCAACATGATGATGTGAAGCTATCATTGCATAGAGGATTTTGAAATAGAAGAACTTGATTATGTTGTTCTGGAGCATTCCAATTTGCTTCAGTTGTAATTGATGATTTTCAAACAAGGCATTGTATATTCCTATTCACTATCACATTATCAGATCATGCACTTGAACAATTGATCACTCATTATTTTCAATTCATTACATCTTGAGAGTTGACTATCCTGAATGGTCAACTATTTGATTCCTTTTGGCACTTATGATGCACTCATTTGATGGATTTCTTTCCTTGAGCATTTTGGATCTATTTCTTTCTCAATCCCTCTTTGGATGCTTGAGGGATAGCATGTTGGGTTTAAACCCTTGTGGGAGCCCATTTTACACTAAATGCTTTATAATATTCAAACTGGATCAAGAGCATGACTTGTCCTATACCTGCACATGGAAACAAACAATGTTTTTGATAAAGGGTAAAACGGGTTTTACAGGGACTCGAAACCACAAAGTTTACAACATAAAAGATATGAAAGAAAATTCCAACAAAAACAACTAGCTACACAAAAGCTAAAAAACTGAAAAAGCAGCAACCACCCGCAAAAGACCAGGAAGCTCAAAAAATCGAGCAGAAAAGCCAACAAAAAACTGCCCGTGACTAACCTAGAGTCTTCAGGATAGACTCTATCTCTGCCTCAAAATTCTACATCTCATGAACACCCTCCTTAAACGTTTGAATCATTTGTGGAGTGGGGGGAGCCTTCCTCTTTAGATTGGCCCTGGTTCTCTTAGAGATGCCAGCATCCTCCTCCTAGTATCTTTCATTGGTTTCCTCCATATCAACCACCAGAGATCCCTATTGGGCTTTGTCCAATTTCTCGGTCATGGCATTGATGATTATGGCATTGTGTCTGGCCATACGATTGTTTTGTTCACCAATGATTTTGATAGTATTTTTCATTTTTTCCTTCTCAATTTCAATATTTCTATTTTTGCTAGTTTGGTTCTGAGTGTCATTGCTGAGACCGTGATCTCTTCATTTCACCTCTATTTTTTCAATCGCCACAACCTTGGCTCCCAACTCTTCCAGCTTACTTTGTAGGGCCCAATTTTTTCATCTTTAGCTTGTTAATTTCATTGAAAGTCCATTTCGAAAGTTTGAAATGGGTATCAGCATTATTTCTAGCTAAATTCAAAACATCCTCAGAGGGATCCCTATCAGTGTTGAGACAAGTATTAGCAGGGACAGGAGTGATAGGGGACCCAGTTCTAGCAATTCTATCCACTGACGGGTCAACAGAGGGCTCAATATTATTAGCACCAGACGCCTCAGAATCAGAGGAATCTTCAGAGTACAATACAAGGTTTTTAGCCTTGGGATTCTTATCAACAAAACTAGTTTGAAGGGAGGGGCTTCCCAGCTTAGGCACAACACAACTTTTAACAGTAAGAGGGTTAGGGCTTTTCTTGCCCGAATGGACAACAGGCAGACTAAGGACAGTTCTAGTCGGACTTAAATTGGGCAAAAACCACGAGCAGCTAGGTTCAATATCATCATCCTCAGAGTCAGGGGAGGCTTCAAGATTAGCAGGGATGGGAAATTTTTGGTAATGCTCCACAATTAATCTAATCAGACTAGTATGCAAAATAGGGAATCTTCTAGGGTTTTTTTTGTGGTCATCCAAACTTTTCCTCAAAGAGTAAAAAAGAGAGTAAGGGAAAGAAACCCTTACCTTGTAGCGGAAATGGTTGAGCAAGGCAAAGTGATAACCATAGACCCTGGTGAAATGACCATCCATAGTTATGTACTCCATGATGACACGTAGGACCTTTCTCCACAAGGTTTTTATGGTGTCGGCATCAAAGAAGCTATTAGCAATTTTTACAAGTTTATTTTTTTCTTTCTCCTTTTTAGGAAATCTGACAACAACATCGTTAGAAAAACCCCTATCCCTGAAAATTTTTTTCCCATCAGTCAACATTCCCCTCACTTCAACTATCAGGTTTTCATTGAGCTCAACTTTCCTACCAAAAAGGGTAAGATTCCCATTATCCCAATTTTTCACAAAAAGATCCATAGCCTCTTGACTGGAACCATGGAGCTTCTCCAGGAATGGAAGCAACCCCCCACTTTTAACTTTATTCAAAGCTTTAACATTTCTTGTGTGCATCTTATAGCTGTCTAGCTCAATTCTTTTCCTGTCTCCACCCATCTTAGCAAACACAGTGGGGCACACAGACACGGTATCTTTACTACAACTAGTCCCGCTAAATCTAAGAACCCACAAAGCATGCCAATCCACCTTGTAGAAAAAGAAAATAAGCTCAGTCCCATACAATCTAATGATTGTGATGTGATAACTCCATCATGTCCTCATTAAAGAGATGACATGCCTCTTGTCCGTGTGATTTATCATAATTCAATAAAGCGCATAAATTAACACTTAGATCATTAAAGTTTAAGCAAGTGCTATGATCATTACTCCTAACTCCTTCATTAGCAAAAAAAATTTCCACGGCATTAGCTTCTCTATAGGCATGTGAGATTTTAATTTTGTTGAACTTCGCAAGAGTCGAGGTGGCATCATCAATCCATGATTTAATTGTCCACGAGGGGGGGGACTTGCCACAAAGATAGTCAATGATATTTTTGGAATCACCTTCAAGCCAGAGATTTTTAAAGTCAAGACTATGGGATAAATTTATAATGTGGAAAGCGCCAACAGCCTCAGTGAAATGATTGGTTTGGGACCCAAGAGGAGTGGTCATTGCACCAAAAAAGTTGCCAAAGGAGTCCCTTATGAATCCACCACAACCCACCACCCCCAGATTACCTTTAGCCGCACCATCAAAGTTAGCTTTCACCCATCCATTAGGCGGAAAAGACAACGAACATCCTCTCTATCCATCTTGGCTTTTTTAGGGGCGTAAGGAAAATCAAGACTAATATTCCATTCCTTGGTAACTATAAGGTCATAAGACGATTGAGCCGCTTTCTCAGAATTACTAACCTTCTGGGGGATAACATTGACATTCTCTTTCAAGAATCTGATAATTTTATCAAAAACAATATCCACCAGAGCTTCTTTATCTCTGTAAATTCTATTGTTGCGTTCTTTCCAAAGAACCCAAGCAACATGAGGGAAAGAGAAGTCCCATAAAAACTTGAGAACATGATTATGAGTCAGAGCTTTAGATTGGAGGAAAAAGTCTTCAACAGATGAAGGAAAAACCCAAGAGAGATGCCAAGAGCTGATAATTTTTTCCCAGATTGAAGCAGCAAAAGGACAATGAAGGAACATATGATGCACTGACTCCGCTTCCCTCTTACAAAGAAAAAATTTATTAGGTATTTGAAAGCTACATTTACATAGGTTATCAATCATAAGCACCTTATTTTGGAGAAGGATCCAGAAAAAAAATGTTGATTTTAGGTACGAAATGTTTGAACCAAGCCTTCAACCAAAAGAGAGGAGAACCCTGGGAAGAAGTAATCCTGGCAAAGGCAGACGAAACAAAATAGTTTCCCGAGGGTTCATCAATCTAGCCAAGATGATCTTCCAACTGATCAGAGTAGAGTCTACCAGCCAATAATGATGACTGAATAGGAGCAAGAGCCTGACTGATAAGGCATAGATCCACCCATTTTCCATTCACTCTGTAGTCTTTCACATAAGATATGAAACGAGCTTTGAAATTCTCAGCCCACCCACTAAAAGAATCAATTTTTATAAGGGGATCCTTGAACAACCATCTGTCCTCCCAAAATCTAGTTTGGTTTCCACTTGTAACTTGCCAACCAGTTCCTGAGTCCACAATATTTTTCCAAATGATCAGATTATTCCAGCAGGTTGAACCTCTAGGAAGAAGATGGGACTCCTTTAGAATAATAAGAGAACAATTGTTCTATACATATTTACTAGCTAGAATATCAGTCCATTCACCTGAAGATGAGAAAATTCTCCATATTTGTTTTGCTAGAAGGATCTTGTTGACCATTCTGATTCTTCTAAGACCTAAACCTCCAGTCTTTTTTGGTCTACACACCAGATCCCATCCAATTAAAGGAAGTCTTTTCTTTTCTTCGACACCCAACCAGAGGAATCTTTTTTGAATCTTTTCTATGGCATCCGCAAACTTACCTGGAATCTTGAAGAGGCTCAGAGCATAGATCAAAAAATTCTGTAGGGAAGCTTTGAGGAGTTGAAGTTTTCCCTCTTGACTTAGCAGAGCTCCTTTCCATCCAGCAAGCATTTTGCTAAACCTCTCAACCAACAAAACCCAAAAGGATTCAGGAGGTTTAAGGCTCAAGGGTAAGCCAAGATAGGTGGCAGGCAAGGAATCCACCCTACAACCAAGGATTCTAGCAATTTTGGTCTGTCTGTGAGCCGGGGTATTGAAGAAGAACAAAGAACTTTTTTTATTATTAATCAGCTTTCCAGACGCTCTCCCATATTTATCGAGCAAATATTTCAAAGTTTTACCTTCCGAGACCGAGGCTTTACCCAACAGCATAGTATCATCAACAAATTGTTGATGAGAACAAACCATGTTACTTGAGGAAGGGTTGAGACCACGAAGGGATCTGTTGTCAATCAGTTTTTTTAAGTTTCTTCCAAGACTCTTAGCCATGATAGTGAATAAAATAGGAGAAATAGGATCATCCTGTCTTAGACCTCTGGTACTTTGGAAGAAAGTAGTTGGAGATCCATTAACCATAATAGAAATAGAAGCAGTAGACACAAGTTGTTCCACCATTTGAAGAACCCTGTTGCAAAATCCAAAAGCCTTTAAAATCTTAAATAAAAAAATCCTGTCAACTCTATCATAGGCTTTAGATATATCAAGCTTTAAAAAAAAACCTCCTGTCTTAGATTCCACCAAAGAATGGATGTTCTCATGCACAGTAACAATAGAGTCAAGGATTTTTCTACCAGGAACGAATCCATTCTGTTGAGGTGAGATCAAAGAAGGAAAAAAAATTAAAAGTCTAGAAGTCAAAACCTTAGAGATGATTTTATAGATCGAATTACAGAGGCTTATGGGTCTAAAGGCCTCAAATTTTATCGCTCCACGCTTCTTATGGATTAGAACCAGGAAGGTGGCATTCAATTCTTTTAGGAGACTTCTGGATCCAAAAAATTCTTTAACGACATTCACCACATCGTCTCCAACAGTCTCCCATAACCATTGGAAGAAAAACAAAGGGAAACCATCTAGACCTGGAGCTTTATTCCCATCAAAGGAGAAAATAGCCCACTTGACTTCCTCATTGGTAGGGATAGAAAACAACATTGAGTTATTTTCTGGGTTGATCAAATTTGGTATAGCATCTATTAAATGGTCCTGATCATTTTGGTTAATTTTGTCATTCTTAGAAAGAAGGTTTTTAAAGAATGAGACAACATGCTTTCTAATATCCTCCTCCTCCTCATACTTAGTGCCATCCACTTCAATTTGATATATTTTGTTGATAGCTTTGTGTTTTGAGGCCGATAGATGAAAATACTTGGTATTTTTGTCACCTGCAGATAACCATAAATCTCTAGATCTTTGCCTCCAAAACTCCTCCTCCTTTCCAATAATGTCATGCATTTTAATAAGCAGCTCATTTTCTTTTTCTTTTGTGTCATTCAAATATCCCTCCTTCTGGATTTTATATTGAATCTCCCCTAGTTCCTTCTGAAGGTCAGATTTGATCTTAAAGATGTTCCCAAAGGACTCTGTTTTCCAAATTTTCAAGTTAAATTTCACTTCCCCTAGTTTTTTAGCTGTTCTAAACATAGCAATACCAGAAATACTTATATTCCACCATTTCCTAATTTCCTCTTTAAAAGCAGGATGAGAGAGCCACATTTTTTCCACTCTGAAAGGGATATTTTTCTTCTTTTTAATAGGATCCACAACAAAACTAATACGGAAATGATCAAAACCAATCCTAGAGAGAGCTTTAAGAGAATAGTAATACTCAAAAAACTAGTGATTGGAAACTAAAGATCTATCTAATCTAACATGTATAAGCTCCATCCCCTTTCTGCAATTCAACCAGGTATAGGAAGCTCCATGTAAATCCAAATCAATTAGCCCCTGGTTATCAATGAAACTCTTAAGATCCTCTTTTCTCTCTCAATTGATCTGGGAACCTCCAAATTTTTCTCCATTCATTAAGGGCGTGTTGAAGTCACCCATAACAATCCAAGGCTCTCTATAAAAAATCCTCCTAAAAGCAGCCAGCGCCATCCAAAAGGATTTTCTCAGTCCTTTTCCATTGGGGGCATAGATATTCAATTGGATCCAACTAAAACTATCCCTAATATGTGTGAATCTAGTAGCAATATGGTTCGTGCCTTCCAAAATCAGATCCCCTTTGATTATGTGATTATTCCAGAAGGTAGCAATACCTCTAGAAGCACCATTCGAATTGTTTTCATCAGTACTACAGTGCTGGAAAAGTTTCATCTTTTCTACTTTTTCCTTTGACATTTTCGTCTCCTGAATAAGAAGAATATCAGGCTTGTGGTCTCTAACAAAATTGCATAGAACATCCTGCTTGTGGGGGCTATTGAGTCCCCTTATATTCCAAGACATAATCTTCATGAATTACCAAGAGATTTGAGGCATTCCGGGATGGTTCTTTGAGACCCATCCGCAATATCCTGAAAACTGTTATTCTCTCTTGTCCATTTAATAGATTTTTTCCCTCGAGAGTTTTTTGATGCTCCACAGTCTGCCTTTGCTTTTGATTTGGTAGAAATACCACTTGGAGTCTTCCATTGTTTGTTTTTATTTATATTTTTCTTTGATAAGAACTCTTCTTTATCAGTCTCTTCTTGGATATCTGTCTCTTTACTAGATTCCCATTCCTTATCAGTTAAGAGCCTTTGTTCCTAGGGTAATGTTTCCATGATGCCATTCAAATGAGAAGATGAGAAGTTGCTAGAAAGTTCAGTTGAATGGTCCAAGTTTTCGAGGGAATCCTTTTATCAAGCATAAGAATGCATGAACTAAATTGTGATACAAGAAATCCATTCATGTTTATTTCTACTCATCAACTCTAAGAATAATTTCTTATATTATGCATTCCCTATGGATAAACATGTAGAGGATTAATCAATCCTTCTAAACACAATCTCCTTAATTTACATAATTTCCTTAATCATTCTTTTAAATTAAATTATATAAATAAAAGAAATATTTTAAAATTTCCCACATTAATGCCCTACACATTTACATATATAAACACATATTTATATAAATATATATACATATGTATTCCTTCCACTTTATACATAAGTATATATTTATATATACATACGTATATTTATCTATACATTATAACCCAATTACTAGGACGCCGATGATAAAGAAAATATACAATACAAAAGTTTAACTTCTAGAAGTGGCTGATTCAAACATACTCAAGGGATGAAGTTGACTATAGTCGTTACGCACATGCTACATACTATTTCTAAACAGTGGCAACTAAAGTTCCCTACGCGCCATAACTGTGCAAATGGCATTAATTAAGTTCTAGACATTTGACACATAGCTACCATTGAATCCTTATCTTTATATTATCCAATTTCAGCTTAAGTATATTCGAGTGAATCCATGCAAACTAGAGATAATTCATGTGATATCAAAGTACCCGATGTAAACTCACAAGGAAAGATAAGTAGACTTGTACTTGGCCAAGAGGTGGTAACATTGAGATACACAGATACATGAATTATATAGGCCATTCTCCCATAACAATGCGATTAAGGAAAAATAATAGAGTACAGATAACATGTGGTTGACATGAAGGAAAAGTAACAAAATCCTTCAGTTGGTAAAGTTAGAATCAATTCTGCCATCAATCATAGAGAAGGAGATTCACTAAGAATCAGTTCGCTCAGGGTTACTATTGTCTTCAAATATTATTCTACAGCTGGCAATGCACAGGAACTGAACAAATATGCATGTCAATTTAAAGTCATAATCTTTAGATATTGACTTAGGTTACAGTCATTCCTCACTTAATCGAATCCACAAAGAGAATCAAGGAGATTATTTAAACCTCTACAACATTCTATTTTCAAGTGTTGCAGATGTGACAAGTTGCCAAGAACCAGGGAGGTTATTTAAATCCATACATCCCACCATGTTCACGTGTTGTAGCTGTGACAGATTTCTAATGAGAAACAACAAGCTTTTAAACGTTCGCACCCTTCTATGTTCAAGTGTTGCACTTGTGACATGTCGCTAATGGAATCAAAGAGCTTATTTAAACCATAACCATATTTTAGTTTCAAACACTGCAGTTGCAACAGAGTCAAGAGGTTGCTCAAGATAAAGAGGCTTGAAAATATAACTGAGGTTAGCTCCTAAGTATGTGTTGATGTTACATACACGTTACTGGTAGTTCGACTAAATAGGGCCATAACATAAAATTGGATACAATGGTAACAACTAAATGTTGAATATTTTAGGCATGTATGCAATAATCTCACTACCAAATCACACTCACATGAAACACTAAGACAAGTAAGATTTAAATAGGAGTATGGCCTTCACTCGGCGAATCTCCCTAATCACTGGGTGATCCAATGCTGAGATAAGCATGTGATCTAATATTACAAGTGAAAAAACTAATGGAAAACATGAATATTGTGCACTTGCTAATACTTTGATTAATAGAATAAAGAACATTGTCATTGGTGATTATTCATTAAATCACACACAAAAGATGGTATTTTGAGAAACCACAACCTTTACATAGGTGTTAAACTAAACAGGTTGACGCCTTACTCTTGGTACACAATAGTAGTCAAGAAGCTGCGATGAAAAAGATAGAGAGTGTTGGTAGCTTAAAGTTGAGTCAAAATGAATAGTATCAAAATTCTTCAAATGATAAAGATGGAACATCAGCCGATACCCACAAAAAGGTTCGAAATCCTTCAATTTAACAAATTGAATTAGCTCCAGTCAGCTAGGATTCCGTGTATCAATAAATGTAAACATACGAAGCTAGTATGGTAATAGTTAGAACTTTTGTATGCAGATTATTATTAATGGTTAGAAACAACATAGTACATGTATTGCACTATATATATTTATGTCCACATTTCTAAAGGTAACAGTAATTGGTTGGTATTAAACTTGTCTCAAATATAAAAAGGGACAATGATCTTATCAGGCTAAAGATTAATTCTTGTCCAAACAAGAACCCTCAGCAGAGACGGTAACAACGAGTACAAAAATTTTGATAGGCTCAAGAGATGCTTATAACATGCTATCAAGGCATGCAACGGCTTCAGCTACGGAGTAAGCTCTCCTTTTGGAAAAAAATTCATGATATCAAGAACAGAAGGCTTGAATAGATTTCTATTCATCTAATGTATGATAATTGAACATTACAAGGGTTCAAAGTCTGAAGAAATAAATCCCCATCGACAGAGGGTTAAATCTACAGACAATGTTTTCATAATTTACACTACAAGGGTTCAAAATCTGACGAAATAAATCCCCATCGACAGAGGGTTAAATCTACAAACAATTTTTTCCTAACTTGCTACTTTTCAGTATTATTCTCATAATATTTTCAAGCATTCGTAAATTAAAGAAAAGAAAGCTTAAAGATAACAAAGGAAGCTGGATTTTTCTTGCAGGTTTAGGGGCGTTGCTTCAACACTTTTCACCTCCCACCTACAACTCAGCACAGGTTCAATGTTTTTCCACCTTCCCTATAATTCCTCACTCCCAAGAACCAGACCAATTCCCGTACATACCCTCTACCAGAATTGGTTGAATTAGTTTCTCTGTACTTGAATGCAATAAGTTTCCCCGGAATAAAATGGATTGCCCCTCTCCACGTTAACTTCCACTACTCCCATCATTTATTCTCCTGCCAAATAATTTATTTACCTTTCTTTTAATTTTCCCACTCCCACATTTTTCTCCACTTTGTTTTTTTTTATTTTAAATTTCATATAAAGATTGTTTACACAATATATTAATAATATATATATATATACATTTATATTTATATATACTATTTAAATATTGTCATTTGCACAATATGTCTTATTTATTGGAATTAAATACCATATTTTCTTTAATTTAATTCTTCTAATTCAATAAGGATTTTATCCCCATTAGTCAAAGCTTACAATTTTGACAAAACAACGAATCAAAAGAAAAAACAAGACCACAACCAACAAGGACAGACCAAGCCACAGACAACCACACTACCAAAACGAAACCTAGAGGGCATTACATTTATTGAGTTAATGAACTATGTTGATAATATTATTAGAAAGGAAAATAAATTATTTACTTGATGATATTATGATCTTTAGCAACAATAGGGAACAATATTTGTTGCATATTATACAAGTTTTGTGATATGTCAAGGAGAAGAAATTGTTGGTTAAATTAAATAAATTTTATTTTTATGAAGGAGAAATTGGTCTATCTGGTTATCTCACTTAAGGGGATGTAAACATATTTAATAAATTAAAATCTATAGTGGATTGGCCTACACCTAGAAGTGTGAATGATTTTTCAATTTTTCATAGACTATCAATTTTCTACTATTGGTTTATTTCAAATTTTATTGGGATGTGTACATCCATCATTAAAACCATTAGAGGAGATTAAAAAGAGTTTGGGTGTTTATTAGAAAATTATAATATCTTAGATATCATGAAAATGAAGGTCAATGAATTTCCAGTGATAGCTTTCCCAAATTAAAAAAAAGTATTTCAAGTATATTGTGAGATAAGTGAGGAAACAATATGAGTGATTCTCAACCAAAAGAATAGAAAGATAGATTATTTTAATGATAGGATTATTGATTCCAAAAAAAGGTATTCCATCTATAAAAATATTTGTAGCCTATCATATGGGAACTAAAGAAGTGATGACATTAATTTTTAAAGAGCCCATTCTTTACATGGATCATCATGCTTTGTAATCTATGAAAATACAAACTAAATTAATTTTTTGACATATGAAATGGTGGAGCTCCTACAAAAATATTATTTTATTCTCAAGTATTGAAGTGGGAATTCACATAAGGTAGTAGATACCTTTAGTTAGAGAAAAACATTAATGATAAAGATTATGGCTATAGTAATTGGTTTTGATGGCATGGAGGTTTTGCATAAGGACCATTTAGATTTTTAGGATGCATTTGTGGTATATAATGAGCTTAATAGCATGGATAGGACACCGTAGATTAACAACTTCATACAAGATGAATTGTTATTCAAAGGGAAATAACTTTTTATACCGCTAGGACCCAAGAAGAGAACTTAATAAAATAAAATTATAATTATATGCTAGATTGCTTGAACATTTCAAAGAGGATAAGAATTTAGACATTTGAATAATATGTACCATTTATTAAAAGTTAGAATAATTATCAAAAAATACTAAATTTTTTAGTATGCTAAAGGAGAGAGTCAAAACGTGAGAATATAGAGAGATCATGGGTTGATATGAGGATGGAACTTGTACATGGGATACTCATAATTTATAGTGGTAAGGATTTAATACTTATGTTTGATATATTTTAAAATTATATCATTTGAAGCTTGCAATAAGACCAATCACGCCACACATGTTTCAAATTTATTCTGTATGGAAGCTGAAAGGATACAAAGTTTGCAAAAAATATAATTTTAGATTGTGATACCAAGTTTACATTTAAAATATGTTGATTAATATTTTTAAATAAATCACATATGTATGTGAAATTCAACATATCATCCTCCAAGTGCTTACAGTTGATAACCTTTGCAAACACGGCTTTCATATACCTAATAGATGTTTTCTTTGTAAGATGGAGGCAGAGTTAGTGTGTCATTTGTTCCTTCATTGTCCTTTTGTTGCCTCAGTCTAGGAAAAATTAATCAGTTATTGGCAACTTTCATGGGTTTTTCCCTCTCTATTGAAGACTTCTTCCTTCAATGGAAAGCCCTGACTCAAAATCCTATTCTCCAATTTTTATGGGATTTCTCTTTCCCTCATATCACTTGGGGTCTTTGGAAAGAATGCAACAACATAATTTATAGAGATAAAGAAGCTTCGGTGGACTTTTTTTTTGATAAAATTATCAGGTTCCTGAAAGAAAATGTCACTGCTATCTCCCATAAGGTTACCAATTCTGAGAAAGTGGTCTATTCATCGTATGATCTTATTGTTGCCAAGGAATGGAATATAAGTCTTGATTTTCCTTGCGCCCATAAAAAAGTTAAAAAGGATAGAGAGGGTGTCCGCTGGTCTTTTCCGCTAATGGATGGGTCAAAGCTAACTTCGATGGTGCGGCTAAAGGTAATTCGAGGGCAGCAGGTTGTGGTGGAGTCTTAAGGGACTCCTTTGGAAACTTTCTAGGAGTGACGGATACTCCTCTAGGTTCCCAAACCAATCACCTAGCCAAGGCTGTTGGAGCTTTTATATAATAAATTTGGCCCAAAGTCTTAATTTTAAAAACCTTTGGCTTGAAGGAGATTCCAAATATATTATTTATTATCTTCTTGGCAAGTACCCTCCCTTGTGGACTATAAAATCATGGATTGATGATGCCATCTTGACTTTAGCTAAGTTTGACAACATAAATATTTCACATGCTTATAGAGAAGCCAATGCCGTAGCGGATTTTTTTGCTAATGAAGGGGTTAGGAGTAATGAACCGAGTACTTGGCTAAATTTTAGTGATCTAAGTGATAATGTTCGGGCTTTATTGAGTTATAATTAATCACATGGACAAGAGGCGTGTCATTTCTTTAATGAGGATAGGATGGAATTATCGCATCACAATCATTAGATTGTATGAGACTGAGCTTAGTTGCTTAGTCTGCAAGGTGGTCTGGCACACTTTGTGGGTTCTCAGATTTGGCGAGACTAGTTCTAGTAAAGTTCTTGTCTCTATCTGCTCCACTATGCATGCCAAGATGGGTGGAGATAGGGAAATAATTAAGTCAGACAGCTTTGAGATGCACACAAGAAATGCTAAGGCTTGGGAAAAAAGTTAAAAGAGGGGGTTTACTTCCTTTTCTAGAGAAACTCCATGGTTCTAATCAGGAGGCTATGGATCTTTTTGAGAAAATTTGGGATAATGGGGTTCTTACCCTATTTGGTAGGAAAGTTGAGCTCAATGAAGATATTATAGCTGAAGTGGCGGGAATGTCTACTGATGGGAAAAAAGATTTCAGGGATAGGGTTTTCTTGGATGAAGCCATCCTCAGATTTCAAAAAAAAGAGGAGAGACTGAATTTGGTGAAAATTGCTAATAGCTACTTTGAAGCCGACACCATAAAAGCTCTTTGGAGAAAGGTTCTTCGTGTTATCATGGAGTACATAACTGTGGATGGTTGCTTCACTAGGGTATACGGTTATTACTTTGCCCTACTCAACCACTTCCGCTACAAGGTCAGGGTTTCTTTCCCCTACTATCTTCTCTGTTCTTTGAGAAAAAGCTTGGATGACCACAAGAAAAACCCTAGAAGATTCCCTATTTTGCATACTGGACTGATTAGATTAATTGTTGAACATTATCAAAAAATGTCTGTCCCTACTAATTTAGAAGCCTCCCCTAATTTTGAGGATGATGATACTGAACCCAGTTGCTCAGGGTTTTTTCCCAATTTAAGCCTAGCTAGAATGAGCCTGTGCCCGCCCATTGTCTAAAATGGTAAGATTATTCCTAACCCCCTTACTGTGAAAGCTCGCACTGTGCCTAAACCAGGAAGCCCTTCCCTTAAAACCAAAAGTATTGATAAGAATCCTCTGGCTAAAAACCTAGTCTCGTACTCTGAAGATTCTCTTGAATCTGAGGAATCTGGTGCTAACAATTTTGAGCCTTCTGTTGTCCCGTCATTGGATAGAAATGCTAAAATTGGTTCCCATGTTACTCCTGACCCTGCTAATACTTGTTGCAACACTGATAGAGATCCCTCTATGGATTTTTTGGATTTAGCTAGAAATAATGTTGATAACCATTTCAAACTTTTGGAATGGGCTTTTCATGAAATCAATGAGTTAAAGATAAAAAATTGGGCCCTTCAAAGCAAATTGGAAGAATTGGGAGTTAAGGTTGCAGCGCTTGATAAGAAAGAGTTGGAACGAAGAGATCACGGTGTCAGCATTGATACCCAGTACCAAGCTGGTAAGGACAAAAATGTTGAATTTGAATTGGAGAAAATGAAAAGCACTGTCAAAATTATTTGCAAGAAAAACAAATGTATGGCCAAACACAATGCCATCATCATCAACGCCATTACTGAGAAATTGGACAAAGCTCAATAGGGGTCTCTGGTGGCTGATCTAGAGGAAATTAACGAAAGAAATCAGGAAGGGGATGTTGGCATTTCCAAGAGAACCAGAGCCAATTTGAAGAGGAAGGCTTCTCCCACTCCATAAATGATTCAAATCTTTAAGAAGGGTGTTCATGATATGAAAATCCTAGAAGTGGAGACAGAGTCTCTCCTGAAGACTCTGGGTTGATTGCGGTTGGTCTTTTGTTGGCTCTTCTGTTGGACTTTTCTGTTTGACCTTTCTGGTCTTTTGCGAGTGGCAGCTGCTTGTTTTGGTCTTTTCCTTTTGTGCAACTAGTTTTGTCTATTGGACTTTTATGTCCTTTCTTTTCTATTGTAAACTTTGTGGTTTCGCGTCCCTGTAAAACCCGTTTTACCCTTTATCAAAAATATATCATCCTCCAATGGATGGATAGATGAAATTTGTTATGTATGTCTTGTAATATCTACTAATGTGCTTGGTTAGAGGCATGCTTAAGAAATGGTATTGGGTAGTACCTCAAGTTGAATTTGCATAAGATGATGCTATTAGTTAAAGGATAGGTAAGCCACTATTTAAAATTATTCTTATTCACAACCCTAGAGCTATTTGAAATTAAGAAAAAATCTAAATTTTAAAGGTCATGTTAGAGGTGTTGAAAGCAAAGGGTTTACTAAGAATATGTAATATTTACCCTAGAAAATAAAGGAAACGCTAACTTGGAGGAAAAACATCAAATTGACTCAAGGAGGAGAGAAAATAATTTGGAAGTAGGGTACATGGTTCGTTAGAACTATGGTGATGCTCTCTCGCTCATCACATTCCTCCTACTCCTATGTATTTTAAAATATTTTTTTTCCTACCTGATGCGTCTTCCCTTGCTTATTATTTGGTGGTCAATTTGCTTTATTCGCCTTCATTTGTGATTAAGGGCCCTCTACTTCTTGTGGTGGACGTGGTTATGGGCCCTTTCTCTCCTATGATGGATGTGACTACCCTTTTGGATCTTGTGTTGGTTGTGGTTTTGGGTCCTCTACCTCTTCTGTTGGACGTGCCTTCCCTTCTCTTTTTCCTCTATTTGGGCTTGAGGCATCTACCCCACTGGCTAGGTTTGTTTTTTTTCTAGTTGCACCTATTTCTTTTCTATTGGCTTCCTTGTATGGATCCTTTCTTGATGTTTTAAGGTCTAAGATTGGGGTGTTGGGAACTATTTCTCATCCATACCTTCCTCTTCCTTGTGGTAAGGCTACCCATGTGATCTCCCTCAGAAATGAAGTCATGAAGTGTATTGATTTATTCTCCAACAAAGGCTTGATCTATAGGTTTTCCCATTAGTGGCCTTCTCTTCTTGACCTAAATCTTTAAATATCAAAGATTTGGACACCTTTAGTGGAGGGTAAGATCGATATTTACCCTTCAACTAGGGGTTTTTTGTAGTTTATTTGGGTTTTGTTGAGGATAGACAAGTTATTTTAAATAATGCTTTTTCGGAATGGGATTCTAATCTTCTCTTAATTCATCCTTGGGTTCCTTCCTTGAACCCTTTGAAGGAATCCATTGATATTCTTCCTATTTGGGTGAGATTTCATTATCTCCCCTTATAGTTTTGTTGTCCCTCTACTTTGGAGGGCATTGGTAATGCTCTTGGTAAGTTCTTAAAGGTGGATCTTGCTTTTAATAACTTTACCCACACCTCCTTTGCATTTATTTTGGTGGAGGATGATTTGTCTCATTCTTTACCTAGCAAGTTTGTGCTTCAAGTTAATGGTTGGTCATGGACTCAACTTGTGGATTATGAGGGAATCATTCTTCATTGCAAGCAATATTTGTCTACTGGTCACTTGGCCTATGACTTCCCTTGTGGTTCTCATTAAGCATCTTCTTCAACTTGGTGGAAGAATGCTCTTCCTAGGTACCCATATTATTGTATACCCCAATGAGGATTATATTGTTGTTAGTGATGAATTGGAGTTTCCATCTATGCCTCCTCCTCCTCCTCCTACATAGTTGAATAATAATCATACTATTCATTATCTTGTTTCTCTTGTGATTCATGATGAACTAGTATTTCACAAGGAATTTTTTTCTCCTCCTGGTTCTCTTGCCAGTTTTATTTGTTTAGTTAAGCACTCCAAATCCCCCTTCTTGCCTCAATGTTTTAAATTTCATCAATGACTCTTCTTAGATAGTTATACAACATAGGAACAAATGTCTTCCTAATAAGGACTCCATTTTTCTTAGCAAGCCCTTGGGGAAAAAGTTGTTGGGTTCAAGCTCTATTGCTTGATATGTTTCTCTTCTCTTTCCTATTTTTTTGTTGCTTCTATTCAGTTTCAGGTGCATGTCCCTCCCCTAATTTTTTAATAAAAAACAAGATCAAGTGCAATAAAAGTGGACCCTATAGAATTGTGAATAAATATTCACCAAATTCGTATCAGATAGACCTACCAAAGGGTCTATACATTTCACCAATATTTAATTCTTCTAATATGCACCTATTAAGAGGGTAATGCATCACAATAGAAAGAGACATAGGAAAAATCACTAAAGAGATGGAAGGCACAACTACCTAAGAAAGAATGAGATAAGATTGGGGCTATTTTGGATTCTATAGTGGCTTGAAAAACTAGGAATAGATAATATATATAATATTCGATGAAATAAAAGAAAAGACTAGTGGAGAATGTTGCTTGGTTAAGTCTAATATAGATTGAGAAGTTTGGGTTAATTTTGTAACAACATATAGTTTTAGTTGTTAGATGGGGTTATTAATTGGGTGGTTTGATGTAGAGGCATCACATTATAATTCTCATTAATCTCTTGTCTATGAAATTTTTAATATTTTCAAATTTATTATATTTCTATCCTCTATCAAAAAATCCCTTCTATCATTTAATTCTAGAGCTATTTCATCTACTCTTGATCATATTTATGAGCAAAAAAATTATATTTAAAATATCTTTTGAACTCTCTATTCATTATTCAAACTAAACCTTATCCTTCTATAGAATGTAACAATTATTCCTAAGCTTACATTTTTTTTTCTAAAATAGGAAATCTAATTCAAGAATAATGGTCTCTTTCTCTTTTCCTCTACCCTTAAATCTCTAACTCTAAAGATGCAAGTAATAATGAATCAAGAATAGGTTAACCCCTATGCTTAACCTATTTTCAAGGTTAAATAAATTCAATCCACCTCTTGAATTACTCAACAATCACAAAGTGAAGAGTGTCCATTCTCACCCAAATCAGATAAAGGGTCAACAATGAAATCTTTCAGGATTATCATATAATTATTAATAAAAATTAAAATAATTTAAAGGAGAAATATCTCTCACACAACGAGATGTGAATTGCAACTCAAGAATTTAAATTCTTAAAACTCATTAAAAACACTTAGAAAGTCATAAATGTCGAGTTTGAAGAGTGCATGGTCTTGAAACGTTCATCCAAAATCAAAAATGAAAAATTCATAAATAAATTAAAATATATCATATATATAAGCAACTATGACCTTTGAGATTATTTCTAACATAAATACTAATTAATTATTTACTTGGAAAATAATTACAAAAAAATATGTGTCACATCCGGACATGAGTCCTCTACTTATATCTAAAATCTCATAAAAATATATTATCATTTTATTATGGTTAGGGTGGTCAGACAGACACCTACTTCTTCTTTTTTTCCTGAAATTTAAGTAATACTGCATTGAAATTTCAAATTTTCACCAAATAAATTTTGTTTTAAAAAAAATAAACCTAGTAGTTTAGAAACTACATTGAATTTCCCACAGATTCTATTCTTACATGTTTTCTAAATAATATAGATAACTTATTCAAATTTTTACGTCAAGTTGCCTAACTCTGATTTTTCTGAACTTTCATTGCCACTTAAGGGCCTATTTGGCCCATTATGATCCTAGACATACCCTAAGTCTTGACTTGCCTTGCGCCCCTAAAAAGGTTAAAAAGGATAGAGAGGGTGTTCACTGGTCTTTTCTGACTAATGGATGGGTCAAAGCTAACTTCGATGGTGTGGCTAAAGGTAATCCGAGGACGGCAGGTTGTGGTGGAGTCATAAGGGACTCCTTTGGAAGCTTTCTAGGAGTGACATATACTCCTCTAGGTTCCCAAACCAATCACCTGGCCGAGGCTGTTGGAGCTTTTTATATAATAAATTTGGCCCAAAGTCTTAATTTTAAAAACATTTGGCTTGAAGGAGATTCCAAAAATATCATTGATTGTCTTCTTGGCAAGTACCCCCCCTCGTGGACTATAACATCATGGATTGATGATGCCATCTTGACTTTAGCTAAGTTTGACAACATAAATATTTCACATGCCTATAGAGAAGCCAATGGTGTAGCAGATATTTTTGCTAATGAAGGGGTTAGGAGTAATGAACCAAGCACTTGGCTAAATTTTAGTGATCTAAGTGTTAATGTTTGGGCTTTATTGAGTTATGTTTAATCACATGGACAAGAAGCGTGTCATTTCTTTAATGAGGATAGGATGGACTTATCACATCACAATCATTAGATTGTATGGGACCAAGCTTAGTTTCTTAGTCTGCAAGGTGGTTTGGCACGCTTTGTGGGTTCTTAGATTTGGCGGGACTAGTTCTAGTAAAGTTCTTGTCTCTGTCTGCTTCACTGTGTGTGCCAAGATGGGTGGAGATAGGAAAAGAATTGAGTCAGAAAGCTTTGAGATGCACACAAGAAATGCTAAGGCTTGGGAAAAAGTTAAAAGAGGGGGTTTACTTCATTTCCTGGAGAAACTCCATGGTTCTAATTAGGAGGCTACGGATCTTTTTGAGAAAAATTGGGATAATGGGGTGCTTACCCTTTTTGGTAGGAAAGTTGAGCTCAACGAAGAACTTAAAGCTGAAGTGACGGGAATGTCTACTGATGGGAAAAAAAATTTAGGGATAGGGTTTTCTCGGATGAAAGCTCTTTGGAAAGAGGTTCTTTGTGTTATCATGCGGTACATAACTATGGATGGTCGCTTCACCAGGGTATACGGTTATCACTTTTCCCTTCTCAACCACTTCCGCTACAAGGTCAGGGTTTCTTTCCCCTACTATCTTCTCTGATCTTTGAGAAAAAGCTTGGATGATCACAAGAAAAACCCTAGAAGATTCCCTATTTTGCATACTGGCCTAATTAGATTAATTGTTGAACATTATCAAAAAATGTCCGTCCCTACTAATTTGGAAGCCTCGCTTGATTCTGAGGATGATGATACTAAACCCAGTTGCTCAGGGTTTTTGCCCAATTTAAGTCCGGCTAGAATGAGCCTGTGCCCGCCCGTTGTCCAAACTGGTAAGATTATCCCTAACCCCCTCACTATGAAAGCTCGCACTGTGCCTAAACTGGGAATCCCTTCCCTTAAAACCAAAAGTTTTGATAAGAATCCTCTTGCTAAAAATCTAGTCTCCTACTCTAAAGATTCTCCTGAATCTTAGGAATCTGGTGCTAACAATTTTGAGCCTTCTGTTGTCCTGTCGTTGGATAGAAATGCTAAAATTGGTTCCTATGTTACTCCTGACCCTGCTAATACTTGTTGCAACACTAATAGAGATCCCTCTATGGATTTTTTGGATTTAGCTAGAAATAATGTTGATAACCATTTCAAACTCTCGAAATGGGCTTTTCATGAAATCAATGAGTTAAAGATAAAAAATTGAGCCCTTCAAAGAAAATTGGAAGAATTGGGAGTTAAGGTTGCATTGCTGGATAAGAAAGATTTGGAATGAAGAGATCACAATGTCAGCGTTGAGACCCAGGACCAAGCTAGTAAGGACAAAAATGTTGAATTTGAATTGGAGGAAATGAAAAAAACTGTCAAAATTATTGTCGAGCAAAACAACCATATGGCTAGACACAATGCCATCATCATCAACACCATGACTGAGAAATTGGACAAAGCTCAACAGGGGTCTCTGGTGGTTGATCTGGAGGAAATTAATGAAAGAAATCAGGAGAAGGATGCTGGCATTTCCAAGAGAACCAGGGCCAATTTGAAGAGGAAGGCTCCTCCCACTCCACAAATGATTCAAATCTTTAAGAAGGGTGTTCATGATATGCAAATCCTGGAGTTGGAGATAGAGTTTATCCTTAAGACTCTGGGTTGATTGTGGTTGGTCTTTTGTTTGCTCTTCTGCTGGCCTTTTTTGTTTCACTTTTCTGGTCTTTTGCGGGTGCCTGCTGCTTGTTCTGGTCTTTTCTTTTTGTGCAGCCAGTTTTATCTACTGGAATTTTCTGTCCTTTCTTTTCTGCTGTAAACTTTGTGGTTTCGGGTCCCTGTAAAACCTGTTTTACCTTTTATCGAAAACATATCATCCTCTAATGGATGGATAGATAAAATTTGTTATGTATGTCTTGTAATATTTACTAATGTGCTTGGTTAGAGGCATACTTAAGAAATGGTATTGGGTAGTACCTAATGAGCCTAAAATATGCTCATAATTTGATGATATGATAAACTTTTAAAAATGATTTCATTTTTGTTATTTCATGGCTGTTTAAACTTTGATGAAACCTTTTATGGGGATATCCTGTAGCAAGACACTTTTATATTCCTGCAGCCTATTGTGTTGACTTGATTGCATTTATTGCCCTGTTGACTCGAAAATGACTGGTATATCGTATACAGTTTTTAAATGGTGGAGTAGATTTGAAATGTGTGATTAATGAATAGATATCGTGTATGTACCATATGCCTCTTCTTGCGCGTCTGTTACCTTTTTTTTTGCAGGTTGTTGAAGAATGATTGAGTCAAGCGCAGCCGATCTCGGCCTTGCAGTAAAGCCCATTTCCTGCATGACTTTGAGGAAGCTCTGCCAAAGACTCTTTGACCAAAACCGATTTGGAAAGATTTTTAATGAAAAGTCAATCTGGAGAGAGTGGAGCGCTAGATTCTCTCTGAATCGGGTTGAACACATAAATTCATTTATGAAGTTTGTTCCTTGATTCAGGGATATACTTTACTTCCACGTCTTTCTTTGATGAAGTTGGTTAGTTAGTTGTTCTTCTAATTTAAAAATAAGATACTCCTCCTGCGCGAGGTGGTGATAGAAGAGAAATAGAATGAGTAATAGATGATTTTTAGGTAAGATAGAAACAGAGTAGCAGAGATCATGTAAGAATCAGTATGATAATGAAAGACAGAATCTGTTTGACCAGAAGCAGAGTTTGTTGTTAGTTTTCACACCAACAAGACAATGTATTTCATTCTGTCTTCATGAATAAAGATCGATGAAGTTCTGAGTTCAGCATCTGTGTAATCAGTAGATGCTTGCTAAGGGGGCCCACTTAGTAAGTATCTGTAGTTAATTAGTTAGATGTTCTTTTCTGCTGATATCCAGTTAGCTTTCATCTTTTGAAGTTTTTATGCAAACTCAATCTTACACTGCTCCTGCAGCATAGAGAGTCCATCCCTGTGACTGTTCCTGCAGCATAAGGCCAGTTCATGGTTTGTGCTTCAGTCATAGCTGTTACAGTTTATGTTTTAATCAAGCATAGTTGAGTTAAAGAATTCTGCATTACCATTCTGTAGCTTAGATAGAATTTCTTTCCAGTATGTATTTTTGCTAAGATTTGACTAAAACAAATTCCTAGTGCATATACTTTGCTGCGCCATTTAAAGTCTACGTCCCCTGGTTTGACAAGTAAATGAACGTCCACAGAAAGATATTAGTCACCTGTCGGAATGTCCAATTCCCAGGAAAGTTTCACTGTGATATTCATATCCTTTTGTGAGTGCGAGCCATTTTTGGCGCCGTTGCCGGGGATGGTGTCTAACTAGGAGTCTGACAAAGTCATTTTCAGCATTAGTTTAGTCTGTTAGTCAAAAATTTTCAAAATCTTTCAAGCCGTTATTCACCATATTGCATGCATAGAAGAAGGAGAGACGCACTGGGAAGGTTCCTCCCTAAAAATTTGTTTATTGAACTACCGTTTGACCCAGCTGATAACGAACCTGAAGAAAATCCATTTGCTCTACTATTCTAGCACCCAGACATGGCAAATAATCCACCTAATAATCCACCTCCTGCATTTGAGTTTCCCATTGTTCCCCAACAAGATACTGATAATCTTAAAAACATCCCCTCTTCCTTGCTCCCAAAGTTTTATGGCCTGGTCACAGAAGATCCAGAAACCTTTCTGTTTGAATTTGATGTCCTCTGTCGCAGTTATGACTACAACACCGATGCTCATAAACTGAAGCTATTTCCTTCCACTTTGAAGGAGGGAGCTCTCAGATGGTTCATGAGTCTGGGAAGAGCCGTTGTAAATAGTTGGGCAGCCATGCAGACGAAATTTCTTGAAAAATATAAGGAATATTGTAAGAGTGCCAACAAAGGTGATGACATATTCTGAATTCAGCAGAAGGAGGATGAAAGTCTGGAAGACTATATTTCAAGGTTTTTATTTTCATTAAAAAGAAACTCAAACCATACTCTTAACGAGGACTCTCAGAAACTACTCTTTCTAAGGGGAATCAGTGATGCCTGTATTGACGCCCTGGACCTAATGGGAGGAGGTGATATAACTCAACTGCCTTGGGATGATATACAGAAGATATGCCTTAACTACTCTCGAGCAATAGTTAAGAAAGGTCGAGGTCATCATGCTTCAGTGGGGAAGTCTTCTTTTGGTGGAGTTTCCCGAATGGAGATCACAAATCTGCTATCTGATTTCAAGCAGGACATCATTAATAATATGGCTACACAATTAGATACTATGCAAGCTCGGAAAAAACATGCAGAAGCTGAGGTAGCTTTGGCTGAGTTCTGTCCCTACTGTAGACAAAAGAAGCGTGATTGCAGATGCAAGATGGTGGCTAATCTGGAAGCCAGACAACTGCCTACTGACTTCAAACCAGTGGAAGGTGATGATGATCAAGTGTTCTTTGTTGCACAAAGGAGACCATGGGCCCAAAGGCAAGGTATGCCTCAAGACCCTTTAACTTTTGGTAATCCCTATTCTAGCTATAATAACCAATGGCAACAAGCATATGGACCACCACCACCATGGAATCTGCCTCAACCAAGCTGGCCTAATTATCAAACCCCATAGTGGCAATCTCCTCAAGGAGGTTGGCACCAGCCACAAGGTCAATGGACCCCACCTTCAGGAAATTGGCAACAAAATCTTCAATGGAGAGGTCCTCAACAATGGCAAAACCAGTCTTCTGGGTTCCTGCAGCCTCCACAGCCACAACAATAGGCCCTTATGCCGCCTCCTGCAGCAACTACCACAAATCCTAGACCTCCAAAGCAAACGCCTATGCCTGCCCAGCCGTTGCCTAATCCCAATAATAAGCAACCGCAACAGCCTCAACAGCCTGTGTATATTTCTAAAGCCAACCAATATAAGCTTATGCCTTAAATGTTAATGACATCCATCTGAGGTCTGGAACTACTTTACCTGCTCCCAAACCACCTATGATTACAGAAATATCTGATTCACCCTTTGAATAATCTAATGCACCTGCTGTTTCCACTGAACACATGCCTATACCCGATACAGTTTCTATGGAACCTGTTCTGTAGAGACAAGATAAACCACCTTTTCCTCAGAGGTTACAAAGTACTGAATCTAAACTCATGGAAGAACCCACTTTTGATATACTAGATCAGCTCAAGAATGTGCAAATTCAAATCTCTTTGTTTCAGGCTATTAAAGATGTTCCCATTTTTGGAAAAGCTATTAAAGAAGCCTGTTTGAAGAAGCCTGGACGAAAGAAAAAGGATCCCCAAACAATTCATGTCTTAGGGAAATTGGCTGATATAATGTTGGAAAATGTAGTCATTCCAAAGTATATTGACCCTGGAAGCCCTGTAGTACAGATACATATAAATGGCCAAGTTGTAAAAAATGTTTTGATTGATTTAGGAGCTGCCATTAATGTAATGACAAAGCATACTATGGACTCCTTGAATATTTCAAACATTAGGTCTACACCCACAGTTCTGCAGCTTGCAGACAGCTCCACAGTCAAACCTGATGGGATGATAGAAGATGTAATTGTCACTCTTGAATCTTGGGAGTATCATGCTGATTTTACAATATTATCAGTTAAGGCAACTTTAGGAGGGTATCCAGTTATCCTTGGTAGGCCATGGTTAGCAACTGCTGATGCTTTTATAGGATGCCGTTTTGGATATATGACCATTTCTGATGGGCAGTCCACAAAAAAATTGGCTTTGTATCCGCCTGCTAAACCTCAACCAGATTTGTCCCAACCTGTTTGGCCAGATGTGGGAGAAGAAACTGAAGAAGCCAATTCTTTGGCTCAATTGATGATGCTTCAAAATGATCCATTCTCTCAACTTCAAAGTGAAGATGCTTTTCTTTTTCAAATTCTGCAATTCAATCTTGATGCAGATAGTTTATCTGATCCAAGTGACAGTCAGCATCAATGTTTCCTGCAGCAGCTAGATTCTGAGAGTTCATTGCCTAAACTTTCGACAATTTTTCATAACTTGCTTCCACAAGAGGTACAAACATTACCTGTTGATTCTATGAGTAATCTCATTAAGCAGATAGAATTGTCTCCAGATCATTATTTGAATGTTAATAGCAAGTTGTCTCAGTCTCAAGAGGATGACTTATTAAAAATGCTACAATAACAGCATAAAGCTTTTGCATGGGAATATGGGGACATGCAAGGAATCGATCCTCGAGTCTGTACTCATAGGATATATATCAAAGAAGATTGTTCACCAGTTAGACAACCTCAGAGAAGAGTAAATCCAACACTTAGAGAAATAGTGAAAATGAACTTCAAAAGTTGCTTGATGCTGGTTTTATTTACCCAATTTCTGACAGCCAATGGGTTTCTCCATTAGTCATTGTCCCCAAGAAAGGAGGAAAATGGAGAGTATGTGTAGATTACAGAGAGTTGAACAATGCCACTAAGAAAGATCATTTTCCATTACCTTTTGTAGACCAAGTACTAGATTCACTGTCTGGTAAAAGATATTTTCCTTCTTAGATGGTTACAGTGGGTATAATCAGATAAAAATTGCCCCTAAAGATCAAGACAAGACCACTTTTACCTGTCCATGGGGAACATTTGCTTATTCGGTCTTGCCTTTTGGCTTATGCAATGCACCAGCAACATTTCAGAGAGCAGTAATTAGTATATTTGCTGATATATCTCATGAATGTATGGAGATTTATATGGATGATTTCACTACATATGGAGTCACATTTGAAGAAGCACTAGTGAATTTAGAAAAAGTATTAAAAAGGTGTAGAGAGCAAAATTTGTCTCTAAACAGTGAAAAGTGCTTTCTAATGATGGAAGAAGGTATTGTTCTAGGTCATCATATTTCAAAGAATGGAATTCAGGTTGACCCTGCTAAAATTGAAGTTATTCAAAATTTACAAACTCCTGCAAAACAAAAAGATGTTAGAAGTTTTCTTGGTCATGTAGGGTATTATAGAAGGTTTATAAAAGACTTTAGTAAAATTACCAGTCCACTTTATGCTTTATTAACAAAGGATTCCCAATTTGAGTGGACCGAGGCCTGTGAAAAATCCTTCCTGCAGCTAAAGGACTTGCTTACCAAAGCCCCTGTTCTTCAAGGTCCAAAATGGAACCTGCCTTTTCACATACATGCTGATGCATCTGATTTTGGTATAGGAGCAGTTTTAAGTCAAAAAGAAAATTCAATTGAGCATGCTATCTACTTTATCAGCAAAAACTTTCAAGGTCCTGAGCTCAACTATCTCTTTATTCTGAGGAAAAGGGAATTGCTTCCTAGTATATACTTTGAATAGAATTCACACATTATGTCCGCGAGGGTTATAGGATATTTGTCCTGCTTGACCAATGCGACAATCAAATTACGATGAACAAACTTACCATTTTGGTAGATTGTACGATGGCTCCTGTTGTTACAAGGGCTGATATCACAATCATTGACAAATGGGGAAGAGCTAATGTGGTAAGTACGACTTTTTATCAAGACCAATCCAGGCGCATCGAGGAACAAGAGGTCATTGATGATAGATTTCCAGATGAACACTTGTTTTCCATTGCTGCACATACACCCTGGTATGCAGATATTGCTAATTATCTGGCAGCAAACAGAATACCAGCTCATTTTTCCCCAAAAGAAAAGAAGTTGTTGACAGAAAAAAGTTTCAACTTTACCTAGATTGTCAATTGTCTGTTTTATACTGGCCCTGATCAAGTAATGCGAAGATGTGTAAGAGAAGATGAGACTTATGATATCTTGCATGCCTGCCATGATGAACCATGTGGAGGGCATTTTGCAGCAAAAAGAACAGCAATGAAAATTCTTACAATAGGGTATTACTGGCCAACATTACATAAGGATGCTGTGGCCTATACAAGGAAGTGTGACAGATGCCAGCGTATGGGAAGACCAACTAAGTCAGATGAAATGCCACTATATCCGCAAGTAATAGTCACCCCTTTTGATAAATGGGGGATGGATTTTGTGGGACCAATTGATCCACCATCAAATGGAAAGTCATATATTCTAGTTTGCACGGATTATGTCACAAAATGGGTCGAGGTAAAAGCTATGACTAATGCCCGAGATAACAAAGTTGCTGAATTTTTGTATGAACAAATTTTCACCAGATTTGGAGTTCAGAGCTTATGGCGATCAAAATTTCCGGTTTACATCAAATCGATCAGCACTATGAATGAAGCTATAAGATCAAACCGCAGGGAAGTCAAAGCCCTATCATCCCTCAAGCCAATGGTCGGTGAGGAGGTAACAAACAAAAGAAATTGAAGTAATTCTCACAAAAGGCGGTCGCGATTCATAAGAAAGGTAATAGACTTTACGGCGGTTTGAAACTACAGAACTACATGGAAGACAACAACTGGGTTTACACCTTTTGAGTTGCTCTATGGGAAAACAACTATGTTACCCATTGAATTTGAACATAAAACTTTGAGGACAGCTCTTGAACTCAACATGGACTTATCTGAAGCACAGAAGGACCGTCTCCTACAGCTAAATACTTTGGACGAAATGAGAAAAGCCGCCCTATAGCATACATAAGTAATCCAACAGCAGAGAAAGAGATGGCATGATCAGCACATCAAAACCAGAAAATTTTCTGCTGGAGATTGGGCTTTGTTATATGATTCCAGGTACCAAGAAAACCAGGGTAAACTCACAACACGCTGGCTTGGCCCCTATGAGGTTGAAAATGTGTTTGACAACGGAGCTGTGCAGCTGGTCACAATTGATCCAATCCGTTTCAAATTACTCGTCAATGGCCACCGACTCCGACTGTACCATAAGCCAGTTTCCAAGGAAGACTTCATGAAGCAGTTCATTCAGGTTCCTCCCGCTACTCTTCCTGCAGCCGAAGGCTCTGGCCTTTCTCCTGCAGCATTCCTCTAATTTTCAAAAAGCATGCCCATAATAAAGGTTTTCTTTTTAAGAAAACCCCTTTTCTCCATTTAAATTTATCGCCCCCACCTCATTTCTTTATCTTCCATCCATCCATTCCATCCATCCATTTCATTCGTACATTTCATCCGCCCACGTCACCCGTCCACTTCATCCGTCTGCATCAACCTTAATTCAGATATCTTTCCAACTTGTCAATTCATGCAGCGCCGTCATCTTTCTTCACACGTACGTGCAATTACTAAAGGTACGCCATATCTTTTCATATCGCATATTTGATTTATTTCATTCCATTCAATTACTGCTATGCATGTACCGGTCATTATCACCCGAATCTCTACCTATTTTTTAGTACATGTGAGGACACATGTCATCTTTTAAGTAGGGGGCGGGGTAATTCATCGTTTGAAGCCTGTCTTTTCACCGCTGCCATAACTGCAAAATAATCTTTCTTTAATATATTTCTGGTACTTTCCAAACGTGATTGCATGACCTTCCTTAATGAATCTTTTTCTTGCAAACTACGATTAAGACTGCTTGTTTAAGAAAGTTCATTTTTGGAAAAAAGAAAGAAATGTGGCGGCCTGACGGAGAAAAACCAGAGCAGAAAAGGAAATAAAAAATTTGAATCTTCAGCAAGAAATTGAGTTCAGCTAGAAAAACTGCAGACATGGGTGGTCAGTTGGTACGACATGAGCCTGTAGCTCATGAATTGTTGTTGCAACCGAAGACAGAATTGCTAAAGGTGCCGGAATTTCAGAGGATTCTATTACATGTTTGGACATCCATTCCAGAGTCATGCAGCCACTACTGACTTCAGAGAAATCACCAGGAAAGTTAATGCTGGAGGACCAGCATTGGGCTAAAGTAGAGGCATTGATGAGCCTAAAATATGCTCATAATTTGATGATATGATAAACTTTTAAATGATTTCATTTTGTTATTTCATGGCTGTTTAAACTTTGATGAAACCTTTTATGGGGATATCATGTAGCAGACACTTTTATATTCCTACTTGACCTATTGTGTTGACTTGATTGCATTTATTGCCTGTTGACTCCGAAAATGGCTGGTATATCGTATCTGACTTTTAAATGGTGAAGTAGATTTGAAATGTGTGATTAATGAATAGATATCGTGTATGTACCATATGCCTCTTCTTGCGCGTCTGTTACCTTTTGTTTCGCAGGTTGTTGAAGAATGATCGAGTCAAGCGCAGCCGATCTCGGCCTTGCAGTAAAGCCCATTTCCTGCACGACTTTGAGGAAGCTCCGCCAAAGACTCTTTGACCGAAACCGATTTGGAAAGATTTTTAATGAAAAGTCAATCTGGAGAGAGTGGAGCGCTAGATTCTCTCTGAATCGGGTTGAACACATAAATTCATTTATGAAGTTTGTTCCTTGATTCAGGGATATACTTTACTTCCACGTCTTTCTTTGATGAAGTTGGTTAGTTAGTTGTTCTTCTAATTTAAAAATAAGATACTCCTCCTGCGCGAGGTGGTGATAGAAGAGAAATAGAATGAGTAATAGATGATTTTTAGGTAAGATAGAAACAGAGTAGCAGAGATCATGTAAGAATCAGTATGATAATGAAAGACAGAATCTGTTTGACCAGAAGCAGAGTTTGTTGTTAGTTTTCACACCAACAAGACAATGTATTTCATTCTGTCTTCATGAATAAAGATCGATGAAGTTCGAGTTCAGCATCTGTGTAATCAGTAGATGCTTGCTAAGGGGGCCCACTTAGTAAGTATCTGTAGTTAATTAGTTAGATGTTCTTTTCTGCTGATATCAGTTAGCTTTCATCTTTTGAAGTTTTTATGCAAACTCAGTCTTACACTGCTCCTACATAGAGAGTCCATCCCTGACTGTTCCTGCAGATAAGGCCAGTTCATGGTTTGTGCTTCAGTCGTAGCTGTTACAGTTTATGTTTTAATCAAGCATAGTTGAGTTAAAGAATTCTGCATTACCATTCTGTAGCTTAGATAGAATTTCTTTCCAGTATGTATTTTTGCTAAGATTTGACTAAAACAAATTCCTAGTGCATATACTTTGCTGCGCCATTTAAAGTCTACGTCCCCTGGTTTGACAAGTAAATGAACGTTCACAGAAAGATATTAGTCACCTGTCGGAATGTCCAATTCCCAGGAAAGTTTCACTGTGATATTCATATCCTTTTGTGAGTGTGAGCCATTACCTCAAGTTGAATTCGCATAAGATGATGCTATTAGTTAAAGGATAGGTAAGACACTATTTAAAATTATTCTTATTCACAACCCTAGAGCTATTTCAAATTAAGAAAAAATCTAAATTTTAAAGGTTGTGTTAGAGGTGTTGAAAGCAAGGAGTTTACTAGGAATATGTAATATTTACCCTAGAAAATAAAGGAAATGCTCACTTGGAGGAAAAACATTAAGTTGACTCAAGGCGGAGAGAAAATAATTTGGAAGTAGGGTACATGGTTCATTAGAACTATGGTGATGCTCTCTTGCTCATCCCATTCCTCTAGTCCTCTGTATTTTAAAATTTTGTTTTCCTACCCGATGTGTCTTCCCTTGCTTATTATTTGGTGGTCCATTTTATTTATTCACCTTCATTTGTGATTAAGGGCCCTCTACTTCTTATGGTGGACGTGGTTATGGGCCCTTTCTCTCCTATGATGGATGTGACTACCCTTTTGGATCTTGTGTTGGACGTGCCTTCCCTTCTTTTTTTTCCTCTATTTTGGCTTGACGCATCTACCCGACTGGCTAGGTTTTGTTTTGTTCTAGTTGCACCTATTTTTTCTCTATTGGCTTCCTTGTATGGATCCTTTCTTGATGTTTTAAGGTCTAAGATGGGGGTGTTGGGCACTATTTCTCATCCCTACCTTCCTCTTCCTTGTGGTAAGGCTACCCATGTGATCTCCCTCAGAAAGGAAGTCATGAAGTGTATTGATGTATTCTCCAACAAAGGCTTGATCGATATTTACCCTTCAACTAGGGGTTTTTTGTAGTTTATTTGGATTTTGTTGAGGATAGACAAGTTATTTTAAATAATGCTTTTTGGGAATGGGATTCTAATCTTCTCTTAATTCAGCCTTGGATTCCTTCCTTGAACCCTTTGAAGGAATCCATCGATATTATTCCTATTTGGGTGAGATTTCATTATCTCCCCTTATAGTTTTGTTGTCCCTCTACTTTGGAGGGCATTGGTAATGCTTTTGGTAAGTTCTTAAAGGTGGATCTTTCTTTTAATAACTTTACCTACACCTCCTTTGCATTTATTTTCGTGGAGGATGATTTGTCTCATTCTTTACCTAGCAAGTTTGTGCTTCAAGTTAATGGTTGGTCATGGACTCAACTTGTGGATTATGAGAGAATCATGCTTCATTGCAAGTACTATTTGTCTACTGGGCACTTCGCCTATGACTTCCATTGTGATTCTCATAAAGCATCTTCTTCCACTTGGTGGAAGAATGCTCTTCCTGCCCATCTTATTGTGTACCCCAATGAGGATTATATTGTTGTTAGTGATGAATTGGAGTTTCCTTATATGCCTCCTCCTCCTCCTCCTACATAGTTGAATAATAATCTTACTATTCATTGTCTTGTTTCTCTTGCGATTCATGATGATCTAGTATTTCACAAGGAATTTTTTTCTCCTCTTGGTTCTCTTTCCAGTTTTATTTCTTTAGTTAAGCACTCCAAATCCCCCTTCTTGCCTCAATGTTTTAAATTTGGTCAATGACTCTTCTTAGATAGTTATACAACATAGGAACAAATGTCTTCCTAAGAAGGACTCCATTTTTCTTAGCAAGCCCTTGGGGAAAAAGTTGTTGGGTTCAAGCTCTATTGCTTGATATGTTTCTCTTCTCTTTCCTATTTTTGTGTTGCTTCCATTTAGTTTCAGGTGCATGTCCCTCCCCTAATTTTTTAATAAAAAACAAGATCAAGTGCAATAAAAGTGGACCCTATAGAATTGTGAATAAATATTCACCAAATTCGTATCAGATAGACCTACCAAAGGGTCTATACATTTCACCAATATTTAGTTCTTCTAATATGCAACTATTAAGAGGGTAATGCATCACAATAGAAAGAGATATAGGAAAAATCACTAAAGAGATGGAAGGAACAACTACCTAAGAAAGAATGAGATAAGATTGGTGCTATTTCGGATTCTATAGTTGCTTGAAAAACTAGCGATAGATAATATATAGAATATTCGATGAAATAAAAGAATAGACTACTGGAGAATGTTGCTTGGTTAAGTCTAAATAGATTGAGAAGTTTGGGTTAATTTTGTAACAACATATACTTTTAGTTGTGAGATGGGGTTATTAATTGGGTGGTTTGATGTAGAGGCATCACATTATAATTCCCATTAATCTCTTGTCTATGAAATTTTTAATATTTTCAAATTTATTATATTTCTACCCTCTATCAAAAAAATCCCTTCTATCATTTAATTCTAGAGTTATTTCATCTACTCTTGATCATATTTATGAGCAAAAAAATTATATATAAAATATCTTTTGAACTCTTTATTCATTATTCAAACAAAACCTTATCCTTCTATAGAATGTAACAATTATTCCTAAGCTTACATTTTTTTTTCTAAAATAGGAAATCTAATTCAAGAATAATGGTCTCTTTCTCTTTTCCTCTACTCTTAAATCTCTAACTCTAAAGATGCAAGTAATAATGAATCAAGAATAGGTTAACCCCTATGCTTAACCTATTTTCAAGGTTAAATAAATTTAATCCACCTCTTGAATTACTCAACAATCACAAAGTGAAGAGTGTCCATTCTCACCCAAATCAGATAAAGGGTCAACAATGGAATCTTTCTGGATTATCATATAATTATTAATAAAAATTAAAATAATTTAAAAGAGAAATATCTCTCACACAACGAGATGTGAATTGCAACTCAAGAATTTAAATTCTTAAAACTCATTAAAAACACTTACAAAGTCATAAATGTCCAGTTTGAAGAGTGCATGGTCTTCAAACCTCCGTCCAAAATAAAAAATGCAAAAATCATAAATAAATTAAAATATATCATATATATAAGCAACTATGACCTTTGAGATTATTTCTAACATAAATACTATCATCCCAAAATTAAAATTTAGATTTGAATGAAAGAAATAGTATTTATCATGTATTAAAAAAAAATTATTCATTAAAATTATACCTATGCATTTTTCAAATGAGATTTAAATATTCAAACATGGATAAAATTAATTCCAAAAAACATCGAGAAATTTATACGTTTTATACTTGGCAATAAATCACACTTGACTTAGATAGTAAGGTATCACTAGTTTGAAAATTATCATGTCTATTCCTCCAGAAGATAGACGAAGAACGCTGAAACATAACACTGTCATTGTTCTCTTGTTAATTTGTTCGACGCTTTCCTATACACTAATGCATTTTCAAAAAAATTCCGAAACAGACATCTATTTGTAAACTGCACCACATCGAAGAGAATATCACATCATTTTATTTTTTTTACTTTAACCTTTCATGTTTCTATTACTTATATTTCTACTCACAGCTATCAACAGATATTGATGAATTTATGCTTATCTATGCATCTTAATAGATTGGCTTAGATTAAACATAGAAAAAGTCTAATTTCTTATAAGCTATTATATCATTTTTTCCAAACAATATTTTATCTTCAAAATTCTCACTTGAAATAGTTCTTATATATTTGGAACTTTCACATAAATCAATTTTAACACATCGATTGTTAGATGATCAACCAGCTTTCCTTAATTTCAATGTGAAATTACATTTGATGCTGGCGTTTTATTCACAATTGATGAAATTAAACATTTGTGGAAAAGAAAAACGGATATGGGTTTCGGTGGCTCTCCCGGCCCTCCCAACGCTGAGACTCGGAAGCAGGCCGCCCTTCCACATTACGAGCGAGCAACCCATACGCCCGGTTCTGTCCTGAGAAAACAGCCTTCTTGGAGGTGTGGCAGCAGGGCCTTGGGTCTTTACCATTTCCCTTGCAGTTGGCACAACCAGCTAATTGTTCCGTGCCTGTAAGCAGTTCATTGTTGCTCTCAGAATGTGCGAGGGTTTGTTCTGTGAAAGCAACCTTCTTGGAGGTGTGGCAGCAGGGCCTTGGGTCTTCACCATTGCCCTCACAGTTCGGACAGGAATGTAACTGTTCTGAGAAAACAACCTTCTTGGAGGCCTGACAGCAAGGTCTTGGATCTTTACCATTGCTCTCGCAGTTCGCACAGTCGGCTAACTGCTCCATGCCTGTAAGTAGATTATAGTTTTTTCCAGGATGTGGGAATGAAAACAACCTTCTTGGACCATTGGGCTCTCGCAGTTCAGCACAGTCAGGTTTCTCTAATGTGCTGTTCTGAAAGCAACCTTCTTGGAGGTGTGGCAGCAGGGCCTTGGGTAAGTAGGAATTAATAGTTCTTTTCAGCAGGATCGCAGTGGGCTAAGGTTTTCTCTGTGAAAACAACCTTCTTGGAGGTGTGGCAGCAGGGCCTTGGGTCTTCACCATTGCCTTTGCAGTTCGCACAGCCAGCTAATTCTTCCATGCCTGTAAGCAGTTCATTGTTTCTCTCAGAATGTGCGAGGGTTTGTTCTGTGAAAGCAACCTTCTTGGAGGTGTGGCAGCAGGGCCTTGGGTCTTCACCATTGCCCTCGCAGTTTGGACAGGAATCTAACTGTTCTGAGAAAACAGGCTTCTTCGAGGGTGGTGAGCAGCAGGGTCTTGGGTCTTGACCATTACCATCGCAGTTCTCACAGGTAGCTAACTGCTCCATAACTGTAAGCAGATTATATCGGGCAGAGACATGGACCGTAAACAAAAACAAGAGCACGACAAGCAGTGTGCTTATTTTCATGCCCATCAAACTCCTCATGTTAAAGGTTGAGAGCCTTTGCTAAATCAAATGCAGAGGAAAATCTTTACGTTTCCACCGAATAATAGGATAGTAAATGAAGATTGAGATGGAATACAATACAATGTAATGACCCATTTATAGAGGGATCCGTAAATTTACGGCAACACTAGTAATGTTATTTGCCAAAAAAACCTATTCAAAGTCGTATGGCGTAGCGGAGACGGTGAAATTGAGGAATACGTGTTTGACAGAATTTAAAATGTGATTTTATTCAACTTAATTGTTTTGACTATGAAAATTTTGACTTAACTGTTTTTAAGTATAATTGACTGTTTCACTATTGAACTGATGGTGTTCAAATAAAGCTATTTCAAGGAAGTTATTTGTCATTTCAAGTGTTATAAAAATATTTGCATATTAAAATTAAAATTTAAATGAGAAGATTTGAACTTGAGGTTAATTTTAAGCCTTTCGTGATCAAACTTAAGCAATACAAAATTGGTCTAGGATAGGGAAATATAAATTGTGGGATCAAGAATAGATGTATGGAAGTTTTTCCTAGTCATTAGGACTAATTTGTGGAGATAGACCTACAATGAGGGCTAAGATAAGTCAAATATATAGGAATATGTATAAGGAGGAGTAAATGGAGAGTGATCAGAATCAAGATGTTGCCCAAACATAACACAAAAGTGTGCCACTTGTTCATATATAATTGTATTACGCCATTACTTCAAGATGGTCCTAAACTAAATGGAAATTGATACAAGTAACAAATTTCATCATTAAATTTAACTCATGCTTTGAAGTGAATATGAATTTACCAAGAATATGTATTTTATTTACATTCTCAACCCACATGAAAAGTAAATTTATTCAAATATATCAAAAGGATATTTGGGCCATGTAATGTAAAAGAACATTTTTTGAATTCTTCACGTGTTCCTCTCTTTTGCATGAGTCTTCCATAGGGGCCTTTAAAATACAAAAAAATATACAATAATTAGCTTTTATCATAGAAGTACAAGTAAGCATAACTACAAGTCAATATAACTATCTATTAAAAATTAGTAGAGAGAGAAATGTTAGAACTTTTCCCTATATAAAAAGTGATTGTATTACTCATGGTTACCCTCAGGGGTGACCAATATTGTCTACTTAGGTATTGTAATGTGATATAACATATCTAATACTATCATGTAAAGTGGTATGATCAGGTGGAGTAATGTAGTCTACTATATAATAGTACTATGGCTTACTCAATGACATAGATGTGGTCTACTCTATGGCTACAATGTGCAATACAACTTTGTTCATGTGTTGGAATCTAAGTGAAATCAAGATCTATTTGGGTACAATGATGAGTCTCTTTATAGATACAAGTCACTATCTAAAATATCAACATAAAAGTGATAGCAATAGTATATACCCCTTTCATGTTTTTGCATGTATATTACATGCAAGGAATTTAGCAAAGGAAAAATTATACATCTCAAATAATGAATCTATATAGATAAATTAAGAGAATAAACCATTGAACAATAAAAAAAATCGCTTTCCTATTGCTAACTCACTAATGCTTGTACACTACGTTGCCTATGGTAGCTAGTTGCAAGCTTGTTTTTCATCCACATAATTGAGAATCATAAAGATAATTCTACCTTTCCATAGTGACCACCAAAGAATTATGATGACCACAATAATTTTTTTTATTAGAAAAATTATATTTCAAAATGGATGTCTAAAATATAATTACAAGTAGGAAGTGGATGTACTAGGAATATAAGAAATGAAAGAAAAAATGAAAATAATCAAGAACATAAATAAATGTGGAAATAATTATTTGTATGTATTCAAATGTACCAAATCTTTCTAGGTTGTGAAATAGTTAATATTAATGTAAGGTGATTAGAAAAGTTGAATATGGACCCAATAGCAGGCTGCATTTTTATTGGCAATAACACATATGACATGTAATTGAAATGTTTTCCAAAAATTCTAAGTGATTAGTCATCAATCCCATATTATTTACCATATTTTTTTTAATATAAATGATTCATAAATAATTTAGGGAGGCAATAAAAACCTGTTGTGCATTTTGTACACACACCCTGTAAAACAAGGACCCCCTCTTTCTTTCTGCCTTTTTCCATTGAGTTTTCCTATGTCCATTTGCTTTTTCTTTTTGCCTTCACTTTTTGACCTTTGTTCCATGTTGCCTTTGAGATCTTAAAGCACCCCTTGTAAATCTCAAAATTGACTAAGTCTCCATTTGCGGGTTTTTCCTTGTGGAAATCTCTTTGCATGATTCCAAAAGGTTGATGTCGATGTCCTTTATGTCATTTGTAGGTTTCTTGGTGTAGGTTGCCACCTATGTTATTTTTCTTGTGGAAATCCACGGTGGTGGCATCGTTTAATTTAACTTAGAATTGCATTGTTGGTTCTTGCATACTCGTGGTCCACAGCTAGTGAGCTCCTAGAAGCATCAAGCTCGCATTCTCCTGGTTTTTGCATCCTTGAACTTTACACTTAGTTGGCTTCTGCCTCTTTGGTTTTCGTGGATTAGGATTTATGAGGTTTTCAAAATTTTGTTGTATTTAATACCACATTTGTAATGGGATTTTCTATAACTACCAATGAGTTTAGGCTCATTTTTACCTTGTGGATTTAGCAATTTGGTGATTTTAGTTTCTTCTTGTGAGTTTTGGAGATCGATTGAGAATTGATCATTGTGCCTAAACTAGGTACTATCATATATATATATATATATATATATATATATATATATTTAATAATATATATATAAAACATTGAGATATATCCTTCTCAAGGCACCTATGAACGTTTATGTAAAATATATATTAAAAAATAGGCACCTCGAGAAGGATATCTCTCAATGTTTTTTTAATGTATATATATATATATGCTAGTAGCATTCGTAGTGCAACATGTAAAACATTAAATGAATTAGGGTTAGGGTTAGGATTAGGGTTAGGAATAGGGTTCGGGTCAGGAATAGGTTTAGAGTTAGAGTTAGGGTTAGAGTTAGGGATAGGGTTAGGGATAGGATTAGGATTAGGGTTAGAGATAGGGTTAGGTTTAGGGTTAGGTATAGGGTTAGGGATAGGTTTAGGGTTAGGGATAGGGTTAGGTATAGGGATAGGCTAGGTTTAGGGTTAGGGATAGGGTTAGGATTAAGATTAGAGATAGAATTAGGGTTAGGGTTAGGTTTAGGGTTAAGGTTAAAATTATGGTCAAGTATAGAATTAGAGTTAGGGTTGGATTTTGGTTTAGTTTGAAATTGGGATTAGGGTTACGGTTAGGTAAGAATTAGAGGTAGGGTTGGTATTAGGGTTAGGGTCAAGGTTAAAATTAGAGTTAGGGTTGGGGATAAAGTTAGGGTTAGGGTTAGGGTAAGGGTAAGAATTAGAGATGGGGTTCAAGTTAGGGCTAGGTATATCTTTAGGGTTAGGATTAGGGCCATGATTAGGGTGAAGGTTATGTTAGGGTTAGTGTTAGGGCTAGAGTTACAATCAATATTAGAGGTACATATAGGTTTAGTTTTAGGATTAAAATTAGGGTTAGGGTTGGCGTTATAATTAAAATTAGTGTTAATTTTAGAATTAGGGTTAATTTTAGGGTTATATATAGAATTATAACCATAATTTTAATCATAGGATTAACTTTAATGCAAATGTTAATTCTAACCCAAAATTATAACCGTAATTGAGTCATAACCCTAAGTCTAATAGTAACCATAATTGAACCCTATATGTAACCCTAAATGAATCATAACCCTAACGTAATAGTAACCCTAATTGAACCCTACATATATCCCTTGTTCAATATTAACTCTATTTGAACCATAACCCTAATTGTAACCATAATTGCATCTTATCTATAATAGAACCCTATTTATAATTGAGCCATAATCATAATATTACCTAACCCTAACCCTAAACTCGAACTCTAGTTTAATCTTAACCATAACATTTAATACTAACCCTAATCTATACCCTAAGTTTTATTGCAGAACCCTAATTATAACCCTAACACTAATTATACCCTAAACTTAATCGTAACTTGAACTAAATTTTAACCCTCTCCTTAAAACCTTATTAAATAGAAAGTATAATTAAACCCTAACCCTAACCATAACATTAAACCTAATCATACATAACCCTAACCCTAACCCTAACCCTAGTTGAACCCTAAGCCTAAGCCTCATTGAACCCTAACCTAACCGCTAATTGAATTGTAATCCTAAACCCTAACCCTAATTTATCATTAACCCTAAACCTAACCCTAATTAAACCCTAATGCTAACTCTAACCCTAAGCTTTCTTATTGAATCATAAGCCTAAATTAACCATCCTTAAATGTTGAGCTAAACCTAAACCAAAACCATAAGATTTATCCTAGAACCCTAACTATAACTTTAACCATCATTGAACCTTAACCCTAACCCTAATAGTAACCCTTATCGTAATCAAACCCTAACCCTAACTGTAATTGAAACCTAGCCCTAACTCTAACCCTAATTAAACATTGACCTTATTTGAATAGTAAACCTTACCTAATTAAACCCTAACCCTAATTGAACCTTAATTTAATTGTAACCCTAGTTGAACCCTAATCCTAACCATAGTTTAAACCTAACCCCACTATACCTTACCTTAATTTTAAAGTATAATCCTAACCCTAAACAAAACTTAATTAAACTCTAATCATAACCCTAATTTAACCTTAACCCTAATCCTAAATCTAATTGAACCCTAGTGTTAACCCTAACCTGAAGCTTTATATTATAGAACCATAACCCTTTAATTAAACCCTAATAAAACCCAAACCTTAACTATAATATAACCCTAACCCTAACCTCAACTTAAACCCAAACCCAAAACATAAGTTTTATCATAGAACCTTAACTATAATGATAACCATAGTTGAGCCTTACCTTAACCCTAACATTAACCCTTATCTTAATAAAAACCTAACCCTAATTAAACCATTATCTAAAAAATTAACTTATTTGAATTGTAACCCTTAACTAATTAAACACTAACCCTTACCATAATTAAACACTAACCTTATTCGAATCATAACCCTTACCTAATTAGTCCCTAACCTTAATTGAACACTAACACTAACCATAGTTTAAATAGGTAACCCCACTAAACCTCACCCTAATTCAGAGCTCTAAACCTAACCCTAACTAAACCGTAATTAGTCCCTAATTAAATTGTAACTGTAATTAATCCCTAGCCCTAATTGAACCCTAATGCTAACCCAAACTCCAAGCTTTATTATATAACCATAATCCCAATTAGACTCTAATTAAACCCTAAGTATAATCAAACCCTAACCGTAAACCCAACCCAAACTCATACCCAAACCTTAAGCTCTATCTTAGTGAACCGTAGATTTTTGGCACCACAAGACTCTCTAACTCTTCTAGGATTTTTCACCTAAAAGGAGAGAGGTAGGCCAAAAATACTAAGGGGTTCATTCAAATTAGGATGTGTATGATGTTATTAAGGATAAATGAAATGAACTAAATGTAACTAAAAAATGCAATTCACTAATTATGAATGCAAAACCTAAGAAATATGCAATGTTTGAAAACACATTGTGTAAAACAAAATCATCTACAAATGAATGGGAAAATGCAACATAAATGAATCAGAATAAAACTGTGCACTTGGAATGTTGAAGAAGACTGGAAATTACATTTAAAATGTTGTTGATGTTTTTTTCAGGCCTAGAGGAACTCATTCGCCATTTTGGGCGAATTAGTGCCAATTCTGTCAAACTGAGTTGAAACCTGTTTCTATCAAAAGGGTACTAAAAAATGTAGAAAACTCAAAATTGACCCTGGAGTGGGAATCATTCGTCACCCATGGCGAATGAGTCCACTTTTTAATTTCTATATTTTCAAAGGTGGATTCTAAAGCTTCCAATCTTTATTTCGACTTCCTACAGTTGTCTACATCCGAAATTTTGATTTACGGGTCTAAAAATGAGTTTTTGTTGATATTTTGACTTGTTGAATGAAGAGAAGACCTAAGCAACCTTGCAACTTGATCTTCATTTATTTCCAACCTTCCAAGGGACCTAAATCTACAAACACACAAGAAGAGGAGAAGAAATGGTGAATGTTAGGGCATGGGGGTTTGCCTTGGTCAAACCCCGTTTAGGTAATTAAACCAAAATGATGAAAGAATGGAATGAAACATGCAATAGTGGAATAGATTACCTTTCCATGGTGTTGATCTTGAATTTTCACAGCAACGGAGGAAGATTCAGCCCTTGAATGTCTTTTGGAGCTTTCTTGATGTCTTGAAATGATAAAACCCAAAGTTGCTTAACTTGAGATGAAATATTGGTGGATGAATAATGAAGAATTGATGTGAATTGAGTTAATCGATGTAAAAATGATATTAGAGAGGTTATTTTATAGGAAATTCACCTATTATACCCATTAATACCTCATCATAGGCTGACACAAGCAATATTAAACTCAAATTTCACTTTTTTCCCGCTCAAAGGTCAAAATTGGGCCAAATGGGACTCATTCGCCACCATGGTGAATGGGTCCCACCTGGATGGGATTTCACCATGCATGGTGAATGGGTCCCACAAGGGCCAATTTGATAGCTCAAATGCCAAGAGATGAGGAAATAAGGTTGAAAATGCAACTTTGTTGGGTATTTGATCAATTTAAGTTTTGAGATGCACAATATGGGTTAGTAGGGGCCTATTAGTGATGATGTAAATGTCAAATAGGGCTTGGGACACATAAATCAATGTGAAAGTGTGATTAAATACACTTTACAACACTAAAACGAGGTCCACATAGCCTACGAAGGCACAAGAACCAATGTGAATGTGAGACACATTACAACACTAGTTTAATATTAAGTTTAGTTTACAAGACTTCTAGATTGATGTGATAATGTTATTAAACACATTTTATAATGTTGAATTAAGGAGAAATTGGTTCATTAAGTCTAGAAAAGCATGAAAACATCTTACAAAATTTTACAACACCATTACAAGATGTTGTTGAAAGCATGTTATTCAATTTTAAAGCATCCAAGATCTAGTGTGGATACATAAAATTCCTCACAACACCTGAATCAAGGCCTCATTCTGTCAAGTTTATTATGAATTAATCTTATGCCAAGAAAATGGTCCTTTTTTCTATGGCACATTTAGCCCCCACTTTAGTGAAAGGAAAATCTTGCTTCAAACTCACACTAAAGTAGACATTGAAGAGAGATTTGAGTGTATAGATGCAGCTAACAAAGAATAAAAAAGATCAAGGAGTTTGTGCAAGCCCCCAGGATCTAAGATCCTAAGTCAAACCATCAAGATACAAAATCATGCAATGAGAAGGATGGAAATAAAAATGTGGATCAAGCTTCAATTGTATGTCCAGCTAGTTATGGATTAGATATAGGCTTGTTTGTTTCAGAAAGGAAATGTGTACTCACTCTGGGGCAATAGAATTCTTGGCTATCCACCGGGTGAGAAAGCCAAAAAGTATACTCACTCTAGGGCCACAAAACTTGTGGTTGTCTGCGGGGTGATAAATCCCAAAAGGTGAGAAACATACGCTAGTTGGTATGCACTCACAAACAAAAAGGTGGCTATGGGAAATGTCACTCCACTAGATGGGCTTCCCACTTGGCCATACTAGAGTTATACCTCTTGATAACTTTAATAAGGTGACACGAAGGAAAATGATGTCGTTTGGAGCTCTATGAGGTAAGAAAAACTTTGTATGCATGCTTAAAAATCATAGACATTGTAAATGTAAAATAGTGTAAGGACTATTCAAAGGGATTTTTCTTAATTCGTGCACTATCTCATCTTAAGGAACATCATGCCTAATGTATTGAAGAGAAGAAAAGTGCAAATGTTCTCATCTTGTTTCCAATGGAGGACAAATGCAAGGTCTCATCTTGAGCAACATTGTACCTAGGATATCTAGATCCTAAACCCTTAACCCAAAGACCTAAATCCTAGGAGATGAACCCTAAACCATTAACCCATATAGATTTCTTATTCTAATAATCTCATGAACCCTAGGATATGAAGATCCTAAACCATTAACCCTAAGATCTAAAGCCTAGTAGATGAACCATAAACCCTTAACCCATATAGATTTGTTATTCTAAGCATCTCATGGACCCTAGGATATAAAGATCCTAAACCCTTAACCCGAGGATCTAAAACCTAGGAGGTGAACCCTCAACCCTTAACCCATATAGATTTATTATTCTAAGCATCTCATGAACCCTAGGATATGAAGATCCTAAACCCTTAACCCTAAGAACTAAATCCTAGGAGATGAATTAAGGGGATCCAAGATGCTGGAATAAGGGTAGATAAGAGAATGTGGCTTAAGGGGGGTTGAGAGAGTGACTTAAGGGGATGAAAGAGTATGGATTAAGGGTAGATATACCAAGATATGGATTTTAAAGGGGTCCTAAGAGGATTACTTAAGGGGAATCAATAGAGAGACTTAAGGGGATGCAAGAGGAAGGATTAATGGTAGATATACGAGGATATGGCTTAAGGGGTCCTAAGAGGATGGCTTAAGGGGAATTAATAGAGACTTAAGGGGATGCAAGTCGATGTATTAAGGGTACATATACAAGGATATGGCTTATGGGGTCCTAAGAGGATGGATTAAGGGTTGTTGAGAGAGTGACTTAAGGGGATGCAAGTGGATGGATTAAGGGTAGGTATATGAGTATATGGATTAAGGGGTCCTAAGAGAGTGGCTTAAGGGGAATTAATAAAGAGACTTAAGGGGATGCAAGTTGATGGATTAAGGGTAGATATATGAGGGTATGGATTAAGGGGTCCTAAAAGGATGGATTAAGGGGTCCTAAAAGAATGGCTTAAGGGGATATGAAATCAATTAATTTTTTTTTACAAAATGACAATAAATTATTTAGTTTTATATATTTATACTATCAATTAAATGTATCTAGAACTATATATAGTTACCTGTATCTAGATTTGAATTCCATTGTAATATATGCATTTCCTCTCTTTTTTGTAATGCATCTAGTTTAGGGAGACCTGAAACAAAAAAGGATATAAAAATTTAATTAGAAAATAATGAAAGAAATATATATATATATAAACATATATATGTGATAAATTTTTAACTACATATCGACTGTCAATTAAATATATATACAACTATATACCTACCAATATGTATTTACTCTATTGTACCATCTATATCCTCTCTTTTTTGTAATGCATCTATGATTGTCTCATGATCATCCATTGAAATTGTCCATAACACTTTATTAGCAAGCCTCCCTTGATATCTAACTAGTTTTATATTGGTTGCCAAAATCAAATGGGAATAATGTATAATATTCTTGTGTCTTTCATAATATTCAAATGCAGGAAAGCCATTCTTTCTTATCAAATATTTTCGAAGGCAGGTGCCAACAACAACCACCAAACTAGTTGGATACTCAAAGTTGGCATCATCCACTCTAGGATGTACCAACTTATGTTTTCTCTCAACACATCTAGCCAACCAACACTCTGTCTCCTCTTCACTCCCCTTAGGTGCAACAACAACATACACATGTCCTGCAAATATAAATAAAAAATTCAATAAAGGGTGACATATATTCAATTCACATATAAACATACAGACATATAAAATTCAATTAAATTTTAAGTGCCTTCTTGTACAAGATCTGAAACATGATCATAATCATCTGATGTGAACACTTGATTATCTTCAATTGTCATTCCATGTTGTACATGTATCAATGTAGGTGTTAAGGCTCTTTCTTGCCATTGTTCGACCCATTTCATATTTTCAAACACCTCCCAATCACCTGCAATAAATTTTTTAACAAAAGCATGCAATCTCCCTTGTCCATATTATCCATGTGTTTGCATTCGAACTCTTAAACAAATGCCATTTTGTAGATCCATTAATTGTTTCACAATCTTGTTGAGAAAAATATCATTTTCTTCAACTAACCAAAAGAAGTGTCAAATTATTGAGCTCTCACTTGTTCTTGTAGATAATTTGGTATTGCACCAATCTACAATTGCATGTGGGTAAACCCACAAAAGTGGTTTACAATTTGAATGAGCAAGGAAAACTTGTTAAAAGTGACCCCATGCATAAAAATTCATTCTAGGGGTTTGAATGGACTTGTTGGTTCGAACGAACCAAAAAGATTCACTCGAACCAAAAAAGGGTTTGCTCGAACGAAGGTTTGAGTGAACCCATTTAATGCATGCACGAACAAAAAAAAGTTAAAACCTCTTTTGGGAAGGGGGTTCGCTCGAACCTGGGTTCGAGAAAACACCCCTTTGCCCTCATTCTCCCCCTCAGGCACTTTGAAAGTCTATATTTTTATGCTACGAAGCTCGGGTCAAGGATGAAAATGGAGGAGACTTCACAAACCCAACTGGAATCAAGTAGTCCTTGGAACAAGCTATCCAATGACTATAATTTTAATATGTTTTGGTTTTATTATGTTTTTTTTTTTTTAGTTTTATTAAATATAGGTTTTTCACCGAAAATCAAGCTCTTTGTTTCGCACATGTGGAAAAATAGTAGATTATAAAGAAAAAAATGAAAAATATGAGTACACCAAATATTGAAGTCCTTGATCCAACAAAAGAAAATTTGAATTTTGATACATACAAAATAAGTTACGTGCTATATGGTCGCACTATGTCTGAATTGTAATTGGTTTGACTTCAAAACTTGATTAAAGAAAAAATATTCAATAAAAAACTATCTAACCAAGTCGAAGCACTAGATATCAAAGTGACAAATCTAAATTGAACGTCACTTTTTAAAAAAGTTGTTTTCTAAAAGAAAAAAAATAGTTTTCGAGGGAGATGGAAAAAGAAGTGCAATCTAATTCCAAAAATTTTGAAAAATTTATATTTAGAATCTACAGACAAAATGTCACGAAACTCTAGTTTGCATCATCTTCAAATTTCTCACAGTTTAGCTACTATAGGTGCCTAAAAGTGAAGATTTAGTTAAAAAAAATAATTTCAGTATCCAATTTGGCCAAAAATTGTAAACCACTATTGTGGGATCACCCGTGTGTATCTCTGAATTTCACATAATTCTCAAATTTTATTTGCTCTCTAGCAAGAGATCTTTTCACACGTGCATCTGTTCCATCATGTTCTCCTTTACCATGTCCAACTTCAAAAAGGATCCACATGTGTGGGATATTACTTTCCTTATGAACAATTCTACATAACCAATAAAACATTCTAGGATTCCTAAATTGACCCATACAATTATCCAACCATATGAGATGTTCTCTCATTTGAATTCCTCTCTCTTTTAAATTTTTATAACATATATCAAAACAATATTGAACAAACTCAAATGAATGTAATTGATTATCACTTACATAAAAATGGTACTCTCAAAAAATTTCTATTATCTTCTCTACTATCATCTGCATGTCTATAAACAATAGGAAAAATTATAGCTACTTGCATTGAATTATAATAAAGTGATTGAATTTCTTCTTGTAGAGCAAGAGTATAATTTTCAGCAAAATCAACAACTGACAATATAGTTCCAATTGGGAATGTGTTTTTACATAAACAAAATTGATTATCAATCCTATAAGCATATTGAGAGTGTTTAACATAGTTAGGTACAATCTTATTTTTAAATTCTTTAATAAATGCATGCACACTAAATTTTTCCACAATTAGCTCATAACGTTTTCCAATTTTTCCATTTTTTAAAGAATACTCAACATTTTTATATTTTTTAACATCCACTAATTGTTTTCCAAATTCATCTAAACTACTTTCACACATACATTCTCCTAAAAATGAAAAGTTACCACATCTATCGCATTCTCTAGAAACAGATGCTTTTAAATAAAATAAGTTTCCATTAGAGGGTTCACAAAACAATCCTGCTATAAAATCTTTGATTGTTTCAAGTGGAATATTAATAGCACAAATGTCCTACATAATTTGGTTAGCATGCAAAGCACAATGAAACATATCATAAAAATAATGAAATTGTACATTTGTATTACAAAAACACGAGCAATAGCCTTGAGGACCACAAGAAAAATCCCAAGAGATACCCTATTCTTCATCCTAGTATTATTAGGTTAATCCATGAACATTTTTAAAGCATGTCAGCTTTATCAAAACTGGTTGCCTCCATGGCATATGAGGACTATGATATGGATAGTGGTTCAAAGAATCATTCTAAGCCTAACCCGGAGAGAATTGTTGAATCCCATTTGTCCCTTGGTCGCACCCACAAAAGGATATGAAAATCATAGTAAAACCTTTCCTGGGAATTGGACATTCCAACAGGTGACTAATATCTCTCTATGGACGTTCATTTACTTGTCAAACCAGGGGACGTATACTTTAAATAGCGCAGCACAATATATGCACAAAGAACTGGTTTCGGTCAAAACATAGCAGAAATAAATACTTGGAAGGAATTCTATCTACAGTACAGGAAGGTAATGCAAAGTTCTTTAACTCAACTATGATTTGATTAAAACAGAAACCATAACAGCTACGACTGAAACACAAACTATGAACTGGCCTTATGTTGCAGGAACAGGCACAGGGATGGATTCCCTATGCTGCAGGAGCAATACAAGACTAAGTTTGTATGAAAACTTCAAAGATGAAAGCTAACTGAAAATCAACAAAAAAGAATAGCTAACTAACTAGCTACAGATACTTACTAAGTGGGCCCCCTTAGCAAGCATCTACTGATTATGCAGGTGCTGAACTCAAAACTTCATCAAACTTTATTCATGAAAATAGAATGGTATACATTGCTTTGTTGATATAAACTAACAACAAACTCTATCTCTTGTCAAACAGATTCTGCTTTTCATTATCATACTAACTCTTACATGATATCTGCTATCTTTCTATCACTATGCTTCTATCTTACTCTAACTATCATCTTCCTTTTCAATCACGTAGGAGGAGTACTTTATTTAAAATTAGGAGAGCAACTAACTAACTAACCCTATCCAAGAAAGACGTGGAAGTAAAGTGTATCCCAAAATCAAGGAACAAACTTCATAAATGAATTTATGCATTCAACCCGATCCGGAGAGAATCTAGCGCTCCACTCTTTCCAAATTGACTGTCATTAAAAATATTTCCCAACGGTTTTGGTCAAAGAGTCTTCGCCGGAGCTTCCTCGAAGTCATGCAGGAAATGGAATTTACTACAAGGCCAAGATCGGTTGCGCTTGAATCGATCATTCTTCAACAACCTGTGAAACAAAAGGTAACAGATGCGAAAGAAAAGGCGTATGGCACATACACAATATCCGTTCATTAATCACACATTTAAATCTATTTCATCATTCAAAAACTGTATGCGACATACCAATCATTTAGGGAGTCAACAAGGTAATAAATGTAGTCAAGTCAACACAATAAGTTGCAGGAATATGCAAATGTTTTGCTATAGGATATCCCCATAAAAGGTTTCAAAAGAGTTTTAAACAACCATGAATAACAAAAGTAAAGGCATTAAAAGTTTATCATAATATCCAAACTATGAGCATATTTTGGGCTCATCACTGCCCCCTACTTAGCCTAATGCTGGTCCTCTAGCATTAACTTTCCTGGTGGTTTCTCTGAAGTCAGTGGTTGTTGCATGACTCTGAAATGGAGTTCCAAACCTGTAATAAAATCCTCTGAAAGCCTGACACCTTTCATAGCTACGGTCTTCTAAATCGTCATTAAGATTGGTAGTCTGATAAGGATAAAGGGGCTACATTAGCACAGGAGGTCTGAATGTCAATGGCAACCACAGTTCAAATCTCTCTTGAAGTCCCAACTGTATATATCTGCTTGATTGTTTAAGAGCTACTGTGAAATCTAGGGGACTGTGAGGTTTGGATCTTCTTAGTCCAACAGTTAATCTTTCCCACCTTTTCTCACTTCTGGTGTATGCCAGTCTCCAAAATGAATATGACTGTTCCTAAAATTCATCATATACCTATTTCCTGATATCAAATATCTTCTCTCTGGCTGGAATATTATTAATGCCATATGTCAGAGCAAACCAGTCTTTCAACATTGCATGGGGGTTTGAACTTTGAGAGCGTAATGGAACAGACTCATTTCTCTCAGCTTCCTCATATATTTCCCATTGCCTACCATAATTCGCTTCATTTGTTGCCCATGACATAAATGATCTCAAATGGATATTACCAATATACAGAAGAGGGTTCCATTCTATTTCAGATGGAATTAAGAAGCCATGTAAATAAAATTCACACAGACAATTTCTTAACCAATTAGGGGCTACCTGGTATGCCTCGTAAAATTCGTTAGCAGTGTGAAGTATAGGATCTTGATTTCTAGAAATTCTCATTAGTTGGAACCATAAGAATTATTCCTTAAGGCACATAGCATAAACTCTGGGTGGTGGTCTGCATTCCATAATCTGACCAGTTACTTTTAACATTTCATCCATTTTTGCTTTCAACTCAACAATTTCCTGCTTCTAACTTTCAATTTCTTTTTTTAGTTTCTTCCTTTCTACCTCCCATAGACTTTGTTGCATGTCAGTCTGGGCTATGTGCTAGAAAGTCAGTGTTTGCAATGTAACTGTTTCCCAGTTAGCTTTGACATATTTCAGAAACTCAATCAAAAACATCTTCTTATAAACAACAATGGCTTTACAAGTTGCAGGGTGAAATGTAGCTTCACTAGGCACATTCAATTGTTCAGTCAGTTCCTGTTCTTGCTGCAAGATGAATTCTTGTTGCTGCAGTTGAGAAGACTATGCTTCCTCTGAAAACTGCATAGTAGCGGTAGCCAAGTCATCAAGATTTGGTAACCCTTGCTCATTATGCTCCATTTCCTTTGTCTCAACTTGTTCCTCTTCAGGAACAAATGAACTCTGTGCAGCATTTTTGGACACATTCTGAGAAACATCAAATTCAGACCCTACAGACCCTTCTGAAATTACAATAACCTCTGGTTGAGGTGAAGCAGGGGAGGTCTTATATTGTTTCCTTGTGGAAACTCTTCTTGGCACTAGTGCGGCTGCAGGAGATGTTCTAGTAGCCTTCCTTTTTCTAGTCTGCTTAGAGGGCTCTGCCCTGCTAGAGGATGATGGTGAATTGGTGTTAGCAACAGGTGTTGCTGTAGGAGAGACGGCTACAAGGGAAGGTGTTGTAGGAGAAGAGCATTGCCTTTTCCGAGAACGAGGGTCAGACTCTGGGGTTTGTTCTGCCCCAGATGACTCACCTGCCTTTATTTTTCCCTTCTCTCTCCTAGTGGCAGACCTAGTTTGTACCCGAGCAGAGGATTCTGGTGGGGGAGCTGCAGGACCAGGTGTTATAGGAGTAGATGACCCTTGCCCTGTTCTATTGGTAGACACAATTTCCTTCTTTTTTCTGAGGCCGTGGGGTAAGTACCCTAGGGGGTTGTGGAATTTGCAAGCTCTTTTGGGCAACGAGTTGTTGCCAGGAAAGAGGTGAGACATCTCTCAAAGACTGTTCAATCAGTAATTTGATAAGGCCATGGTGAGCAACAAAATTATCTTTCCCTTGTTGGGTTCCATGGGCACTTTGTTCTGATTATGTAAGCGGCGTATTCTGAATAAGGAGGAGGCAACGATACCTGCTTGCATCCCTGCTTGGAGACTTCCAAAGGTCCATCAGTGGGCATTGAAAACTCAGCCCTTGCAGCGAAAGAAAAAATTTCTCCAATGACTGGAAGCTCGGTTACTTCAGCAATTCTGTCTTCAGTTGCAACAACCGTTAGACCCCATACAGTGGCTTCCCTTTCAGAAAGGGTTCTTAAAAATTCTCCAGCAGCCTCCTCATCAAAAGCATTTAAACTCAAGAAATAGTTTAACCATCCACAGATGCTGAATGCATGGACTGTTTGAGGATTTTGCAATAATAATTCATGAGCTACAGGCTCACGTTGCACCAACTAACCACCCATGTTCATAGTTTTCCCCTAGCTAAACTCAATTCCTTGCTGAAAATTCAAATTCTCTGTTTCCCTTTCTGCTTTGGTTTTTCTTCTGTCGTGCCGTCACATTTCTTTCTTTTCCAAAAATGAACTTTTTGAACAAACAGTTTTAATCATAATTTACAAGAAAAACATGCAATAAAGAAGGACATGCGATCATATTTGGAAAGTACCAGAAAAATAATAAAGAAAGGTTATTTGCACAGTTATGGCAACGGTGAAAAGACAGGTTTTAAAAGGTGGATTACCCCGCCCCCTACTTAGAGTATGACATGTGTCCTCACATGTACTAAAAAATAGGCGGAGATCGGGTAATAATGACTGGTACTGTTATAGCAGTAAATAAATAGAATAAAATAAATCAAATATGCGATAACAAAAAATATGGCGTACCTTTGATATTTGTATGTACGTGTGAAGAAAGATGACAACGTCTGGATGAGTTGACAATTGGGAATGATATCATAATTAAGGGTGATGCGGATGGATGAAGTGGATGGGTGACGTGGGCAGACGAGATGAATACATGGAATGGATGGATGGGATGGATAGATGGAAGATAAAGGAGTGAGATGGGGTGATAAATGAGAATGGAGAAAAAGGGGTTTCCTTTTAAAAAGAAAACCTTTATTATGAGCATATTTTTTTTAGAATTACGGTGAAGCTACAGGAGAAAGGCTAAAGCCTTTGGCTGTAGGAAGAGTAGCGGGAGGAACCTGAACAAACTGATGCATGAATTCTTCTTTTGAAACTGGTTTATGGTACAACCAGAGTCGATGGCTATTAACTAGCAATTTGAAACGGACTGGATCAATTGTCACCAGCTGTACAGCTCCATTGTCAAACACATTCTCAACTTCATAGGGGCCAAGCTAGCATGTTGTGAGCTTACCTTGGTTCTCTTGATATCTGGAATCATATAATAGAGCCCAATCACTAGCAGAAAATTTCCTAGTTTTGATGTGTTAATCATGCCATTTCTTCCTTTGTTGTTGGATTGCTTATGTGTGCTGCAGGGCTACTTTTCTCATTTCGTCCAAAGCATTTAGCTGTAGGAGACGGTCCTTCTATGCTTTAGATATTTCCATATTGAGTTCAAGAGCTGTCCTCAAAGTTTTGTGCTCAAATTCTATGGGCAACATGGCTGTTTTCCCATAAAGCAGCTCAAAAGGTGTAAACCCAGTTGTTGTCTTCCATGTAGTTTTGTAGGCCCAAACTGCTTCAGGAAGTCGATTGCTCCAATCTTTTCTATGGAGCTGCACTGTCTTTGTTAAGATCGCCTCAATTTCCCTATTTGTTACCTTTGCCTGACCATTGGCTTGAGGGTGATAGGGGCTGGACTTCCTATGTTTGATCTTATAGTCATTCATTAGTGCAGTGATCAGATTTGATGTGAATTGAACTCCCTGATCAGTTACAAGCTCTCTGGGAACTCCAAATCTAGTGAAATTTTGTTCATACAGAAATTCAGCAACTTTGTTATCTCGAGCATGAGTCATAGCATCTACCTCAACCCACTTTGTTATGTAGTCCATGCAAACTAGAATGTATGACTTGCCATTTGATGATGGATCAATTGGTCCCAAAAAATCCATTCCCCATTTATCAAAAGGGGTGACTATTACCTGTGGATATAGTGGCATTTCATCTGACTTGGTTGGTCTTCCCATACATTGGCATCTGTCACATTTCCTTGTATAGGCCACAACATCTTTGTGTAATGTTGGCCAATAGTACCCTATTGTAAGAATCTTCATTGATGTTCTTTTTGCTGCAAAATGTCCCCCACATGGTTCATCATGGCAAGCATGTAAGATATCATAAGTCTCATCTTCTCTTACACATCTTTGCATCACTTGATCAGGTCCAGTATAAAACAGATAATTTGCAATACATGAAAAGTTGAAACTTTTCTCTATTAACAATTTCTTTTCATTTAGAGAAAAGTGGGCTGGTATTCTGCTTGCTGCTAGATAATTGGCAATGTCTGCATACCATGGTGTATGTGCAGTAATGGAAAAAAAGTGTTCATCTGGGAACCTATCATCAATGACCTCGTGTTCAACAGGTGCAGCTGATTGAAGTCTTGATAAAAAGTCAGCTACAACATTAGCTCTTCCTAGTTTGTCAATTATTGTAATGTCAAATTCTTATAACAACAGGAGTCATCTTGCCAATCTACTAGAAATGGCAGGTTTTTTCATCAGATACTTGATTGCTGCATGGTCAATATGGACGAATATCTGATAACCTGTGACATAATGCCTAAATTTATTCAAAGCATACACTACTACGAGCAATTCCTTTTCTGTAACAGTATAGTTGAGCTCAGGACTTTGAAGGTTCTTGCTAATAAAGTAGATAGCATGCTCAATTGAATTTTCTTTTTGACTTAAAACTGCTCCTATACCAAAATCAGAGGCATCAACATGTATGTGAAAAGGAAAATTTCATTTTGGACCTTGAAGAATAGGGGCTTGAGTAAGCAAGTCCTTTAGTTGCAGAAAAAAAAATTCACAGGCCTCTATCCACTCGAATTGAGAATCCTTAATTAACAAGGCATAAAGTGGACTGACAATTTTACTGAAATCTTTTATAAACCTTCTATAATACCCTGCATGGCCAAGGAAACTTCTAACATCTTTTTGTTTTGCAGGAGTTTGTAAATTCAGAATAAATAAATTTTAGTAGGGTCGACCTGAATTCCATTCTTTGAAATATGATGACCTAGAACAATACCTTCTTCTATCATTAGAAAACATTTTTCACTGTTTAGAGACAAATTTTTCTCTCTGCACCTTTTCAATACCTTTTCTAAATTCACCAGTGCTTCTTCAAATGTGACTCCATAGGTAGTGAAATCATCCATATAAATCTCCATACAGTCATGAGATATATCAGCAAAGATACTAATTATTGCTCTCTGAAATGTTGTTGGCGCATTCCATAGACCAAAAGGTAAGACCGAATAAGCAAATGTTCCCCATGGACAGGTAAAAGTGGTCTTATCTTGATCTTCAGAGGCAATTTTTATCTGATTGTACCCACTGTAACCATCCAAAAAGGAAAAATATCTTTTGCCAGACAGTGAGTCCAGTACTTGGTCTACAAATGGTAGTGGAAAGTGATCTTTTTTAGTGGCAGTGTTCAACTCTCTGTAATCTACACACACTCTCCATTTTCCACCTTTCTTGGGAACAATAACTAATAGAGAAACCCATTGACTGTCAGAGATTGGATAAATAAAACCAGCATCAAGCAATTTTTGAAGCTCACTTTTAACTATTTCTCTAAGTGCTAGATTTACTCTTCTTTGAGGTTGTCTAACTGGTAAACAATCTTCTTTGATATATATCCTGTGAGTACAAACTCGATGATCTATTCCTTGCATGTCTCCATATTCCCATGCAAAAGCTTTATGCTGATCTTGTAGCATTTTTAATAAGATAGCCTGTTGAGATTGTGATAGCTTGCTATTAATATTTAAACAGTGACCTGGAGACAATTCTATCTGCTTAGTTAGATTACTCATAGAATCTACAGGTGATGTTTGTACCTCTTGTGGAAGTAAGTTATTGAAAATTACTAGAAGTTTAGGCAGTGAATTCTCAGAATTTGGTTGTTGCAGGAAACATTGTAGATGGCTGCCACATGGATCAGATGAACTACCCGTATCAGAGTTGTACTGTAGAATTTGAAAAAGCAAAGCATCCTCACTCTGAAATTGTGAGAATGGATCATTTTGAAGCATCATTAATTGAGTCAAAGAATTGGCTTCTTTAGTTTCTTCCCCCTCATTTGGCCAAATAGGTTGGAAAAAATCTGGTTGAGGTCTAGCAGGCGGATACAGAGCCAATTTTTTCGTGGACTGTCCATCAGAAATGGTCATATCTCCAGAACGAAATCCTATAAAAGCATCAGTAGTTGCTAACCATGGTCTACCAAGGATAACTGGATACTCTCCTAAAGTTGCCTTAACTGATAATATTGTGAAATCAGCTGGATACTCCTAAGATTCACGAGTGACAATTACATCTTCCACCATCCCATCAGGTTTAACTGTGGAGCTATCTGCAAGCTGCAGAACTATGGGTGTAGATCTAATGTTTGAAATGTTCAAGGAGTCCATAGTATGCTTTGTCATGATATTAATGGCAGCACCTAAGTCAATCAAAACATTTTTTACAATTTGGCCATTTATATGTATTTGCACTACAGGACTTCCAGGGTCAATATACTTTGGGATGACTACATTTCCCAACATTATATCAGCCAATTTCTCTAAGACATGAATTGTTTGGGGATCATTTTTCTTTCGTCCAGGCTTCTTCAAACAGGCCTCTTTAATAGCTTTTCCAAAAATGGGAACATCTTTAATAGCCTGAAATAAGGGGATTTGAATTTGTACATTTTTTTGCTGATTCAGAATGTCAAAAGTGGGTTCTTCCATAGATTTAAATGCAGTACTTTGCAACCTCTGAGGAAAAGGTGGTTTGTCTTGACTTTGCAAAATAGGCTCCTTAGAAACTGTATTAGGTATAGGCATATGCTCAGTAGGATCAGCAGGTTCAGTAGATTCTTCAAGGGAAGAATCTGGTATTTCAGTAATTAGAGGCGGTTTTGGAGCAGGTAAAGTGGTTCTAGACCTCAAATGGATGTCATTAACATCTAAGGCATAAGCTTGATATTGGTTGGCTTCGGCAAGATACGTAGGCTGCCGTGGCTGCTGTTGTTGCCTATTATTGGGATTTGGCAACGGCTGGGCAGGCATAGGAATTTGTTTTGGAGGTCCAGTATTTGTGGTAGTTGCTGCAGGAGGTGGCATAAGGGCCTGTGGTTGCGGCTATGGAAGCTGCAAGAATCTAGAGGACTGGTTTTACCATTGCTGAGGACCTCTCCATTGAGGATTTTGCTGCCAATTACCTGAAGGTGGGGTTCATTGTCCTTGTGGCTGCTGCCAACCTCCTTGAGGAGATTGCCATTATGGGGTCTGATAATTAGGAAAACTTGGTTGAGGTGGATTCCAAGGTGGTGGTGGTCCATATGCATGTTGCATGGTGGTGGTCCATATGCATGGTGGTGGTGGTCCATAGCTAGAATAAGGACTACCAAAAGTTAAAAGATCTTGAGGCATACCTTGTCTTTGGGCCCATGGTCTCCTTTGTTCAACAAAAAACACTTGATCATCATCACCTTCTACTGGTTTGAAGTCAATAGGTAGTTTCTTAGCTTCCAAATTAGCCACCATCTTGCATCTGCAGTCACGCTTCTTCTATCTACAATATGAACAGAACTCGACCAAAACTGCCTCAGCTTTCTCATGTTTCTTCCGAGCTTGCATAGTGTCCAATTGTGTAGCCATATTATTAATGATGTCATGCTTGAAGTCAGACAGCAAATTTGTTATCTCCATCCGAGAAACTCCACCAGAAGAAGACTTCCCCACCATAGCATGATGACCTCGACCTTTCTTAACTATTGCTCAGGAGTAGTTAAGACATATTTTCTTTATATCATCCCAAGGCAGTTGGGTTATATCACCTCCTCTCATCAGGTCCAGGGCATTTATACAGGCATCACTAATTCCCCTAAGAAAGAGTAGTTTCTGAGAGTCCTCGTTGAGAGTATGGTTTGAGTTCCTCTTTAGTGAAAACAAAAATCTAGAAATATAATCTTCCAGACTTTCGTCCTCCTTCTGCAGAATTCAGAATATGTCATCACCTTTGCTGGCACTCTTACAATATTCTTTATACTTCTCAAGGAATTTCGTCTGCATGGCTGCCCAACTATCAACAATGCCTCTTCCCAGACTCATGAACCATCTGAGAGCTCCCTCCTTCAAGGTGGAAGGAAATAACTTAAGTTTATGAGCATCTGAGTTATAGTCATAATTGCGACAGAGGACATCAAACTCAAACATAAAGGTTTCAGGGTCCTCTGTGACTAGGCCATAGAATTTTGGAAGTAGTGAAGAAGGTATATTCTTAAGATTGTCAGTATCTCGTTGGCGAACAATGGGAAACTCAAAAGCAGGAGGTGGATTAATAGGTGGATTATTTGCCATGTTTGCTTGCTAGAATAACAAAGCGAATGGATTCTCCTTAGGTTCGTTGTCAGCTGAATCAAATGGTAGTTCAACAAATAGGTTTTCAGGGAGGAACCTTCCCAGTGCGTCTCTTCTTCTTCTATGCATGCCATATGATGAATGGTGGTTTGAAAGATTTTGAAATTTTTTGACTAACAAACTAAACTAATACTAAAAATGACTTCTGACAAATCCTTAGCTTAACACCATCCCCGACAACGGCGCCAAAAATGGTCGTGCCCACAAAAGGATATGAAAATCACAGTAAAACCTTTCATGGGAATTGGACATTCCAACAGGTGACTAATATCTCTCTATGGATGTTCATTTACTTGTCAAACCACGGGACATATACTTTAAATGGCGCAGCACAATATATGCACTAAGAACTGGTTTCGGTCAAAACTTAGCAGAAATAAATACTTGGAAGGAATTCTATCTACAATACAGGAAGGTAATGCAAAGTTCTTTAACTCAACTATGATTTGATTAAAACATAAACCATAACAGCTATGACTGAAACACAAACTATGAACTGGCCTTATGCTACAAGAACAGACACGGGGATGGATTCCCTATGCTGCAGGAGCAATACAAGACTAAGTTTGTATGAAAACTTTAAAGATGAAAGCTAACTGAAAATCAATAGAAAAGAATAGGTAACTAACTAGCTACAGATACTTACTAAGTGGGCCCCCTTAGCAAGCATCTACTGATTACGTAGGTGCTGAACTCAAAACTTTATCAAACTTTATTCATGAAAATAGAATGGTATACATTGCTTTGTTGATATAAACTAACAACAAACTTTGTCTCTTGTCAAATAGATTCTACTTTTCATTAGCATACTAACTCTTACATAATATCTATTATCTTTCTATCACTATGCTTCTATCTTACTCTAACTATCATCTCCCTTTTCACTCGCGCAGGAGGAGTACTTTATTTAAAATTAGGAGAGCAACTAACTAACTAACCCTATCCAAGAAAGATGTGGAAGTAAAGTGTATCCAAAAATCAAGGAACAAACTTCATAAATAAATTTATGCGTTCAACCCGATCTGGAGAGAATCTAGCGCTCCACTCTTTCCAGATTGACTGTCATTAAAAATCTTTCCCAACGGTTTCGGTCAAAGAGTCTTCGCCAGAGCTTCCTCAAAGTCGTGCAGGAAATGGACTTTACTGCAAGGCCGAGATCGGCTGCGCTTGACTCGATCATTCTTCAACAACCTGTGAAACAAAAGGTAACAGATGTAAAAGAAAAGGCGTATGGCACATACACAATATCCATTCATTAATCACACATTTAAATCTATTTCATCATTCAAAAACTGTATGCGATATACCAATCATTTAGGGAGTCAACGGGGTAATAAATGTAGTCAAGTCAACACAATAAGTTGCAGGAATATGCAAATGTTTTGCTACAGGATATCCCTATAAAAGGTTTCAAAAGAGTTTTAAACAACCACGAATAACAAAAGTAAAGGCATTAAAAGTTCATCATAATATCCAAACTATGAGCATATTTTGGGCTCATCATCCCCTATCATATCTAGTAAGAAAACCCAGCTTTGTAAACCCTACCTCACGAAAGCTAACCATGAGATTTACCTCGACTGCCCAGTTCCCCTTCCAATAAGTTGGTTTCCTACTCTGTGGACTCTTTGGAGGACAAAACTAAAAAAACTGAAGCTAACAGAAACTCTGTCTCTACCCCTCCTGCCTCTTTCAGAGATGATGGTACCAAATTTCCCAGCTCCCATAACCCAGATGGTTTTAACCTCATTTTAGACCGGGATTAGTCTGCTAATATACTTGCCTCTGCTAGAAGTGGCATTGGTGATATTTTCAAGGTTATGAAATGGGCCTATCAAGAAATTGATGATCTTAATTTCATAAATAGGGTTCTAAATAACAAGTTGGAGGATCTGGAATTGAAGTTGTCTGCTTTGAGCAATGAAGAAGGAAAATGGAAAAAGAACAATATTGGAATGGGAGATGATGACATTGAGGACAAGTATAAGACTCTATAATCTGAAATTTTTAAAATAAAAAACAACATGAAAACTATTGTGGAACAAAACCATAGAATGGCAAGGCACAATGCCATTATCATCAATGCAATGTCTAAAAAGTTGGAAAAGTCACAACAGGTCTCGCTGGTTGTTGATCTGGAAGATGACAAGGATAAAAACAAGAATGAGGACCAAGGAATATCGAAGAGGACCCATGCCAACCTTAAGAGGAAAATGCCTCCTACTACCCATATGGTCTAGATCTTAAAGAGGGGGGTTTAGGAAATGAACGACATGGAAGCTGAGACAGCGAAAACTTTAAAGTCCCAAGTTTAGTCGCTGTTGGCATTTTGTCTAGTCTTTTTGGGTCTTTTTTGTGGCCCTTGTTGGATTTTTTTTGTTTTTGTGGCTTTGTCATTTTGTTTTCCTCTTTATAGCCTCTCTGTTTATGGGGTCTTTGACGATATTTTCTTTTGTTTGTAAACTTTGTGGTTTCGGGTCCCTCTAAAACCCATTTTTTCCTCTTTAAAAAATAAGAGATTTATTGTTTATTAATTCTAACATACAAAGGTTTACACTTTTCGAATGATCTTTTACTTATGCTAATATTAAATGGTAAGATTAAATCATCTAATTTTTTTATATATAAGTTAGTTTGAGTCATATCTAAGAGATGCTTTCGATGAGGTTCACAAATTTTGGAACCCACGCTTAATTTTAAGACATCTCTAATCTTAGGTGATACTCTTGTATTATCATGCCAATATTTTTTGATTAAATATTTTATTTCATTAGTTCATTTAATGTCTAATCTTGGGAGTCTGCCACTAAAACTCCAACATTGATTAATTGAATCCCTTTCGATACTTTCTCTTCTTTTAGCAACTCTTATCAAAGTTTTCTAGGATTTAATTTTATACATTTACTAATCTTACTTAACATTCTTTAATTTCAAGTTTCTTTATTAACTAAAGTAGTTGTTATTGCACAACGAGTTTCATTCTTATCTTTAGATCAACTTTTCTTACCTATAAAATCAATAGCATTAGCAACACTAGATATGACTTGTTCTATTGAATCATCTTTCTTTTTTGGTTTTACAAAAATGCCTAATTTTTTTATCACTTTTCTCATTTTCAACATTCTCATCAATTGCACCATGAGTTGACATTGAAATCCTAATTTCTTTCTATAAAACACATCTTTTTCAAATGTAAAAAAAATATTTCCATATTCATCCATACAAGGAGTTTCACTTTCATTCACGCAAGGGGTTTCATTTTCATTTTTAAACATAAAATGGATTTCATTATCATTTGCATTCTTATCTTGGATATTTCATCATTTTTTTTCTTTTTATATTATTTACACCCTAGAATTATTGATATCATCAATGGTGTATCCAACTTCCTTTAAATAAAGGTATGTGTAGAATCATCATGGAAAAAAATAGGCCATTAAGTGGCAAAAAAATCAGAAAAATCAGAGTTAGGAAACTTGACATAAAAATTTGAATAAGTTATCTATATTATTTCAAAATAATGTAAGAATAGAATCTATATAAAATTGAATGTAGTTTCTAAACTACTAGGTTTGTTTAAAAGAAATAAAAATCTATTTGGTGAAAATTGGAAATTTCAATGCAGTAGTACTTAAATTTCAGGGAAGAAATAAGAAGTAGGTGTATGTCTGACCACGCTAGCCACAATAAAATGATAATTTTTTTTTATAATATTTTAAATATAAGTAGAGGACTCATGTCCCAATGTGATGCATATTTTTTTGTAATTTTTTTCCAAGTAAATAATTAATTATGAATTTTTCATTACAACTTTTAAACAATATAAAAAACTCGTATGTCTGACCACCTTAACTTGGTCAAAACTTCATGAAATTCAATTTTTCTTTTTTTAATCCTATAGTATACAAAGCATGGAATGTGACACATGTTTTGGATTAAAAAAATGTGATACCGTTTGAAAGCTATTGATTTTTTTCAATCAGTCTATCAATCAGGACTTTAGTCATAATTTGAATAGAAAATAAATAATAATTACTTATTAAATTCAAAGTAAAGCATAAATTATATTGGTAGAAAGATGAGAATCGAGCATTTAAAAACCCTTTTTATTTCATCAATAAATAAAAAGTTGTCAGCCACATACCCATCATATTGCCACTTTTTGGCCCATCACGATCCTGCACATACCCATAACTAAGATCAATATTATCAAGAATTGGGTTTGAAGAAATACCTGGATAAATTATTTAAATAGGTGTATTTTCCATATCACTGGGAGGTGGATTTAAAGACATATCTGAAATTGTTTGCATAGGTGTTATTTCCATATCATTCAAAGTTGAAGTTGAACCTTGGGATAGTTGGGTTTGTCTCCATAATTGCATTTTCTTCCATATTCACCATCTCCACATTTGTATCATCTACATTCATCTCATCCTTCATGGTTTTCTCTTCAACATTCATGGAACTAGATTCTTCCAAATTTTTTGTTTGACAAATCCTTTCTCTTATATCCCTTTGTCTTTGTACCTCCATTTCTTTATTTGCTTGAATTTCTCCGAGGGTCATTAAATTTATACATTTATTTTTTGCTTTTGCTTTTATCTCATGGTTACCAAAGCCTCTTTGATAACAAAACAAATGATTCTTAACCTATTTTCAAATTTCCTTCTCCTTCAAACATTCAAATAAAACTATGTAGTATGAAGATCCTTTCTTCTATAAACTTTGAAGTACAAAAACATCATGAATACATCCAAAAGTTCTCTTTTTCCAAATATTTTTGTAAAATGTTCTTGTATTTGATTCCACTTCAGAAACTTCAACCTACACTTGTCTCTTCCAACAATTTGAATAGAATATTCCCTGTTAATAGATTGCACAAGACAACATTGCAATAAAAATTGTAGAAAATGGTACTTTCAAACCATACTGCAAAAAAGGAATGTTGCAGAAAAAACGTGCTCTATCAGTATTTTCCAAATTGGAAAAAAATGGCTAAAGAAGAAATGCATACATGTTATAGAATGGGTATGATTTCTATTTTAGGAGCACGTATGTGTTATATAACATGTATGCATTCCCTTTACCCAACTGGTAAATAGATAATGCATACACATTATATAACGCATACTCATTCGATTCAAATAACACATATGCATTTTAATAATGCATAAGTGTTATTAAAAATTTGAATCTCCAACCCACATGCAGCCTTGGTTGTAGGCTTGGGAAAGACTTCGCAACTTGACCCTTAGCTTTTGACCTGCAACTAAAAAACTAAGGCAGATTCAAGAAGAATGTCCAACTTTGGCAATATGGCTGATGGACTTTTTTTATGAATCAATCTTTGAAATTAAAACCCATTAGAGAATATTATGTCTAGTTTCCAAATATGTAATTTTTATTAATATTGGATTAGATTTGTTATTTTTTAATTAATTTCTAACCAAACTAGTCCTTAAACTTGAAATATTACGTTTTTTTTGCTTTTTATTAAAAATTTTTTGGTTAAGTTTCTTGTAAAAGAAATTATATGACATCAAAATTTAGAAAAATCTCTACACAATGAAATTTGTTTTTATAAAATGTTTAGTTTAGGTCTAATTATGTTGTCTGTACATGCTGATTTTTAAAAACAAAAATTAAGGCCAATAAAAATTCAATAAAAAAAAATTCAAAAAAATTACAAAAAAATATCGTCATCAATCTTCATGTTGTTAGATCTCTTTCCCCAAAAGGAATTAGAAAAATACTTTTATTTGGGTCACAAAGTGGTGTATGTACGAATGCATGGTATGGGAAAAAAATAACTTTTAAAAAATGGCTTTTATACATCCCTATCAAAATTTAATTTCTATCATTTGGGTATTTGAATAAATTACGTATTTGGAAACTAGATTCAAAATGCTAAATTTCATATTACTGAATTTTTTAGGATTGATTGTGTAAGTGCCTCAAATTTTAAGTCCAAGTGTGACAAATTTTGAAAAAACAACAAAAACACTTCCAATTTCTGAAGTTTTTGTGGACCCAACTTCTTGCATCATCCCTTCATATCATTGGCATTATTATCATTGAAAATCACTGCATTTCACATCAATTACATCAGAAACCCTATTTCTGCTATTTATTGAATAATATGAAATTATTTAATTAATTCATGTTTTTAATCATTTTGACCAATTAAATAAATTTCACTTATTTAATAAAGTCCTAATCTAACCTTACTTTGTCCTGATTAGTTAAATAACACCAATTATTTAATTACATCACTAAATCAATTTATTCCCCTATGTCGATTAAATTATTAAATCATAATAGTTTAATTAACTTCCCTACAAATTTGAATATTTTGAATAAACTATTTAAATCATCATCAAAAATCAAATCAAACTAATGCAACTTTATTTGCAAAAGTCAAACTTGATTTTCACTTTCAACTCCAAAATGAATGAATTAATTAAATGAATTAAGTAATCATTCTCAACCACTTTCCTGATTGAGTAAATTACGATCCCCTAATTTCTTAATCTATTCCTGACTAATCAATCTATTTCTCAATCCCATGGATTATTCAATCTATTTCTTCAATCACACAAATTGTGTAATCTATTTTGCATAGATTTTTCATGTCTATTTCCTCTATAAACCTTTCAACCATTGGTCTGGATATTCTACTACATGATCCTGATCATCCATTTCAAATCACAAATTCTATATAACAAACCTTTTTCCTCACAAAAAAGGATCAAAGAATCAACATAATTTGCACAAAAAAGTACTACCAATATTCCTCATCACCATTGCTAAAGCTTCAACACATCTTCGATCAACCAACAAAAGCATCACATCAAAACTTCTCACACACAACAATGGAGGCTTAGAAGTGATATGAACAACCCGACATCAAACAAACAGACTCCGACATGGGATGGTAACCTTTACTTTGTTTTGAATTTCATTGTGATAATCGTAGGATTTCAATTGTGTCTTCAATAACTTAGTCATTTCATGAGTGTAGGAATAAATCTTGATTAATTATTTTTTATTTAGATTAGATTCTATTTCATTTACTTTTCTCTTGTTTACGCTCTATGATTTTCCCCATCACACAAAATCAATACATTTGGTGACATCCTACCCAAGGGAAATCACAAGGGTAGCCTTGGCATAGGGGAGAGGCACATCTAGATGCAAAACAACAAAGCCCAGCTCCACCTTTTATGACTTCACTGCAGCAACAAAGGAGCCAACCAAAGCAGGAGCTAGAAGAGAAGTAGATGCATCTAGAGAAAAACGCACAAACACCACCAACCATAGGAAACTATGGTAAAGTATAACCCTCCATCGCAAAGGAGAGCCAAGATCAATCACACCAATAGAAGGGAGCATCAAATCCACAAGTAAATTGCATGTATGAGGTTGTTGATTGCACCTACTATGATTCTTAAAAGTAAAACTTTTATTATGAGTGATCCACCCATATTCCTAGTTCTTAATTATATACTTTTAACTAAACTAATATTCCTTGAGTGGTTGTAAAATATATAATTTCTTTGTTGAATATTTATATTGTATTCTCATACATCTCCCTAGTAGTTTGCATGTACATCAAAATAGAAGCTAAATCTAATTGTAAAAACTATAATATTCCCTTGTATATTTTCCTTATATTTTTGGTAGAATTCTTGATCAGAGTGTCCTTTATGAGAGAGAAACTTTGTAACTAACATATTCCTATATATGAATTCAAATCATGACATTATATATGAATATCCCATCATGATTCATCCCTAAATATTGATATTAATCTGTAAAGTCATCATTCATCACCCTAGATCAAATCAATGGTTATGGAATCGAGCTACATTATTTACATAACATTACAATTCTAAACCCTATATTTTAAAAATTTAAATAAAAAATAAGTCACATCGACTTCCTCATATTTGCCATAGTTAGGTGATCTCATGCATATTGTTGTTGATTTATGTGTTATGTTGTATTTAAATTCATGCATTCATTTATTTGAAGTCATGCTAGAATTCAGAAAGCCATCTTGGTCAAAGAGCTTTAGGAGAAACCAATTTCACATTGTTCTATTGTGAATTCATCCTAGGTGCATTGCACAATTTCTTTGTTTCCTCTATTATTGTTCTAAATTTGTTGAAACAATCATCTTAATGCTCTAATTGGGGATTACATGACTTGTATAATTCAATATATTCTTTTGAATAATTTTGTAATCATCGCTAGTCCTTATTAAAATCTAGTTATCAAAAAATCAAGATGGGTGAATTTTAATGCTTAGTATTTTGTTAGTTCATTCTTACAAATATAGACTTAGCTACACAAGTCAATTATTTATACTCCTAAGAAAGTTAGTAATGACTTGATTGCATTCATAAAAACATCCTAATATAAAATATCCTATAGAATTTAACTATTAAAATATCTTTTAATTATAGAAAATAATATTAAGTTAAATAGAATGATTCAAGACAACATAATAATTAATAGTTCGATAGATAAAATAATTATTTAATTTATGTACTATATATATTATATTAAATTGATATCTTAATATTCTCAATAGATATTTTAAAATATATATTAATTGTAATGGAAATATTAATATTTTCATGTTATTTCTCATTAAGTTTTGTATCTATTTTGATAGAATGACTTAATATATTTATACATTGACAAAGTGTGTCATTTTCCTATATTTCTACCCATCAAATCACAAGCATTTCTACCTACCTATCTCCTACCTTATTTACATAGACACATATTGTTATATAATCATCCAAATTATGTGTTTTTCACCCTTATGCATGTAAGTGCACCAATACCTATACATTGTATTATCCACTTGATTTGATTTTGATGCCTTGCATGTGCTAGATCATTTCTATCTTGCAATGTCATTAGTGGATCTAGAAATTTGATCCTAAATATTTGAAAATTGAAATTCGAACTTTGATCAACTGTTATTTGTTATTTTTTTTAATTGACTAAACATTCATTTACATGATTTATTGATGTGCACTTTTATTTTAAAAATTAAAACACATTTGATTGCATTTATTTTTTGATCATCCAATAATCATTTTATAAAATTCAATTCATAAAAGTTAGAAAAGCTACCAATTGTTAACTAAAACTAATTAGACATTGTTTCCTAGCAACATACCACAACTTTCTATATTTATTTTCAAATAACATTAAAATAGACAGCAAAACAAAATAAAATATCGAAAGTACTTTTGCAGACACAAATTTGGCTTTCAACAGGACCCGCCAAAGAGAATATCACATTTTATTTTTTATAACCTTTCATGTTTCTATTACTGATTTCTACTCACAGCTATCAATTATTGATATTCATGAATTTATGCTTATCTATGCATCTTAATAGATAGGCGTAGATTAGACCTTGGAAAAGTTTATTTCTTATGATCTAGTGTATCTTTTTTTTTTCCAACTATATTTTATCTTGTTCAAAATTTTCACTTGAAATAGTTCTTACACATTTCAAACTTTTACATAAATCAATTTTCACACATCGGGTGTTAGATGATCAGCCAGCTTTCCTGTTCAATGTGAAATACATTTGATGCTGCAGTTTTACTCACAATTGACACTCTGGAACAAAGATGATTGTAATTAAACATTTGTGGAAAGGAAAAATGAATATGGGTTTCAGTGGCTCTCCCAACGCTGAGACTCAGAATCAGGCCCTTCCACATTACAGGCAAGCAACCCATATGCCCGGTTTTGTCCTGAGAAAACAACCTTCTTGGAGCTCCGGCAACAGGGTCTTGGGTCTTTACCATTGCCCTCACAGTTCGCACAGCCAGCTAATTACTCCATGTTGTAAGTAGATTATTGTTTTTTCCAGGATGTGCAAGGGTTTGTTCTATGAAAACAACCTTCTTGGAGGCATGGCAGCAGGACCTTAGATCTTGACCATTGCCCTTGCAATTTGCATAGCCAGCTAATTGTTCGATGCCTGTAAGCAGATTATTTTTTCTGTCAGAATGTAGTAGCATTTGTTCTGGGAAAACAACCTTTTTGGAAGTGTGGCAGTAGGGTCTTGGATCTTGACCATTAACCTCAGAATTCGCACAACCAGCTAACTTCTCACTACTTGTACCTAGATAATTATTTTCATCAGGATGGGGGAAGGCTTGTTCCAGGAAAACAACCTTCTTGGAGAGATGGCAATAGGGCCTTAGATCTTTCCCCTTGCCTTCACAGTTTGCACAGCCAGCTAACTGCTCCATGCCTGTAAGCAAATGATTGATTTCGCTAGGATGTGGGAGTGTTTTTTCAGAGAAAACAACCTTCTTTGAGGCCGGACAGCAAGGCCCTTGACCTTCACCATTGCCTGCGCAGTTTGTACAAAGATCTAACTGTTCTGAGAAAATAACCTTCATCGAGGGTGGTGAGCAGCAGGGTCTTGGATCTTGACCATTACGATCACAATTCTCAGAGGTAGCTAACTGCTCCATACCTGTAAGCAGATGATTGTTTTTGGCCAGATTTTGGAGGTTATATCGAGCGAAGACTTGGACCATAAACAAAAACAAGAGCACGACAAGTAGTGTGCTTATTTTCATGCCCATCAAACTGCTCATATTAAAGGTTGAGAGCCTTTGTGAAATCAAGATGAAGAGGAAAATATTTACGTTTGCATTGAATACTAAGTTAGCAATGAAGATTGAGATGGAATACAAAATAATGTAATGACGCATTTATAGAGGGAGCCATAAATTTACGGCAATGCTAGGAATAGTTTAAGCAAAAAAGACGCATTCAAAGTCATATGGCATAGTGGAGATGGTGAAATTCAGGAATCTTTATTAAATGGGATACTTAGCTTTGACAAACTTTAAAAGGTGATTTTATTCAACTTGTAAATTTTGACTGTGTGATGAGCTTAAAATATGTTCATCAGTTTGGATATTATGATGAACTTTTAATATCTTTACTTTTGTTATTTGTGGCTGTTTAAACTCTGTTGAAACCTTTTATGAGGATATCTTGTAGCAAAATACTTTCATATTCCTACAACTTATTGTGTTGACTTGATTACATTTATTGCCCCGTTGAATCCCTAAATGACTGGTATATCGCATACAATTTTTGAATGATGAAATAGATTTAAATGTGTGATTAATGAACGGATATTATGTATGTTCCATATGCCTTTTCTTTCGCACCTGTTACCTTTTGTTTCGCAGGTTGTTGAAGAATGATCGAGTCAAGCACAGTCGATCTCGGCCTTGCAGTAAAGTCCATTTCCTGCACGACTTCGAGGAAGCTCCGACGAAGACTCTTTGACGGAAACCGTTGGGAAAATTTTTTAATGATAGTCAATCTGGAAAGAGTGGAGCGCTAGATTCTCTCCAGATCGGGTTGAATGCATAAATTCATTTATGAAGTTTGTTCCTTGATTCTGGGATACACTTTACTTCCACGTCTTTCTTTGATAGGGTTAGTTAGTTAGTTGCTCTTCTGATTTTAAATAATGTACTCCTCCTGTGCGAGTGAGAAGGAGACGATAGTCAGAGTAAGATAGAAACAGAGTAGCAGATATCATGTAAGAGTCAGTATGATAATGAAAAGCAGAATCTGTTTGACAAGAGACAGGGTTTGTTGTTAGTTTCCATTTCAACAAAACAATGTATATCATTATGTTTTCATGAATAAAGTTTGATGAAGTTATGAGTTCATCACCTGCGTAATCAGTAGATGCTTGCTAAGGGGGCCCACTTAGTAAGTATCTGTAGCTAGTTAGTTAGTTTTTCTTTCCTTTTTATCTTTAGTTAGCTTTCATCTTTGAAGATTTCATACAAACTCAGTCTTATATTGCTCCTGCAGCATAGAGAGTCCATCCCTGTGACTGTTCCTGCAACATAAGGCCAGTTCACGGTTTGTGTTTCAGTCGTAGTTGTTATGGTTTCTATTTTAATCAAATCATAGTTGAGTTAAAGAATTTTGTATTGCCTTCCTGTGGCGTAGATAGAATTCCTTTCCAGTATTTGTTTTCTGCTAAGATTTGACTGAAACTAGTTCTTAGTGCATATATTTTTCCGCGCCATTTAAAGTATACGTCCCCTAGTTTGACAAGTAAATGAACGTCCACATAGAGATGTTAGTCACCTGTCAAAATGTCCAATTCCTAGGAAAGGTTCTACTGTGATTTTCATATCCTTTTGTGGGCATGACCATTTTTGGTGCCGTTGTCGGGGATGGCGTCCAGCTAGGAATTTGTCAGAAGTCATTTTTAGCTCTAGTTTAGTTTGTTAGTCAAAAAATTTCAAAATCTTTCAAGCCACTATTCATATCGTATTGCATGCATAGAAGAAGAAGAGACGCACTGGGAAGGTTCCTCCCTGAAAACCTGTTTATTGAATTACCATTTGACCCAGCTGACAACGAACGTGAGGAAAATCCATTCACTCTATTATTCCAGCAACCAAACATGGAAAATAATCCACCAAATAATCCACCTCCTACATTTGAGTTTCCCATTGTTCCTCAAAGAGATGCTGACAATCTTAAAAACATTCCCTCTTCCTTTCTTCCAAAGTTTTACGGCCTGGTTATGGAGGACCCAGAAACTTTTCTGTTTGAATTTGATGTCCTCTGTCGCAGTTATGACTACAACACAGACGCTCATAAATTGAAGTTATTTCCTTCCACCTTGAAGGAAGGAGCTCTTAGATGGTTCATGAGTCTGGGAAGAGGCGTCGTTGATAGTTGGGCCGCCATGCAAACGAAATTCCTTGAAAAGTATAAGGAATATTGTAAGAGTGCCAGCAAAGGTGATGACATATTCTAAATTCAGCAGAAGGAGGATGAAAGTCTAGAAGATTATATTTCCAGATTTTTGTTTTCACTAAAGAGGAACTCAAATCATACTCTCAATGAGGACTCTCAGAAACTACTCTTTCTAAGAGGAATCAGTGATGCCTGTATAGACGCCTTGGACCTGATGGGAGGAGGTGATATAACCCAATTGCCTTGGGATGATATAAAGAAAATATGTCTTAACTATTCTCAAGCAATAGTTAAAAAAGGTCAAGGTCATCATGCTACAGTGGGGAAGTCTTCTTTTGGTGGAGTTTCTCAGATGGAGATAACAAATTTGCTGTCTGACTTCAAACAGGACATCATTAATAATATGACTACACAACTGGACACCATGCAAGCTCAGAAGAAACATGAGGAAGCTGAGGTAGTTTTGGCCGAGTTTTGTCCATATTGCAGATACAAGAAGCGTGACTGTAGATGCAAGATGGTGGCTAATGTGGAAGCTAAGCAACTACCTACTGACTTCAAGCCAATAGAAGTTGATGATGATCAAGTGTTCTTTGTTGCGCAAAGGAGACCATGGGCCCAAAGACAAGGTATGCCTCAAGATCCTTTAACTTTTCATAATCCTTATTCTGGCTATAATAACCAATGGCAACATGCATATGGGCCACAACCACCCTAGAATCCACCTCAACCAAGTTGGCCTAATTATCAGACTTTGCAATGGCAATCTCCTCAAGGAGGTTGGCAGCAGCCACAGGGGCAATGGATCCCACCTTCAGGAAATTGGCAGCAAAATCCTCAATGGAGGGACCCTCCGCAATGGAAAAACCAGTCCTCTGGATTCCTGCAGCTTCCACAACCGCAACCACAAGCCCTTATGCCACCTCCTGCAGCAACTACCACAAATCCTGGCCCTCCAAAGCAAACGCCTATGCCTGCCCAGCTATTGCCAAATCCCAATAATAAGCAACAGCAGTAGCCACAGCAGCCTGCGTATCTTGCCGAAGCCAACCAATATAAAGCTTATGCCTTAAACGTTAATGACATCCATTTGAGGTCTGGAACTACTTTACCTGCTCCAAAACTGCCACTAATTACTGAAATACTAGATTCTCCCTTGAAGAATCTACTGCACCTGCTGATCCTACTGAGCATATGCCTATACCTGATATGGTTTCTAGGGAGCCTGCTTTGCAAAGTCAAGACAAACCACCTTTTTCTCAGAGGTTGCAAAGTACTGAATCTAAATCCATGGAAGAACCCACTTTTGACATTCTGGATCAGCTCAAGAATGTACAGATTCAAATCCTCTTATTTCAGGCTATTAAAGATGTTCCCATTTTTGGAAAAGCTATTAAAGAGGCTTGTTTAAAGAAGCCTGGACGAAAGAGAAAGGATCCTCAAACAATTCATGTCTTAGGGAAATTGGCTGATATAATGTTGGAAAATGTAGTCATTCCAAAGTATATTGATCCTAGAAGTCCTGTAGTGCAGATACATATAAATGGCCAGATTGTAAAAAATGTTTTGATTGATTTAGGTGCTGCCATTAATTTCATGACAAAGCATACTATGGACTCCTTGAACATTTCAAACATTAGGTCTACGCCCACAGTTCTGCAGCTTGCAGATAGCTCCACAGTTAAACCTGATGGGATGGTGTAATATGTAATTGTCACTCTTAAATCTTGGGAGTATCCTCATGATTTCACAATATTATTAGTTAAGACAACTTTAGGGGGGTATCCAGTTATCCTTGGTAGACCATGGTTAGCAACTGCTGATGCTTTTATAGGATGTCATTCTGGAGATATGACCATTTCTTATGGACAGTCCACAAAAAAATTGGCTTTGTATCCGCCTGCTAGACCTCAACCAGATTCATCCCAACTTGTTTGGCCAGATGTGGGGGAAGAAACTGAAGAAGCCAATTCTTTGGCTCAATTAATGATGCTTCAAAATGATCCGTTCTCACAACTTCAGAATGAGGATGCTTTGCTTTTCCAAATTCTACAATTTAACTCTGATACAGGTAGTTCATCCGATCCAAATGGTAGTCATCTACAATGTTTCCTGCAGCAACCAAATTCTGAAAGTTCATTGCCTAAACTTCCAGCGATTTTTCATAATTTGCTTCCACAAGAGGTACAAACATCACCTATAGATTCCATGAGTAATCTCACGAAGTAGATAGAATTGTCTCTAGGTCATTGCTTGAATGTTAATAGCAAGCTGTCACAATCTCAACAGGATGACTTATTAAAAATGCTACAAGAACAGCATAAAGCTTTTGCATGGGAATATGGGGACATGCAACGCATAGATCCTCGATTTTGTACTCATAGGATATATATCAAAGAAGAGTGCTCACCAGTTAGACAACCTCAAAGAAGAATAAATCCAGCACTTAGAGAAATAGTTAAAGGTGAGCTTCAAAAGTTGCTTGATGCTGGTTTTATTTATCCAATCTCTGACAGTCAATGGGTTTCTCCACTCGTCATTGTCCCCAAGAAAGGTGGAAAATGGAGTGTGTGTAGATTACAAAGAATTGAACAATGCCACTAAAAAAGATCACTTTCCACTACTTTTTGTAGATCAAGTACTAGACTCACTGTCTGGCAAAAGATATTTTTCCTTTTTGGATGGTTACAGTGGATACAATCAGATAAAAATTGCCCCACGGTAGGCAACCATTTTTGGCACCGTTGCCGGGGAAGAGGTGAGACATCTCTTAAAGAGCACTCAATCAATAATTTGATAAGGCCGTAGTGAGCAACAAAATTATATTTCCCCTATTGGGTTCCATGGGCACTTTGTTCTAGAAATTTTAACAAAAAAGTCAGAACATTTACAACTAACCCATGCCTCATATGGCTTAATAATTTGAAATGATGAGAATGCAGGTAGGAGAAATGACCTGTAATACCCCTCATACTGTTTAGACTTATTAATTTCTATGCTTTAACTTGATACGTTGATACCATGGTGATACTATTATTGTTTGATTTGGTTGGTTTGAAGTTTGATGATGTTGTTATTCCTTTAGTGGACATGAAATTTTGATATGACATTATTAGTATGACTTATGATACTCTGTGTGTTGATTGGATTATTGTTTATTCAAATAGTTGTTCGTTAATGTTTTATATGTCGAGGTGATGATTCTATGGTGATCATGTTATTTGAATTCAGTATTATTTTATAATGCAATGATTTAATAATTAGTTATGATGCAGTAGTTAAGTATCATGTTACCTTATGATCAACTTGGTTAGAAATGTTAGTTCATCATTGATATTGTAATTATTAGAATAGAGTAGGTGAGAGGACAGTGTAGCATCACTCGTTCACGAGTGCCCTGCTACACTGCAATTCCTTCTCACGATAGGATGTTTGATTATATATATATACATGTGCTACTTGACGTTTATGTGGATGCAGGATTGCAGGAATAAGTCTCGTTTCCACCTGCTTCGGCAGGACAGGGCGAGCAATAAATTAACCCAATGGGTAAAATGTTGAAAAAGGGAGTAGGTTTGGAAGTGTCCCCGTCCCAAGTTCGTCGTTTGTTGTGAGTCGTGTGTCATGACTGAAGTTTTGTCCTTGTCGTTGTGTAGTTAATTGTTGAGTTTTTATTTAATTTATGGTTAGTGTTTAATTAATTAATCTTATTTGATAAGATAATTAATTAAAGTTGTTTTGTTGTTTTGATTGTGAGTTAGTAAATGGTTAAATTTAAATAGATTGAAAATTAAAAAGTATTTAATTAATTAAAGTGCATGAAATTAAATTAAATTAATATTGTTGAGAATAATTAGATATTATCTTTTTATTAATATTAAATTAGAAAATCTTGTGTGAAAAATATCTTGTGTAAAAAAATTAATTTTTAATTAAAATTTTTAGATAAGTGTGAGCTTTTAAAAGCTGGAAAAGGACCAATAAGAAAAGAGGCTTTTTGGAAAAAGAAAGCGGAAGAGCTTTTTGGAATCTTTATTTTGATTTATTATTTTTTTGAGAGAAGTATTCACACAGAAGTTTTCTCTTTGTTTTGGGGGATCTGAAAAGAAAGAAAAGAAAAGAAAAGAATTTGGTGGAAAACTTCTGGTGAAAATAATTGTTTTGAAGATAGATAGATTTGAAAAGAGAGCTGTAGGAGGGATCGAGAAGGAACTGCAGGAGGAGTTCGAGAGGAGGTTACAGAAGGGATTCTTCTTCAGACAAAGGACTCCAGGTATTCTCCTTTTAAGTTATTAATATTTCATAGTTCTGTAACAAGTCTGGTTGCAAGGTTTTCAAAATTGATTGAATGAAATTTTGTGATTTGAAAATTTGCTCAGATTAAAACCCTTGGATTACTTGGTAGCAATACTATAGTAGAATCTTCAATAATTCTTCCATATAATTGTGAAACTTAATGTTGGAATAAAATTATGTGTATTACTGATTGCATTGATTGTCTGTTTTATTTTCTATCTCGTTCTTATTTCTTTGTCATAAGTTTTGTTTAAATATATATGTATATATTTATCGATTTAAATATATGTTTATGCAGAATAGATAAATAAATATATGCTTAATTCATATTTATGGATTTCGTTATTTTATAAGTTACATAGTTGCAGACCTTTGCACTACATAGATATTTGATTAGGAGTTATTCTCAAAAAATTATATATATATATACATATATATATATATATATAAACAAAGATATGTATAGGCATATATATTTACTCATAATTACGTTTTACCAGTTTCTGGTTGTGTTTCAAAATGAATAGAATACCCTGGTATTTGCATTTCATGTTATTATTGATTGTGTGGATACAATAAAATTAATAGAATAAGTAAGAAATATAGATATATATATATATATATATTTTTATATATAAAAATATTTTGAGGATTCGTATTTGGTACTACGAATAAAATTATATTACCTCAGAATCCGTATTTGCTTGTACCTTTTTATTAATATAAACTTAATATATATATATATATAAAATAAAATTATTATGTTTGGTTGGGGTGAGTGGACGGTCGGAGCCGTACCACCCACCATGGTACTGCGCGTAGTCCACAGACTGCGCACAGTAGTCACTGACTGCTGTACGCAGTCATGGGGACTACGGCCTCCCATTGGGAGGTATGCACAGTACCCACTGACTGCCAGTCAGTGGGGACTACGGCCTCCCCTTGGGAGGTGCGCAGCACCCGCGGTGGCAGTTTTAACTTTTTTTAATTTATTTTTATTTTATCTAGTTTTTATTTAATGCGTTTTGTTTTTATTAATATTTAGTTTATATAAATATATAAATATATATATATTATATATTATTTAATATATATTTAATATATATTATTTAATATATATATGTATATATTGAGATTTAATTCAATTTTTAATCATATAATATTCAAATGTGATTTAATTCGAATTTTGTTTTATAAAATATTTTTTGTAATATGATTGTGTTAACTCTATTAAATGATTATTTTTATATATATGAATATTTGTGTAATAGAGTTATTTTGTTGTAAATATGATTTTAATATGATAAGAATAGGAGAAATTGCAATGTTTAATATAGTTGTGCAAATTAGGAATATATTAGGCGAGTTGAATTAAATTGGATTCCTTTCGAGTTGATGACTATTTATTTGAAATGCTTTGATTAGGGAAGTTAATTGTGAAATTTAGAGTAAATGATTGAGTTGCCTGGAATGCTTTTCTGTCATGTTTCTTTTATTCTCCATGTCGGGCAAATGGGGTTAAGGGTCTATGTAAGTCTTCCAAAGAAGTTCTCTTGAGTGGGATGTTTTGTGTAGAGGTTCAATTTGTGAATCGCCTTGGGAATGGTATAGAGTTGCACTATGATGTTGTACACGGTTTCCATGAACGGGGATTTGTGCCTCCTAGGAAATAGGAGAGGGTAATGAGATTTGTACCTCCTTTGGAAGGAGTGTGTTTTCATATTTGGGTTCCTCCAGTGTTCGGAGTGAGTTTCCTTGTTTTGTTTCCTCCTTGGTTGGAGAGGTTATGTTGTCTAGTTATCTATTTTGGTATTGTACCTTGTGTGTTGTCGATAGGAGAGTGGCTCTTTGTGGGGGTCCGGCACACAAAGGGGCGCCAGGGTAACTCACCTAGAGTTTAACTAAGTGATAATCTAAAAGAATTAATGGGGATCTTTCACACTAATAAAGATAAAGAATGTCTCTCTCGTGAAGCAAGTGAATGATAAGGCTCGAGATGAGATGGGATGCATAGTTTTGCGTGAGGGTCCGGCGGCCGGTAGAGGCAAGCCAGGGTAACCCAGGATGGGGGTCCGGTAGCCTAGGAAGGTTGAGCCAGGGTAACTCATGGAAATTTATGCATGACACTCTTCCTATGTCGATAGTTAATTAGTGATTGTGCGATGTTCATGATCTTTGTTCTCTGGAAGCATTGTAACCTCGTTGTTAAGTGACTTTGTGATTGTAGTTGTGAAGTGATATTGTGTATGTAGTGGTTAAGTGATTTATTGATTTCTCTTTGGTTATTGTTGGAAATAGTCTTTGATATTATGTCTTGAGTTTCATTGATGTTGTGATTATGACTTGTTGTTATGTTATGAAGTGGTTTGTTGTTGTGCCTTTGGATTTGTCGTTGTTGATTTTCTAAGTGGTCTTTGATGTTAAGTTGTCTATTTGGAGTTAGCCTTTGTTATTGTTAGGCGTGCTTCGTCGGGGACCCTTCCTTGTCTACTCTCAGCACGGGGGTGGTTGGGTGGAATGTGCTTCACACCCCGTTGGGTTCCCTTTTCTGTTGCAGATGTTTCTTTTATTGCAGGGTTTTGGAAGATGTTGATGATCCAGTAATTCATTGTACCAGATGTATGTTATTCTTCGGATGTAATGTATTCATTGATGTATTGTCTCCCACATGTGTTGGGATGACCTTGTTGTAAATTGTATATGTGGTTATTGAGATGTATTTTCAGTCAATTGTATTCTTCTATCATTTGGATGTAATGTTTATTCAAGCCATGTATTTATTTAGGAACAATCATTTGTAATAGTTGTGTTAAGTTGTGTTATATCTGTGGTAATATAAATGCCTCATATCTTTATAGTATCTTTTGTTGTCATATGAACATATGTTATGAATATGGTTATTGTTTAATAGATATTTTAAATGGTGTTATGAGAATGAATGGATTTATATAATTGTTTAAATTATTGTTTATTCTATTATTGTTGTTATGGGTTAGTGTAGTAATGTCACCTCGTGTACCCCAATGGAATTAGTCGTGTAACTTAGTACATTGTTATGTTAGAATACTTAAGTATGTTTATTATATCCTTTTATAAAAAAAAAAAATTGTCAGTTGTTATTAGTTCCTTTGGGGTTCGCACGGCGGGGCGTTACAGCTTGGTATCAGAGCCAAGGTTGCAAACGCTGGGGTCTCTGGGTAGTTAGGTCCATTAGGCAACCTCACGTTTGAATTCTTGAGCTCTCTTGTATTTTTATTTTGTTATATTTTATTTTGCTTGTTTGTTCGAGTGTGCTTGCTTCGTGTGTGGGTTCTAACGAAAACCTATTCCTTGGTGTGTTTCCAGGATGAAGATAAGGAAAACACCTCAGAAGAAGGTTCGAGACCCAATAGTTAAGCGGCTTTGGAAAATTAGACTCTGATACGATTATTCCAATTGCTCTGAGCTGTCAGATCTAGAGACCTTTGCGGAAGCTCTAAGGAGACTCCGTCGCGAAAGAAGGGAATGGACGCCTTCCAGCAAAGAAGTGGTTAAGGCGGCCTGCCTGGCTTTCTGAATGCAATCTTGTCAGTCTTGTTGGTTACTTTATTTTATTTTAGTATTTAATGGCTTCCAGGAGTAAGCCATGTCCTAGGGGGGGAAGATGTAATACCCCTCATACTGTTTAGACTTATTAATTTCTATGCTTTAACTTGATACGTTGATACCATGGTGATACTATTATTGTTTGATTTGGTTGGTTTGAAGTTTGATGATGTTGTTATTCCTTTAGTGGACATGATCATTTGATATGACATTATTAGTATGACTTATGATACTATGTGTGTTGATTGGATTATTGTTTATTCAAATAGTTGTTCATTAATGTTTTATATGTCGAGGTGATGATTCTATGGTGATCATGTTATTTGAATTCAGTATTATTTTATAATGCAATGATTTAATAATTAGTTATGATGTAGTAGTTAAGTATCATGTTACCTTATGATCAACTTGGTTAGAAATGTTAGTTCATCATTGATATTGTAATTATTAGAATAGAGTAGGTGAGAGGACAGTGTAGCATCACTCGTTCACGAGTGCCCTGCTACACTGCAATTCCTTCTCACGATAGGATGTTTGATTATATATATATACATGTGCTACTTGACGTTTATGTGGATGCAGGATTGCAGGAATAAGTCTCGTTTCCACCTGCTTCGGCAGGACAGGGCGAGCAATAAATTAACCCAATGGGTAAAATGTTGAAAAAGGGAGTAGGTTTGGAAGTGTCCCCGTCCCAAGTCGTCGTTTGTTGTGAGTCGTGTGTCATGACTGAAGTTTTGTCCTTGTCGTTGTGTAGTTAATTGTTGAGTTTTTATTTAATTTATGGTTAGTGTTTAATTAATTAATCTTATTTGATAAGATAATTAATTAAAGTTGTTTTGTTGTTTTGATTGTGAGTTAGTAAATGGTTAAATTTAAATAGATTGTAAATTAAAAAGTATTTAATTAATTAAAGTGCATGAAATTAAATTAAATTAATATTGTTGAGAATAATTAGATATTATCTTTTTATTAATATTAAATTAGAAAATCTTGTGTGAAAAATATCTTGTGTAAAAAAATTAATTTTTAATTAAAATTTTTAGATAAGTGTGAGCTTTTAAAAGTTGGAAAATGACCAATAAGAAAAGAGGCTTTTTGGAAAAAGAAAGCAGAAGAGCTTTTTGGAATCTTTATTTTGATTTATTATGTTTTTTGAGAGAAGTATTCACACAGAAGTTTTCTCTTTGTTTTGGGGGATTTGAAAAGAAAGAAAAGAAAAGAAAGAATTTGGTGGAAAACTTCTGGTGAAAATAATTGTTTTGAAGATAGATAGATTTGAAAAGAGAGCTGCAGGAGGGATCGAGAAGGAACTGCAGGAGGAGTTCGAGAGGAGGTTACAGAAGGGATTCTTCTTCAGACAAAGGACTCCAGGTATTCTCCTTTTAAGTTATTAATATTTCATAGTTCTGTAACAAGTCTGGTTGCAAGGTTTTCAAAATTGATTGAATGAAATTTTGTGATTTGAAAATTTGCTCAGATTAAAACCCTTGGATTACTTGGTAGCAATACTATAGTAGAATCTTCAATAATTCTTCAATATAATTATGAAACTTAATGTTGGAATAAAATTATGTGTATTACTGATTGCATTGATTGTCTGTTTTATTTTCTATCTCATTCTTATTTCTTTGTCATAAGTTTTGTTTAAATATATATGTATATATTTATAGATTTAAATATATGTTTATGCAGAATAGATAAATAAATATATGCTTAATTCATATTTATGGATTTCATTATTTTATAAGTTACATAGTTGCAGACCTTTGCACTGCATAGATATTTGATTGGGAGTTATTCTCAAAAATTTATATATATATATATATATATATATATATATAAACAAAGATATGTATAGGCATATATATTTACTCATAATTACGTTTTACCAGTTTTTGGTTGTGTTTCAGAATGAATAGAATACACTGGTCTTTGTATTTCACGTTATTATTGATTGTCTGGATACAATAAAATTAATGGAATAAGTAAGAAATATAGATATATATATATATTTTTTATATATATAAATATTTTGAGGATTCATATTTGGTACTACGAATAAAATTATATTACCTCGGAATCCGTATTTACTTGTACCTTTTTATTAATATAAACTTAAATATCTATATATATATATATATAAAATAAAATTATTATGTTTGGTTGGGGTGAGTGGACGGCCAGAGCTGTACCACCCACCATGGTACTGCGCGTAGTCCACAGACTGCCCACAGCAGTCACTGATTGCTGTATGCAGTTATGGGGACTACGGCCTCCCATTGGGAGGTACACGCAGTACCCACTGACTGCTAGTCAGTGGGGACTGCGGCCTCCCCTTGGGAGGTGCGCAGCACCCGCGGTGGCAGTTTTAACTTTTTTTAATTTATTTTTATTTTATCTAGTTTTTATTTAATGCGTTTTGTTTTTATTAATATTTAGTTTATATAAATATATAAATATATATATATTATATATTATTTAATATATATTTAATATATATTATTTAATATATATATGTATATATTGAGATTTAATTCAATTTTTAATCATATAATATTCAAATGTGATTTAATTCGAATTTTGTTTTATAAAATATTTTTTGTAATATGATTGTGTTAACTCTATTAAATGATTATTTTTATATATATGAATATTTGTGTAATAGAGTTATTTTGTTGTAAATATGATTTTAATATGATAAGAATAGGAGAAATTGCAATGTTTAATATAGTTGTGCAAATTAGGAATATATTAGGTGAGTTGAATTAAATTGGATTCCTTTCGAGTTGATGACTATTTATTTGAAATGCTTTGATTAGGGAAGTTAATTGTGAAATTTAGAGTAAATGATTGAGTTGCCTGGAATGCTTTTCTGTCATGTTTCTTTTATTCTCCATGTCGGGCAAATGGGGTTAAGGGTCTATGTAAGTCTTCCAAAGAAGTTCTCTTGAGTGGGATGTTTTGTGTAGAGGTTCAATTTGTGAATAGCCTTGCGAATGGTATAGAGTTGCACTATGATGTTGTACCCGGTTTCCACGAACGGGGATTTGTGCCTCCTGGGAAATAGGAGAGGGTAATGAGATTTGTACCTCCTTTGGAAGGAGTGTGTTTTCGTATTTGGGTTCCTCCAGTGTTCGGAGTGAGTTTCCTTGTTTTGTTTCCTCCTTGGTTGGAGAGGTTATGTTGTCTAGTTATCTATTTTGGTATTGTACCTTGTGTGTTGTCGATAGGAGAGTGGCTCTTTGTGGGGGTCCGACACACAAAGGGGCGCCAAGGTAACTCACCTAGAGTTTAACTAAGTGATAATCTAAAAGAATTAATGGGGATCTTTCACACTAATAAAGATAAAGAATGTCTCTCTCGTGAAGCAAGTGAATGATAAGGCTCGAGAGAGATGGGATGCATAGTTTTGCGTGAGGGTCCGGCGGCCGGTAGAGGCAAGCCAGGTTAACCCAGGATGGGGGTCCGATAGCCTAGGAAGGTTGAGCCAGGGTAACTCATGGCAATTTATGCATGACACTCTTCTTATGTCGACAGTTAATCAGTGATTGTGCGATGTTCATGATCTTTGTTCTCTGGAAGCATTGTAACATCGTTGTTAGGTGACTTTGTGATTGTAGTTGTGAAGTGATATTGTGTCTGTAGTGGTTAAGTGATTTATTGATTTCTCTTTGGTTATTGTTGGAAATAGTCTTTGATATTATGTCTTGAGTTTCATTGATGTTGTGATTATGACTTGTTGTTAAGTTCTGAAGTGGTTTGTTGTTGTGCCTTTGGATTTGTCGTTGTTGAGTTGCTAAGTGGTCTTTGATATTAAGTTGTCTATTTGGAGTTAGCATTTGTTATTGTTAGGAGTGCTTGGTCGGGGACCCTTCCTTGTCTACTCTCAGCACAGGGGTGTTTGGGTGGAACGTGCTTCGCACCCCGTTGGGTTCCCTTTTCTGTTGCAGATGTTTCTTTTATTGCAGGGTTTTGGAAGATGTTGATGATCCAGTAATTCATTGTACTAGATGTATGTTATTCTTCGGATGTAATGTATTCATTGATGTATTGTCTCCCACATGTGTTGGGATGACCTTGTTGTAAATTGTATATGTGGTTATTGAGATGTATTTTCAGTCAATTGTATTCTTCTATCATTTGGATGTAATGTTTATTCAAGCCATATATTTATTTAGGAACAATCATTTGTAATAGTTGTGTTAAGTTGTGTTATATCTGTGGTAATATAAATGCCTCATATCTTTATAGTATCTTTCATTCTCATATGAACATATGTTATGAATATGGTTATTGTTTAATAGATATTTTAAATGGTGTTATGAGAATGAATAGATTTATATAATTATTTAAATTATTGTTTATTCTATTATCGTTGTTATGGGTTAGTGTAGTAATGCCACCTCGTGTACCCCAATCGAATTAGTCATGTAACTTAATACATTGTTATGTTAGAATACTTAAGTATGTTTATTATATCCTTTAAAAAATAAAAAAATTGTTCCGTTGTTATTAGTTCCTTTGGGGTTCGCACGGCAGGGCATTACACGACCTTCACAGGTCAAATACCTGATTATGTAAGCAGTGTATTCTGAATAAGGAGGAAACAATACCCGCTTTCATCCCTGCTTGGAGACTTCTAAAGGTCCATCAGTGGGCATTGAAAATTCAGCCCTAGCAGCTGCAGCATCTGAAGAAAATTTTTCTCCAACGGCTGGAAGCCTGATTACTTCAACAATTTTGTCTTCAGTTGCAACAACCATTAGACCCCATACAGTAGCTTCCCCTTCAGAAAGGGCTCTCAAAAATTCTCCAGCAGCCTCCTTATCAAAAGCGTTTAAGCTCAAGAAATAGTTTAACCATCCACAAAGGCTGAATGCGTGAACTGTTTGCGGATTTTGCAATAATAACTCATGAGCTATAGGCTCATGTCCCACCAACTGACCACCCATGTTTAAAAGATCAAGCAGATATACGCAATTGGGACTTCAAAAAAGATTTGAACTATGGTTTCCATTGACATTAAGACCTCCTATGCTAATGTGGCCCCTCTATCCTCACCAGGCTACAAATCTTAATGATGATTTATAAAACCGAAGGTATAAAAGGTGTCGGGATTTCAGAGGATTTTATTACAGGTTTGGAAATCCATCTCAGAGTCATGCAGCAACCACTGACCTTAGAGAAACCACCAGGAAAGTTAATGCTGGAGGACCAGCATTGGGCTAAGTAGGGGGCAGAATGATGAGCTTAAAATATGTTCATTAGTTTGGATATTATGATGAACTTTTAATATCTTTACTTTTGTTATTTGTGGCTGTTTAAACTCTGTTGAAACCTTTTATGAGGATATCCTGTAGAAAAATACTTTCATATTCCTGCAGCTTATTGTGTTGACTTGATTACATTTATTGCCCCGTTGACTCCCTAAATGACTGGTATATCACATACAGTTTTTGAATGATGAAATAGATTTAAATGTGTGATTAATGAACGGATAATGTGTATGTGCCATACGCCTTTTCTTTTGCACCTGTTACCTTTTGTTTCACAGGTTGTTGAAGAATGATCGAGTCAAGCGCAGTCGATCTCGGCCTTGCAGTAAAGTACATTTCCTGCACGACTTCGAGAAAGCTCCGACGAAGACTCTTTGACCAAAACCGTTGGGAAAGATTTTTAATGACAGTCAATCTGGAAAGAGTGGAGCGCTAGATTCTCTCCAGATCGGGTTGAATGCATAAATTCATTTATGAAGTTTGTTCCTTGATTCTGGGATACACTTTACTTCCACATCTTTCTTTGATAGGTTTAGTTAGTTAGTTTCTCTTCTAATTTTAAATAATGTACTCCTCCTGCGCGAGTGAGAAGGAGACGATAGTTAGAGTAAGATAGAAACAGAGTAGCATATATCATGTAAGAGTCAGTATGATAATGAAAAGCAGAATTTGTTTGACAAGAGACAGAGTTTGTTGTTAGTTTCCATTTCAACAAAACAATGTATATCATTCTGTTTTCATGAATAAAGTTTGATGAAGTTCTGAGTTCAACACCTGCGTAATCAGTAGATGCTTGCTAAGGGGGCCCACTTAGTAAGTATCTGTAGCTAGTTAGTTAGTTGTTCTTTCTTGTTGATCTTTAGTTAGCTTTCATCTTTGAAGATTTCATACAAACTCAGTCTTATATTGCTCCTGCAGCATAGAGAGTCCATCCCTGTGACTGTTCCTGCAGCATAAGGCCAGTTCACGGTTTTTGTTTCAGTCGTAGTTCTTATGGTTTCTGTTTTAATCAAATCATAGTTGAGTTAAATAATTTTGCATTACCTTCCTGTGGCATAGATAGAATTCCTTTCCAGTATTTGTTTTCTGCTAAGATTTGACTGAAACTAGTTCTTAGTGCATATATTTTTCCACGCCATTTAAAGTATATGTCCCCTAGCTCGACAAGTAAATGAACATCCACAGAGAGATGTTAGTCACCTGTCAGAATGTCCAATTCCCAGGAAAGGTTCTACTATGATTTTCATATCCTTTTGTGGGCGCGACCATTGTGTAAATGTTTTGACTTATTTAACCTGTTTGAAGGCTGCCCTCAATTATTATTCAATAAATTCTTTGAGGTTCATACTTCATTTCTATGAGCATTATATAGATGCAATGAGTGTTAAGTGGACCATTCATAATCATGAGAGATGGGTTCTTGTGAACCACTACTCATGAAATATGGGTCAATGAGTTTGCCTCCTAAAACTAAATGATTGAATTTTGATAGCAATATCACAATTTGGCATGTTGCGGAAAATACCTCCTACTTATAAGATAAATTTTGGTTACTAATTATAGGATAAATATTTATTATTTTTATGTAAATGATATGTAAGATTACAATTGACTGTTTGACAATTGAATTGATGATGCTCAAATGGAGTTGTTTCATGGAACTTATTTGTCATTTTAGATGTTATAAAGATAGTTGCAAATTCAAATTAATGTTTGAATGAGAAGATTTGAACTTGGGGTCAATCCTTAGCCCCTCAATATCAAACTTAATTAATACAAAATTGACCTAGAATAAGAATATAAACGGTGGAATCAAAAATAAATGTAAAGAAGTTTGGGCTAATCATTAGGACTAATTTGTAGAGATAGTTACAAGTGGGGCTAATATAAAATCAAAATGTATAGGAATATATATAATTAGGAGTAAATGGAGAGAAATAAGAATCATTAAAAAGTGACATATATGTTTTGAATTTTGAAATGATGTAAACTAGTAAAATGTGTATTTTTTAGTATATTTTATGTATGTATTTTAAAAATAAAAATTAAAAATAAAATATTTTAAACTAGTTTTCAATAAATTAACATTATAATTTAGTTGTTCATAAAATGTTGAAAAATGAAGCTACATGGGACATCAAATTTTTTATAGTATATGTTTTTTTTTTCATTTTTTTTGTGTCTTTATAACTTGAACCTTTAGTGAATGGATATATCTTTTTCTAATTTTGATAAATATATATTTTTAAATAAATATTAAAATGTGTGTATTAAAAAATAGTTCTTTCCATTTGACTTCAAATTTCCTATTAAATAACTATAGGCACGGCTTGTTTATTTCTTTTCCTTTTTATTTGTTATCTTCTATTGAGTCCTCGGTGTATGCTCATCTTAAGAATAGGAGATTTCATATTCTTCATGAAGGGCTTATTTTACTTATAATGGAGCATATTCACTCCATTATTCTGGCTCTTGCCATTGTTGACAAAAATGATGATTTTATGACTCCTTTTGGGTCTTCAGATTCAGAGTCCTCATCTGATGAGGAACTGGAATGAATTGGGGAGGAGGTTGGTGTGGCTTCTGGATTGAAGAAGAGAAAGGTGACTGGTGCTAAAGTGAATAGGGCCCCTAAAAGAGTGGCCATTTCTGATAGTGTTGACATAGAGGTAGGGTCAGATGGGCCCTCTCCTATTGTTGTGGAATTGGCAGTTGACAGAGGTGTGGTTGGTGGGGCTTCAGAGACTAGGGCCCAAAAGAATGTTGTTGGGGTTGTTAAGCCGATAATACTGTCTAAGAGACTGGCAAGTTTGAAGACTAAGCAGGAAGCAGGGACTGCCAATAATATTTTGGAGGTTGAGGCTAATATTAATCCTAGTGTTAATATTGTGTTTGTGGAGGACTGCCCAGTGTATGAGGTTAATATGGGTACCATGGAAAAAGAAGGCAGGGAGCAGAATATGAATGGTGAGGGAAAGGACAAAGGTATTCTACCAATGAGAGTTGGTCCTTTGTTAGAGGAATTTTCATACTTGGATGAGGATGAAACCTCCATGTTTGGCCTATTAGACATGGCTAGGGCTAGGGCTACTGACACTTTTAAATTGGAAAAGTGGACCCTGGAGGAATTCAACAAAATCAATATTAAAATCAGGGGTCTCAAGGCTAAATTGCAGAAGGATTTGGGGCCCTCTGGGCCAGACATTCTAATTGATAGACTAGTGGATCTGGAGCATACTCAAAATGAGTTTAAAGAAAAGTGTGAGGATAGGTTGAAATCCCTTAAGGATACGGTGGACGGTCTGAATAATTACATCAAAAACTTGTTACAGCTAAGCCATGCTTCAGTCAAGAATAGCGTTGAGGCCCTCGAGGTTTTCTTCAAGAAGTTGAGTCAACTGAGGGAGGAGCAGGTCTTCTTTTCTCAACTCATGCAGAAAGACCAGGTGGGGAAAGGAAAAGGTAAAAAATCCCTAAGGGATGATGACAAGGTGTTGGTTGTAAAAGGATCAAAGGAGTGGAAAAAATGATTCGAGGTAGAAAAAAGGAGCTGCTTGATATGGTTGAAAAACACAAGTCCCAGCAGTTTGATTTGGCCAATATTTTCGGTGGACTGAATTAGTTTCTTTGTTTCTGTTGTTTCATTATGTTTTGTTGTTGGGAGCCTCTGGTTGTTCTTTGTCTATCTACTGACTGGCTTCCGGTGTGTTCATTTTTTTGTCAGTTGGGATGCTGGTGGTGGTTGACTGTGTTATGTTTTAGCAACATTTGGTGATTTTCTGTATAGGGTTTTGAGTCCCTTCAAAACCTACTTTTCCCCTTTAATCAACAATTTCATATTAAATATTTATCTAAAATAGAAAAAAGAATATACCATCTTGATATAGATTCTTTTATCTAGTGCATCATATTTATTTCATTTTTTTTAATAAGTGTTAGTATTTTTCCTTGGCATTACAATCAACATAATATTTTGTGTTGATAACCTAATTTTAGTAAATATAAAAAGATATAATATAAATAATAATTAAATTATTAAAATAAATATATTAAAAAATATTATTTACATGAGTAGGAGTTATTGAAAATTTTAAAATAATTTTATTTTTTTGATAAGTTGGCCTCCAAGTGTGATCCATATACTTTTAGCCAAGAATTTTAGTTGAAAATTTTGTGCAAGTAGTTCAAGTATCTAACTTATCTAGAATGAATCTTACTAGAAAATATGTTTGACCAAAATTGACTTTTAGTTAGAGATACTTAAATTCAATTGTATCAAAATTGATTTTTAGTTAGAAATACTTAAATTCAATTGTATCAAAATTGATTTTTAGTTAGAAATACTTAAATTCAATTGTGTTGATAAGTTGGCCAGAGGTGTGACATAGCTTTAGCTTTGTACTTTTACCTGATGGTCAAGATAATATTTATTATTAGATAATTTATATTTCAAGGTGGATGTCTACAAAAACTAATAAAATAAATAAATGTGTAAAAGAATTATTTGAATGTATAAAAAAGAGTTAATATGTACTCAAATGTGTAAAATATTATTAGTTTTTCAAATAGTAAATATGAATACATAATGTGATTAGGACTAGAATTCATAACATGGGTGGTGATTTCAAGGTGAATATGGACCTAATAGTAGAGTGTGGTTTAATGGGAATATGGCATGTAATTGAAATGTGTTAAAAAATGTAGATGATTATCCATCAATCCCATCTTGTTTACCGTGACAAAAAATATTGATATAAATGATTCATAAATAATGGGGATAAAAATTAATAAAAATAAATTTTTTTATTAAATTATGAAAATTTGGTCCTTCTTACATTTAATTCTATTCAACAAAGATAGGAGTGTTGATTTGAATAATTCAACAATGAGTAAATATTTTCCAATAAAAATATTACTAACCCTAACATGATACACTGTATATTAATTCACTTTCTGTAAAGAAAATGAAAAATTTACTAATGAAACTTAAATATTAAAACATATTTTATAAATGAAACACTTTCATTAATAATGTGGTTAAACAACTATGAGACTCATGTAGTGTTAAATGCACACACAAACTTTTTCTCACCAAAGAGTAAATGAAATTATATGAGAACAAATTTAATGTTTATAAATTTTTTTAACATTATTTACAATAACATAAACTACTATTTAGTCATTAATTAACTACAAAGAAAACCTTATTTAGTAAACATCCTAGAAATAAACAGAAAATAATTATTATTTAATTAAAAATATTTAAAATATAATAAATAGTTCTCAAAAAACTGTACAACATATGAAATAGTTATAAATCACCCTAAAATATTGCTAATCATGTAAAGGAAACTTCTAAAAAGTGCCTAATCAAATGGTAATTACACTAAAAAGTTTGAAAATAATTGTGCATAATTGTGTTAAGACAAAGAATTTTAAAACTAGCAGTTGCACCCCAATAAGGTGCAATACTTACGTCGATAGGCTGAGCCCACATTATTTACGGTCGTGAAAAGCAGTGGATGATGTGAACAAAGCAGTGATCTATCTCACCTATCCCTCTCTACCTCTCCCTCCCTCTCTCCCTCTCCCCTCTCTCTCTCTCTTGCTCTCTCCTTCCCTCTCTATTTCTCTCAATATCACATTTCCCTCTCTACCTATCCCTCCCTCCATCCCACCTATTTCTCTCACTCTCTCCTTCCCTTTCTACTTCTCTCCCTCTCTCACTTATTTCTCTCTACCTCTCTCTCCTTCCCCCTCTAATTCTCTATATCTCCTAGGTATCCCTCTCTACCTCTCCCTCCCTCCCTCTCTCTCTCTCACTCTCTCTGGATCTCTCTTTCCTTCTCTACTTTTTTCTATCCCACCTTTCTCTCCCTCCCTATCTCTATCTCACTTATCCCTCTCTACCTCCCTCTGTCCCTTTACCCTCCCCTCTCTCTCTTTCTCTATCCTTCCCTCTCTACTTCTTTTCCCTCCTCTCTCTCTTTCTCTATCCTTCCCTCTACTTCTTTTCCCTCCCCTCTCTCTCTTTCTCTATACTTCCCTCTCTACTTCTTTTCCCTCCTCTCTCTCTTTCTCTATCCTTCCCTCTCTACTTCTTTTCCCTCCTCTCTCTCTCTCTTTCTCTATCCTTCCCTTTCTACTTCTTTACCCTCCTCTCTGTCTCTCTCTCACCTATCCCTCTCTACCTCTCCCTCCTTCCCTCCCCCATTATATCTCCCTCTTGCTCTCTCCTTCCCTCTCTATTTCTCTCTATATCACATATTCCTCTCTACCTATCCCTCCCTCCCTCCATCCCACCTATTTCTCTCACTCTCTCCTTCCCTCTCTACTTCTCTCCCTCTCACTTATTCCTCTCTACCTCTCTCTCCTCCCCCCTCTAATTCTCTATATCTCCCCTATCCCTCTCTACCTCTCCCTCGCTCCCTCTCTCTCTCACTCACTCTTTCTGGCTCTCTCTTTCCTTCTCTACTTCTTTATATCCCACCTCTCTCTTCCTCCCTCTCTACCTCCCTTTGTCCCTTTACCCTCCTCTCTCTCTTTCTCTATCCTTTCCTCTCCACTTCTTTTCCCTCCTCTCTCTCTTTCTCTATCCTTCCCTCTCTACTTCTTTTCCCTCCTCTCTCTCACTTTCTCTATCCTTCCATCTCTACTTCTTTACTCTCATCTCCAATTCATTCCAAAAACAACACTTCCTGTACAACTTTAGTTTTTCATTTTTCTATATATTTATTGTTTGGATTTTATAACACATAACAAATTATAATTTTAGTAAAAAATTATTATCTTATTTCATTTAAAGAATCATTTTTATTTTATTTTATTATTATTATTATTATTTTATAACGAGGGGAATCGGGTGTAGCACGGCCCCCCATATAACCCCCCACCGCCGGTAAACTTTTTACTGTGACCGGCAGTGCTGGCGGGACACACCAACCGGTACCACGGGAGCGCCGGAGAGTCGAACCCATGGTGGGTGCCCTACTATAGGGAACACCTTAACCAACTGAGCTAGGACTGGCGCCCCATTTTTATTTTATTTATTATATAAATGATTTTACTTTATTTTATTTATTATATAAATTATTATTTATTTTATTTAAATTATTTTTATTTGTTTTTACTTATTTATTTTTATAGTATATACAAGTTATTTTGTAGTTAAATAGTTATTTTATTTATTATATAAATTTTATTTTTATTTAAAATTTATTATATTATTTTATTTAAAGAATCATTTTTATTTTATTCCTACTCAGAGGAGGGGAAAGGATTACACAAAAAGAGGGCCTGCACCTCTGTTTGAGTCAGGGGAGTTTAAGTCATGATCTTTGTGGAGAGCAAGGATTGCAAAGTTCATGGCAACTTTCCTCTTCCTCTACATGACCATCCTCGCTGTCATGGGAATGAAAAGATCAAATGATGTGTGCTCAACCGTGGGTATCCAGGGCATCGTCTGGGCATTCAGAGGAATGATCTTCGCTCTTGTTTACTGCACAGCTGGAATTTCAGGTACACTCAAGGGCTCTTATGGGTTTAGATCTAATAGTTTTGTGGATATTATGGAATGATGTAATGGCTTTGTGGGTAGGTGGGCACATCAATCTGGCTTTGACTTTTGGGTTGTTCTTGGATACGAAGCTGTCGCTGGCGCGAGCTATTTTCTACATGATATTCCAGTGCTTGGGCGCCATCTATGGAGCAGGAGTGGTGAAGCGGTTTGAGGGCCACCACAACTACAAAATGCTCAGGGGCGACACCAATTCGGTGGCTCATGGCTACACCAAGGGTGACGGTTTGGGGGTTGATATTGTGGCCACCTTTGTTCTGGTTTACACTGTTTTCTCTGCCACTGATGCCAAAATGGGGGCACTGGTAAAAATTGGTGAAGTCTTCCAACCTTTGGAGAGTGGAGACCACTCCAAGCTTAACGTCTTCTTCCTTTCCTTCCATTTTTACTCTCTTTTCTCTTGAATTTAAAGGATTGCAACTGCAAATGAAATAAAATTAAATGCCTAAATTGAATAGTTGGGGTAGTACCACCACTTAAAACAAATGGCTATGGATGCTGGATGCTGATTGTACAATATGATGATGATAACTGATAATGCCCAGTAGGGCATGGTCGGCCAGTCTACAGAATCCATGGCCCACACTCTACCAACTCTTCTCACACCACGAATTCAACTTCTCTTCTTACCATACCCGTGACTCCCTCTGACAGTTAACGACTCTCTGAACAATTTTATCCTTGCCGTAAATTTCGTGGGGTTCCCGCCAGCGTCAGACTGGGGGAAATTCCAGTGGGGTTCCCCTATGTAGAATAGCCTATCAGCTAATAATAGGAGTTGAAATTCCTCTCTCAAACTCTAGAATTTTTCTAAAAATTTCACAATATAGGATGTGATCACATGACAACTAAACACTACCCTAATTCTTAGAATGCTAGCACAAAACTTGGAGCATGACTAGATAGTTTTATTTTCTCAAAATATATAGATCTAGAAGTGAAATTTTTATACTGGTTCTATGATAATTTTTATCCAACATCTCATATTGAACAAATACATTTATGTGATCTCTACACTAGAATAGAAACACGAACAAGAAAAAATGAATAGGTTTGATTCCATGATTTCCAAGATTTCCAAGGATGAACAAATTCAAGAAAAGTTATAGCATGTGAATAGGGAGTAATTTTGAATGATAATTGTTATGGACCTACCATCTAGCACATTAATAATAATTTTATCCTACAACAATATACATCTTTGAATTTCTAAAAATTATTTTCAAAAATTATTTATGATTTCACTATCATCACAAATGCACCTAGCATGTTTATTGTAATGCCCTGCCGTGAATCCCTAGAGGACAAACTTAAACTACGAAAAGCAAACAATTTTTTTTTTTAAAACAAGTGCATTGTTGCATAATGGAATATAACATCACTTAAATTATCTTCCTAAGTTCAATTTACAAATCAAACTAACTTATTAACCATTAAACACTAACATCATTAAGCATGTCATTAACTCCATTGTATAGAACTTAAGAGCTACGTGAAATATCCATCATGTAACATAAAAGAGTAATCAATCTTTCTCTCATTTCAATTAACAATTACAATGTCATTTATTACAAACTTCTTATATACAATAGATACATCGATATAGTTTACATATACATTTGCATGGTGATACTTTCTCGTATTAGTGAGGAATTCTTTACGATGATACAAGATACAAAATTAAGTTACAATACGTTACAAGTATGAAGATCAACTGCCAGGAATGGATACAATGTTGAAGACAATACTGAATCGCCACATCATGAACACAAGGGAAACCCAATGGAGACGATACATGTTCCACCCTACCGTGTGAATCCAGAGATTCACCCCCCATGCTAGGAGGTAACAACAGGTCCCACCAACACTGAGAGTAAAGGATAAAAAACTCCACAAGGCTGATAAAACAAAAATAAACAAGTACCAAAACAACATTGACTGACAAAACACCACTTCCAGAGGCATACAACAACAAAAAAAAAAACATCATGAGGATACTTAGTCGTCATAGAAGGAGTGTCACACATAATATTTGTTATGGGTTACCCTGGTGTAACCTTCCTAGGCTACTGGACCCCCATCCTCAGTTACCCTGACTGCCTCTACCGGTCATCGGATCCCCATACAAACTACGCTTCTCGTCTCATCTCAAGCCTAAACAAGCACCTGAGCAATGAGAGAGGCATCCAATACCTTTATTTAAAATGAGAACTACCCAAATCCCCTAATTAATTAATTAGATTATCACTTATTTAAACCCTCAGTGAGTTACCCTGGCGCCCCTTTGTGTGTCGGACCCCCAATTGAGAGCCACTCCCTTTCTGACAACATAAACCACTGAAAAAAAAAACATGTCCGCTTGCATAATTCAAAACTCAGGAAAGTCTCAAAGTGAGAAAAATTCTCTTCCCACTAACAAATCCACAAAATCAATCACAAAGACAACTATACAATGCAAGGTAAATGGACATCATACACTTAATCATTACGAAATTCCCATCACCCAAGGATAACCAACATTTCCAATAAAAACAATGCTCTCATGCCTCTGGATACTCTAGTTCCCTATAAGGAAATGATTATAAATTAATTCCACACCCACCAACAAATCTAAATCCCTAGCCAATCTCTTTCGAGCTATCAAATCAAGCATAAGAATGCATGAACTAAATTGTGATAAAAGAAATCCATTCATGTTTATTTCTACTCAACAACTCTAAGAATAATTTCTTATATTATGCATTCCCTATGGATAAACATGTAGAGGATTAATCAGTCCTTCTAAACACAATCTCCTTAATTTACATAATTTCCTTAATCATTCTTTTAAATTAAATTATATAAATGACAGAAATATTTTAAAATTGCCCACATTAATGCCCTATGCATTTACATATATAAACACATATTTATATAAATATATATACATATGTATTCCTTCCACTTTATACATAAGTATATATTTATATATACATACATATATTTATCTATACATTATAACCCAATTACTAGGACACCGATGATAAAGAAAATATACAATACAAAAGTTTAACTTCTAGAAGTGGTTGATTCAAACATACTCAAGGGATGAAGTTGACTATAGTCGTTACGCACATGCTACATACTGTTTCTTAACAGTGGCAACTAAAGTTCCCTACGCGCCATAACTGTGCAAATGACATTAATTAAGTTCTAGACGTTTGACACATAGCTACCATTGAATCCTTATCTTTATATTATCCAATTTTAGCTTAAGTATATTCGAGTGAATCCATGCAAACTAGAGATAATTCATGTGATATCAAAGTACCTGATGTAAACTCACAAGGCAAGATAAGTAGACTTGTACTTGGCCAAGAGGTGGTAACATTGAGATACACAGATACATGAATTATATAGGCCATTCTCCCATAACAATGCGATTAAGGAAAAACAATAGAGTACAGATAACATATGGTTGACATGAAGGAAAAGTAACAAAATCCTTCAGTTGGTAAAGTTAGAATCAATTCTGCCATCAATCATAGAGAAGGAGATTCACTAACAATTAGTTCGCTCAGTGTTACTATTGTCTTCAAATATTATTCTATAGCTGGCAATGCACAGGAACTGAACAAATATGCATGTCAATTTAAAGTCATAATCTTTAGATATTGACTTAGGTTACAGTCGTTCCTCACTTAATCGAATCCACAAAGAGAATCAAGGAGATTATTTAAACCTCTACAACATTCTATTTTCAAGTGTTGTAGATGTGACAAGTTGCCAAGAACCAGGGAGGTTATTTAAATCCATACATCCCACCATTTTCACATGTTGCGGCTGTGACAGATTGCTAATGAGAAACAACAAGCTTTTAAACGTTCTCACCCTTCTATGTTCAAGTGTTGCACCTGTGACATGTCGCTAATGGAATCAAAGAGCTTATTTAAACCATAACCATATTTTAGTTTCAAACACTGCAGTTGCAATAGAGTCAAGAGGTTGCTAAAGATAAAGAGGCTCAAAAATATAACTGAGGTTAGCTCCTAAGTATGCACTGATGTTACATACACGTTACTGGTAGTTTGACTGAATAGGGCCATAACATAAAATTGGATATAATGGTAACAACTAAATGTTGAATATTTTAGGCATGTATGCAATAATCTCACTACCAGATCACACACACATGAAACACTAAGACAAGTAAGATTTAAATAGGAGTATGGCCTTCACTCGGAAAATCTCCCTAATCACTGGGTGATCCAATGTTGAGATAAGCATCTGATCTAATATTACAAGTGAAAAAACTAATGGACAACATGAATACTGTGCACTTGCTAATACTTTGATTAATAGAATAAAGAACATTGTCATTGGTGATTATTCAGTAAATCACACACAAAAGATGTTATTTCGAGAAACCACAACCTTTACATAGGTGTTAAACTAAACAGGTCAACGCCTTACTCTTGGTACACAATAGTAGTCAAGAAGCTGCGATGAAAAAGATAGAGAGTGTTGGTAGCTTAAAGTCGAGTCAAAATGAATAGTATCAAAATTCTTCAAATGATAAAGATGGAACATCAGCCGATACCCACAAAAAGGTTCGAAATCCTTCAATTTAACAAACTGAATTACCTACAGTCAGCTAGGATTTCGTGTATCAATAAATGTACGCATACGAAGCTAGTATGGTAATGGTTAGAACTTTTGTATGCAGATTATTATTAATGGTTAGAAACAATAGATTACATGTATTGCACTATATATATTTATGTCCACATTTCTAAAGGTAACAGTAATTGGTTGGTATCGAACTTGTCTCAAATATAAAAAGGGACAATGATCTTATCAGGCTAAAGATTAATTCTTGTCCAAACAAGAACCCTCAGCAAAGACGGCGACAACGAGTCCAGAAATTTTGATAGGCTCAAGAGATGCTTATAACATGCTGTCAAGGCAGGCAACGGCTTCAGCTACGGAGTAAGCTCTCCTTTTGGAAAAGAATTCGTGATATCAAGAACAGAAGGCTTGAATAGATTTCTATTCATCTAATGTATGATAATTGAACATTACAAGGGTTCAAAATCCGAAGAAATAAATCCCCATCGACAGAGGGTTAAATCTACAGACAATGCTTTCATAATTTACACTACAAGGGTTTAAAATTTGACAAAACAAATCCCCATCGATAGAGGGTTAAATCTATAGACAATGTTTTCCTAACTTGCTACTTTTTAGTATTATTCCCGTAATATTTTCAAGCATTCATAAATTAAAGAAAAGAAAGCTTAAAGATAACAAAGGAACCTGGATTTTTCTTGTAGGTTGAGGGGCGTTGCTTCAATACTTTTCACCTCCCACCTACAAATCAGCACAGGTTCAATGTTTTCCACCTTCCCTGTAATTCCCATACATACCCTCTACCAGAATTGGTTGAATTAGTTTCTCTGTACCCGAATGCAATAAGTTTCCCCAGAATAAAATGGATTGCCCCTCTCTACGTTAACTTCCACTACTCCCACCATTTATTCTCCTCCCAAATAATTTATTTACCTTTCTTTTAATTTTCCCACTCGCACATTTTTCTCCACTTTGTTTTTTTAATTTTAAATTTCATATAAAGTTTGTTTACACAATATATTAATAATATATATATATATATATACATTTATATTTATATATACTATTTAAATATTCTCATTTGCACAATATGTCTTATTTATTGGAATTAAATACCATAATTTCTTTAATTTAATTCTTCTAATTCAATAAGGCTTTTATCCCCATTAGTGAAAGCCTACAATTTTGACAAAACAACGAATCGGAAAAAAAAAACAAGGCCACAACCAACAAGGATAGACCAAGCCACAGACAACCACACTACCAAAACAAAACCTAGAGGGCATTACATTTATTGAGTTAATGAACTATGTTGAGAATATTATTAGAAAAAAAGTAATTATTTACTTGATGATATTATGATCTTTAACAACAATAGCGAACAATATTTGTTGCATATTATACAAGTTTTGCGATATGTCAAGGAGAAGAAATTGTTGGTTAAATTAAATAAATTTTATTTTTATGAAGGAGAAATTGGTCTATCTGGTTATCTCACTTAAGGGGATGTAAATAGATTTAAGAAATTAAAATCCATAGTGGATTGGCCTACACCTAGAAGTGTGAATGATTTTTCAATTTTTCATAGACTATCAATTTTCTACTATTGGTTTATTTCAAATTTTATTGGGATGTGTACATCCATCATTAAAACCATTAGAGGAGATTAAAAAGAGTTTGGGTGTACATTAGAAAATTATAATATCTTAGATATCCTGAAAATGAAGGTCAATGAATTTCCAGTGATAGCTTTCCCAAATTTAAAAAAAGTATTTAAAGTATATTGTGAGATAAGTGAGTCAACAATATGAGTGATTCTCAACCAAAAGAATAGAAAGATAGATTATTTTAATGATAGGATTATTGATTCCAAAAAAAGGTATTCCATCTATAAAAATATTTGTATCGTATCATATGGGAACTAAAGAAGTGATGACACTAATTTTTAAAGAGCTCGTTCTTTACATGGATCATCATGCTTTGTAATCTATGAAAATACAAACTAAATTAATTTTTTGACATATGAAATGGTGGAGCTCCTACAAAAATATTATTTTATTCTCAAGTATTGAAGTGGGAATTCACATAAGGTAGTAGATACCTTTAGTTAGAGAAAAACATTAATGATAAAGATTATGGCTATAGTAACTGGTTTTGATGGCATGGAGGTTTTGTATAAGGACTATTTAGATTTTTAGGATGCATTTGTGGTATATAATGAGCTTAGTAGCATGGATAGGACACCATAGATTAACAACTTCATACAAGATGAATTGTTATTCAAAGGGCAATAACTTTTTATACCGCCAGGACCCAAGTAAAATAAAATGATAATTATATGCTAGATTGGTTGAACATTTCAAAGAGGATAAGAATTTAGACATTTGAATAATATGTACCATTTATTAAAAGTTAGAATAATTATCCAAAAATACCAATTTCTTTAGTATGCTAAAGGAGAGAGTCAAAACATGAGAATATAGAGAGATCATGGGTCGATATGAGGATGGAACTTGTACATGGGATACTCATAATTTAGAGTGGTAAGGATTTAATCCTTATGTTTGATATATTTTAAAATTATATCATTTGAAGCTTGAAATAAGACCAATCACGCTACACATGTTTCAAATTTATTCTTTATGGAAGCTTGAAGGATACAAAGTTTGCAAAAAATATAATTTTAGATTGTGATACCAAGTTTACATTAAAAATTTGTTAATTAATATTTTGAAATAAATCACATATGTATGTGAAATTCAACATATCATCCTCCAAGTGCTTACGGTTGATAACCTTTGCCAACGCGGCTTTCATATACCTAATAGATGTTTTCTTTGTAAGATGGAGGTAGAGTCAGTGTGTCATTTGTTCCTTCATTGTCCTTTTGCTGCCTCATTTTGGGAAAAATTAATCAGTTATTGGTAACTTTCATGGGTTTTTCCCTCATCTATTGAAGACTTCTTCCTTCAATGGAAAGCCCCAACTCACAATCCTATTCTCCAATTTTTATGGGATTTCTCTTTCCCTCATGTCACTTGGGGTCTTTGGAAAGAACGTAACAACATAATTTACAGAGATAAAGAAGCTCCGGTGGATATTGTTTTTGATAAAATTATCAGGTTCCTGAAAGAAAATGCCATTGCTATCTCCTAGAAGGTTAGCAATTCTGAGAAAGTGGTCCATTCGTCGTATGATCTTATTGTTGCCAAGGAATGGAATATAAGTCTTGATTTGCATTGCGCCCCTCAAAAAGTTAAAAAGGATAGAGAGGGTGTCTGCTTGTCTTTTCCACCTAATGGATGGGTCAAAGCTAACTTCGATGGTGCGGCTAAAGGTAATCCGGGGGTGGTAGGTTGTGGTGGAGTCATAAGGGACTCCTTTGGAAACTTTCTAGGAGCAATGGATACTCCTCTAGGTTCCCAAACCAATCACCTCGTTGAGGCTGGTGGAGCTTTTTATATAATAAATTTGGCCCAAAGTCTTAATTTTAAAAACCTTTAGCTTGAAGGAGATTCCAAAAATATTATTGATTGTCTTCTTGGCAAGTACCCCCCTCGTGGACTATAAAATCATGGATTGATGATGCCATCTCGACTTTAGCTAAGTTTGACAACATAAATATTTCACATGCTTATAGAGAAGCCAATGTCGTAGCGGATTTTTTTGCTAATGAAGGGGTTAGGAGTAATGAACTAAGCACTTGGCTAAATTTTAGTGATCTAAGTGTTAATGTCCAGGCTTTATTGAGTTATGATTAATCACATGGACAAGAGGTGTGTCATTTCTTTAATGAGGATAGGATGGAATTATCACATCACAATCATTAGATTGTATGGGACCGAGCTTAGTTGCTTAGTTTGCAAGGTGGTCTGGCACACTTTGTGGGTTCTTAGATTTGGGGGGACCAGTTCTAGTAAAGTTCTTGTCTCTGTCTTCTCCACTGTGCGTGCCAAGATGGGTGGAGATAGGAAAATAATTGAGTCGAACAGCTTTGAGATGCACACAAGAAATGCTAAGGCTTGGGAAAAAGTTAAAAGAGGGGGTTTACTTCCTTTTCTAGAGAAACTCCATGGTTCTAATCAGGAGGCTATGGATATTTTTGAGAAAAATTGGGATAATGGGGTTCCTACACTTTTTGGTAGGAAAGTTGAGCTCAACGAAGATCTTATAGCTGAAGTGATAGGAATGTCTACTGATGGGAAAAAGTTTTTCAGGGATAGGGTTTTCTCGGATGAAGCCGTCGTTAGATTTCAGAAAAAGAGGAGAGACTAAATTTGGTGAAAATTGCTAATAGCTACTTTGAAGCCGACACCATAAAAGCTCTTTGGAAAAAGGTTCTTCGTGTTATCATGGAGTACATAACTGTGATGGTCGCTTCACTAGGGTATATGGTTATCATTTTTCCCTGCTCAACCACTTCCGCTACAAGGTCAAGATTTCTTTCCCCTACTATCTTCTCTATTCTTTGATAAAAAGCTTGGATGACCACAAGAAAAACCATAGAAGATTCCCTATTTTGCATACTGGCCTGATTAGATTAATTGTTGAACATTATCAGAAAATGCCTGTCCCTACTAATTTGGAAGCCTCCCCTGATTTTGAGGATGATGATACTGAACCCAGTTGCTCAGGGTTTTTTCCCAATTTAAGTCTAGCTAGAACGAGCCTGTGCCTGCCCGTTTTCCAAATTGGTAAGATTATCCCTAACCCCCTTACTATGAAAGCTCGGGCTGTGCCTAAACCAGGAAGCCCTTCCCTTAAAACTAGAAGTATTGATAAGAATCCTTCGGCTAAAAACCTAGTCTTGTACTCTAAAGATTCTCCTGAATCTGAGGAAGTTGGTGCTAACAATTTTGAGCCTTTTGTTGTCCCGTCAATGGATAGAAATGCTAAAATTGGTTCCCATGTTATTCCTGACCCTGCTAATACTTGTTGCAACACTGATAGAGATCCCTCTGTGGATTTTTTGGATTTAGCTAGAAATAATGTTGATCACCATTTCAAATTGTCCGAATGGGCTTTTCATGAAATCAATGAGTTAAAGATAAAAAATTGGGCCCTTCAAAGAAAATTGGAAGAATTGGGAGTTAAGGTTGTGGCTCTTGATAAGAAATATTTGGAATGAAGAGATCATGGTGTCAACATTGATACCCAATACCAAGCTGGTAAGGACAAAAATGTTGAATTTGAATTGGAGAAAATGAAAAAAACTATCAAAATTATTGTCGAGCAAAACAACCGTATGGCTAGACACAACACCATCATCATCAACGCCATGTCTAAGAAATTGGACAAAGCTCAACAGGGGTCTCTGGTGGTTGATCTGGAGGAAATTAATGAAAGAAATCAGGAGGAGGATGCTGGCATTTCCAAGAGAACCAGGGCCAATTTGAAGAGGAAGGCTCCTCCCACTCTGCAAATGATTCAAACCTTTAAGAAGGGTGTTCATGTTATGCAGATCCTGGAGGTGCAGATAGAGTCTGTCCTGAAGACTCTGGGTTGATTGCAGTTGGTCTTTTGTTGGCTCTTCTGCTGGCCTTTTTTGTTTGAACTTTCTGGTCTTTGGCGGGTGGCTACTACTTGTTCTGGTCTTTTCCTTTTGTGCAGCCGGTTTTGTCTACTGGACTTTTCTGTCCCTTCTTTTCTATTGTAAACTTTTTGGTTTCAGGTCCCTATAAAACTTGTTTTACCCTTTATCAAAATCATATCATCCTCTAATGGATGGATAGATGAAAGTTGTTATGTATGTCTTCTAATATCTACTAATGTGCTTGGTTATAGGCATGCTTAAGAAATGGTATTGGGTAGTACCTCAAGTTGAATTTGCATAAGATGATGCTATTAGTTAAAGGATAGGTAAGACACTATTTAAAATTATTCTTATTCACAACCCTAGAGCTATTTCAAATTAAGAAAAAGTCTAAATTTTAAAGGTCGTGTTAGAGGTGTTGAAAGTAAGGAGTTTACTAGGAATATGTAATATTTACCCTAGAAAATAAAGGAAATGCTCACTTGGAGGAAAAACATCAAGTTGACTCAAGGAGGAGAGAAAATAATTTGGAAGTAGGGTACATGGTTCGTTAGAACTATGGTGATGGTCTATCGCTCATCCCATTCCTCCTACTCCTCTGTATTTTAAATTTTTTTTTCCTACCCAATGCGTCTTCCCTTGCTTATTATTTGGTGGTCAATTTTATTTATTCACCTTCGTTTTTGATTAAGGGCCCTCTACTTCTTGTGGTGGACATGGTTATGGGCCCTTTCTCTCCTATGATGGATGTGACTACCCTTTTGGATCTTGTGTTAGTTGTGGTTTTGGGTCCTCTACCTCTTGTGTTGGACGTGCCTTCCCTTCTTTTTTTTTCCTCTATTTGGGCTTGAGGCATCTACCCCACTGGCTAGGTTTGGTTTTGTTCTAGTTGCACCTATTTCTTTTCCATTGGCTTCCTTGTATGGATCCTTTCTTGATGTTTTAAGGTCTAAGATGGGGGTGTTGGGCACTATTTCTCATCCATACCTTCCTCTTCCTTGTGGTAAGGCTACCCATGTGATCTCCCTCAGAAAGGAAGTCATGAAGTGTATTGATTTATTCTCCAACAAAGGCTTGATCTATAGGTTTTCCCATTAGTGGCCTTCTCTTCTTGACCTAAATCTTTAAATATCAAAGAATTGGACACCTTTAGTGGAGGGTAAGATCTATATTTACCCTTCTGCTAGGGGTTTTTTGTAGTTTATTTGGATTTTGTTAAGGATAGACAAGTTATTTTAAATAATGCTTTTTCGGAATGGGATTCTAATCTTCTCTTAATTCAGCCTTGGGTTCCTTCCTTGAACCCTTTGAAGGAATCCATTGATATTCTTCCTATTTCGGTGAGATTTCATTATCACCCCTTATAGTTTTGTTTTCCCTCTACTTTGGAGGGCATTGGTAATGCTTTTGGTAAGTTCTTAAAGGTGGATCTTGCTTTTAATAACTTTACCCACACCTCCTTTGCAATTATTTTGGTGGAGGATGATTTGTCTCATTCTTTACCTAGCAAGTTTGTGCTTCAAGTTAATGGTTGGTCATGGACTCAACTTGTGGATTATGAGGGAATCATGCTTCATTGCAAGTACTATTTGTCTACTGGGCACTTGGCCTATGACTTCCATTGTGATTCTCATAAAGCATCTTCTTCCACTTGGTGGAAGAATGCTCTTCCTGCCCATCTTATTGTGTACCCCAATGAGGATTATATTGTTGTTAGTGATGAATTGGAGTTTCCTTCTATGCCTCCTCCTCCTCCTCCTACATAGTTGAATAATAATCTTACTATTCATTGTCTTGTTTCTCTTGCGATTCATGATGATCTAGTATTTCACAAGGCATTTTTTTCTCCTGTTGGTTCTCTTGCCAATTTTATTTCTTTAGTTAACCACTCCAAATCCCCCTTCTTGCCTCAATGTTTTAAATTTGGTCAATGACTCTTCTTAGATAGTTATACAACATAGGAACAAATGTCTTCCTAAGAAGGACTCCATTTTTCTTAGCAAGCCCTTGGGGAAAAAGTTGTTGGGTTCAAGCTCTATTGCTTGATATGTTTCTATTCTCTTTCCTATTTTTGTGTTGCTTCTATTTAGTTTCAGGTGCATGTCCCTCCCCTAATTTTTTAATAAAAAATAAGATCAAGTGCAATAAAAGTGGACCCTATAGAATTGTGAATAAATATTCACCAAATTCGTATCAGATAGACCTACCAAAGGGTCTATACATTTCACCAATATTTAGTTCTTCTAATATGCAACTATTAAGAGGGTAATGCATCACAATAGAAAGAGATATAGGAAAAATCACTAAAGAGATGGAAGGAACAACTACATAAGAAAGAATGAGATAAGATTGGTGCTATTTTGGATTCTATAGATGCTTGAAAAACTAGCGATAGATAATATATAGAATATTCGATGAAATAAAAGAATAGACTACTGGAGAATGTTGCTTGGTTAAGTCTAATATAGATTGAGAAGTTTGGGTTAATTTTGTAACAACATATACTTTTAGTTGTGAGATGGGGTTATTAATTGGGTGGTTTGATGTAGAGGCATCACATTATAATTCCCATTAATCTCTTGTCTATGAAATTTTTAATATTTTCAAATTTATTATATTTCTACCCTCTATCAAAAAAATCCCTTCTATCATTTAATTCTAGAGTTATTTCATCTACTCTTGATCATATTTATGAGCAAAAAATATATATATATAATATCTTTTGAACTCTTTATTCATTATTCAAACAAAACCTTATCCTTCTATAGAATGTAACAATTATTCCTAAGCTTACATTTTTTTTTCTAAAATAGGAAATCTAATTCAAGAATAATGGTCTCTTTCTCTTTTCCTCTACTCTTAAATCTCTAACTCTAAAGATGCAAGTAATAATGAATCAAGAATAGGTTAACCCCTATGCTTAACCTATTTTCAAGGTTAAATAAATTTAATCCACCTCTTGAATTACTCAACAATCACAAAGTGAAGAGTGTCCATTCTCACTCAAATCAGATAAAGGGTCAACAATGGAATCTTTCTGGATTATCATATAATTATTAATAAAAATTAAAATAATTTCAAAGAGAAATATCTCTCACACAACGAGATGTGAATTGCAACTCAAGAATTTAAATTCTTAAAACTCATTAAAAACACTTACAAAGTCATAAATGTCCAGTTTGAAGAGTGCATGGTCTTCAAACCTTCCTCCAAAATCAAAAATGCAAAAATCATAAATAAATTAAAATATATCATATATATATAAGCAACTATGACCTTTGAGATTATTTCTAACATAAATACTATCATCCCAAAATTAAAATTTACATTTGAATGAAAGAAATAGTATTTATCATGTATTAAAAAAAATCATTCATTAAAATTATACCTATGCATTTTTCAAATGAGATTTAAATATTCAAACATGGATAAAATTAATTCCAAAAAACATCGAGAAATTTATACGTTTTATACTTGGCAATAAATCACATAACGAACGTATACAAGTTATTCATAATGGTTGTAAATCACACTTGACTTAGTAAGGTATCACTAGTTTGAAAATTATCATGTCTATTCCTCCAGAAGATAGAGGAAGAACGCTGAAACATAACACTGTCATTGTTCTCTTGTTAATTTGTTCGACGCTTTCCTATACACTAATGCATTTTCAAAAAAATTCCGAAACAGACATCTATTTGTAAACTGCACCACATCGAAGAGAATATCACATCATTTTATTTTTTTCACTTTAACCTTTCATGTTTCTATTACTTATATTTCTACTCACAGCTATCAACAGATATTGATGAATTTATGCTTATCTATGCATCTTAATAGATTGGCTTAGATTAAACATAGAAAAAGTCTAATTTCTTATAAGCTATTATATCATTTTTTCCAAACAATATTTTATCTTCAAAATTCTCACTTGAAATAGTTCTTATATATTTGGAACTTTCACATAAATCAATTTTAACACATCGATTGTTAGATGATCAACCAGCTTTCCTTAATTTCAATGTGAAATTACATTTGATGCTGGCGTTTTATTCACAATTGATGAAATTAAACATTTGTGGAAAAGAAAAACGGATATGGGTTTCAGTGGCTCTCCCGGCCCTCCCAACGCTGAGACTCGGAAGCAGGCCGCCCTTCCACATTACGAGCGAGCAACCCATACGCCCGGTTCTGTCCTGAGCAAACAGCCTTCTTGGAGGTGTGGCAGCAGGGCCTTGGGTCTTTACCATTTCCCTTGCAGTTGGCACAACCAGCTAATTGTTCCGTGCCTGTAAGCAGTTCATTGTTTCTCTCAGAATGTGCGAGGGTTTGTTCTGTGAAAGCAACCTTCTTGGAGGTGTGGCAGCAGGGCCTTGGGTCTTCACCATTGCCCTCACAGTTCGGACAGGAATGTAACTGTTCTGAGAAAACAACCTTCTTGGAGGCCTGACAGCAAGGTCTTGGATCTTTACCATTGCTCTCGCAGTTCGCACAGTCGGCTAACTGCTCCATGCCTGTAAGTAGATTATAGTTTTTTCCAGGATGTGGGAAGGTTTTCTCTGTGAAAACAACCTTCTTGGAGGTGTGGCAGCAGGGCCTTGGGTCTTCACCATTGCCTTTGCAGTTCGCACAGCCAGCTAATTCTTCCATGCCTGTAAGCAGTTCATTGTTTCTCTCAGAATGTGCGAGGGTTTGTTCTGTGAAAGCAACCTTCTTGGAGGTGTGGCAGCAGGACCTTGGGTCTTCACCATTGCCCTCACAGTTCGGACAGGAATCTAACTGTTCTGAGAAAACAACCTTCTTGGAGGCCTGACAGCAAGGTCTTGGATCTTTACCATTGCTCTCGCAGTTCGCACAGTCGGCTAACTGCTCCATGCCTGTAAGTAGATTATAGTTTTTTCCAGGATGTGGGAAGGTTTTCTCTGTGAAAACAACCTTCTTGGAGGTGTGGCAGCAGGGCCTTGGGTCTTCACCATTGCCTTTGCAGTTCGCACAGCCAGCTAATTCTTCCATGCCTGTAAGCAGTTCATTGTTTCTCTCAGAATGTGCGAGGGTTTGTTCTGTGAAAGCAACCTTCTTGGAGGTGTGGCAGCAGGGCCTTGGGTCTTCACCATTGCCCTCGCAGTTTGGACAGGAATCTAACTGTTCTGAGAAAACAGGCTTCTTCGAGGGTGGTGAGCAGCAGGGTCTTGGGTCTTGACCATTACCATCGCAGTTCTCACAGGTAGCTAACTGCTCCATAACTGTAAGCAGATTATATCGGGCAGAGACATGGACCGTAAACAAAAACAAGAGCACGACAAGCAGTGTGCTTATTTTCATGCCCATCAAACTCCTCATGTTAAAGGTTGAGAGCCTTTGCTAAATCAAATGCAGAGGAAAATCTTTACGTTTCCACCGAATAATAGGATAGTAAATGAAGATTGAGATGGAATACAATACAATGTAATGACCCATTTATAGAGGGATCCGTAAATTTACAGCAACACTAGTAATGTTATTTGCCAAAAAAACCTATTCAAAGTCGTATGGCGTAGCGGAGACGGTGAAATTGAGGAATACGTGTTTGACAGAATTTAAAATGTGATTTTATTCAACTTAATTGTTTTGACTATGAAAATTTTGACTTAACTGTTTTTAAGTATAATTGACTGTTTCACTATTGAACTGATGGTGTTCAAATAAAGCTATTTCAAGGAAGTTATTTGTCATTTCAAGTGTTATAAAAATATTTGCATATTAAAATTAAAATTTAAATGAGAAGATTTGAACTTGAGGTTAATTTTAAGCCTTTCGTGATCAAACTTAAGCAATACAAAATTGGTCTAGGATAGGGAAATATAAATTGTGGGATCAAGAATAGATGTATGGAAGTTTTGCCTAGTCATTAGGACTAATTTGTGGAGATAGACCTACAATGAGGGCTAAGATAAGTCAAATATATAGGAATATGTATAAGGAGGAGTAAATGGAGAGTGATCAGAATCAAGATGTTGCCCAAACATAACACAAAAGTGTGCCACTTGTTTATATATAATTGTATTACGCCATTACTTCAAGATGGTCCTAAACTAAATGGCAATTGATACAAGTAACAAATTTCATCATTAAATTTAACTCATGCTTTGAAGTGAATATGAATTTACCAAGAATATGTATTTTATTTACATTCTCAACCCACATGAAAAGTAAATTTATTCAAATATATCAAAAGGATATTTGGGCCATGTAATGTAAAAGAACATTTTTTGAATTCTTCACGTGTTCCTCTCTTTTGCATGAGTCTTCCATAGGGGCCTTTAAAATAGAAAAAAATATACAATAATTTGCTTGTATCATAGAAGTACAAGTAAGCATAACTACAAGTCAATATAACTATCTATTAAAAATTAGTAGAGAGAGAAATGTTAGAACTTTTCCCTATATAAAAAGTGATTGTATTACTCATGGTTACCCTCAGGGGTGACCAATATTGTCTACTTAGGTATTGTAATGTGATATAACATATCTAATACTATCATGTAAAGTGGTATGATCAGGTGGAGTAATGTAGTCTACTATATAATAGTACTATGGCTTACTCAATGACATAGATGTGGTCTACTCTATAGCTACAATGTGCAATACAACTTCGTTCATGTGTTGGAATCTAAGTGAAATCAAGATCTATTTGGGTACAATGATGAGTCTCTTTATAGATACAAGTCACTATCTAAAATATCAACATAAAAGTGCTAGCAATAGTATATACCCCTTTCATTTTTTTGCATGTATATTACATGCAAGGAATTTAGCAAAGGAAAAATTATACATCTCAAATAATGAATCTATATAGATAAATTAAGAGAATAAACCATTGAACAATAAAAAAAATCACTTTCCTATTGCTAATTAACTAATGCTTGTACACTACGTTGCCTATGGTAGCTAGTTGCAAGCTTGCTTTTCATCCACATAATTGAGAATCATCAAGATAATTCTACCTTTCAATAGTGACCACCAAAGAATTATGATGACCACAATAAAAAAAATTTATTAGAAAACTTATATTTCAAAATGGATGTCTAAAAATATAATTACAAGTAGGAAGTGGATGTACTAGGAATATAAGAAATGAAAGAAAAAATGAAAATAGTCAAGAACATAAATAAATGTGGAAATAATTATTTGAATGTATAAAAGAATATTTGTATGTATTCAAATGTACCAAATCTTTCTAGGTTGTGAAATAGTTAATATTAATGTAAGGTGATTAGAAAAGTTGAATATGGACCCAATAGTAGGCTGCATTTTTATTGGCAATAACACATATGACATGTAATTGAAATGTTTTCCAAAAATTCTAAGTGATTAGTCATCAATCCCATATTATTTACCATATTTATTTTTAATATAAATGATTCATAAATAATTTAGGGAGGCAATAAAAACCTGTTGTGCATTTTGTACACACGCCCTGTAAAACAAGGACCCCCTCTTTCTTTCTGCCTTTTTCCATTGAGTTTTCCTATGTCCATTTGCTTTTTTCTTTTTGCCTTCACTTTTTGACCTTTGGTCCATGTTGCCTTCGAGATCTTAAAGCACCCCTTGTAAATCTCAAAATTGACTAAGTCTCCATTTGCGGGTTTTGCCTTGTGGAAATCTCTTTGGATGATTCCACAAGGTTGATGTCGATGTCCTTTATGTCATTTGTAGGTTTCTTGGTGTAGGTTGCCACCTATGGAATTTTTCTTGTGGAAATCCACGGTGGTGGCATCATTTAATTTAACTTAGAATTGCATTGTTGGTTCTTGCATACTTGTGGTCCACAGCTAGTGAGCTCCCAGAATCATCAAGCTCGCATTCTCATGGTTTTTGCATCCTTGAACTTTACGCTTAGTTGGCTTCTACCTCTCTGGTTTTCGTGGATTAGGATTTATGAGGTTTTCAAAATCCTATTGTATTTATTAACACATTTGTAATGGGATTTTCTATAACTACCAATGAGATTAGGCTCATTTTTATCTTGTGGATTTAGCAATTTGGTGATTTTAGTTTCTTCTTGTGAGTTTCGGAGATCGATTGCGAATTGATCGTTGTGCCTAAACTAGGTACTATCATATATATATATATATATATTTTTAATAATATATATAGATATATATAACGTTGAGATATATCCTTTTTGAGGAACCTATGAACGTTTATGTAAGATATATATTAAAAAATAGGCACCTCGAGAAGGATATCTCTCAATGTTTTTTAAATATATATATATATATATGCTAGTAGCATTCGTAGTGCAACATGTAAAACATTAAATGAATTAGGGTTAGGGTTAGGATTAGGGTTAGGAATAGGGTTAGGGTCAGGAATAGGTTTAGAGTTAGAGTTAGGGTTAGATTTAGGGATAGGGTTAGGGATAGGATTAGGATTAGGGTTAGAGATAGGGTTAGGTTTAAGGTTAGGTATAGGTATAGGGTTAGGGATAGGTTTAGGGTTAGGGATAGGGTTAGGTATAGGGATAGGCTAGGTTTAGGGTTAGGGATAGGGTTAGGATTAAGATTAGAGATAGAATTAGGGTTAGGGTTAGGTTTAGGGTTAAGGTTACAATTATGGTCAAGTATAGAATTAGAGTTAGGGTTGGATTTTGGTTTAGTTTGAAATTGGGATTAGGGTTACGGTCAAGTAAGAATTAGAGGTAGGGTTGGTATTAGGGTTAGGGTCAAGGTTAAAATTAGAGTTAGGGTTGGGGATAAAGTTAGGGTTAGGGTTAGGGTAAGGGTAAGAATTAGAGATGGGGTTCAAGTTAGGGCTAGGTATAACTTTAGGGTTAGGATTAGGGCCAAGATTAGGGTTAAGGTTATGTTAGGGTTAGTGTTAGGGCTAGAGTTACAATCAATATTAGAGGTACACATAGGTTTAGTTTTGGGATTAAAATTAGGGTTAGGGTTGGGGTTATAATTAAAATTAGTGTTAATTTTAGAATTAGTGTTAATTTTAGAATTAGGGTTAATTTTAGGGTTATATATAGAATTATAACCATAATTTTAATCATAGGATTAACTTTAATGTAAATGTTAATTCTAACCCAAAATTATAACCGTAATTGAGTAATAACCCTAAGTCTAATAGTAACCATAATTGAACCCTATATGTAACCCTAAATGAATCATAACCCTAACCTAATAGTAACCCTAATTGAACCCTACATATATCCCTTGTTCAATATTAACTCTATTTGAACCATAACCCTAATTGTAACAATAATTGCATCTTATCTATAATAGAACCCTATTTATAATTGAACCATAATCATAATATTACCTAACCCTAACCCTAAACTCAAACTCTAGTTGAATCTTAACCATAACATTTAATACTAACCCTAATCTATACTAAGTTTTATTGCAGAACCCTAATTATAACCCTAACAGTAATTATACCCTAAACTTAATTGTAACCTGAACTAAATTTTAACCCTCTCCTTAAAACCTTATTAAATAGAAAGTATAATTAAACCCTAACCCTAACCATAACATTAACCCTAATCATACATAACCCTAACCCTAACCCTAACCCTAGTTGAACCCTAATCCTAAGCCTCATTGAACCCTAACCTAACCCCTAATTGAATTGTAATCCTAAACCCCAACCCTAATTTATCATTAACCCTAAACCTAACCCTAATTAAACCCTAATGCTAACTCTAACCCCAAGCTTTCTTATTGAATCATAAGCCTAAATTAACCCTCCTTAAATGCTGAGCTAAACCTAAACCAAAACCATAAGATTTATCCTAGAACCCTAACTATAACTTTAACCATCATTGAACCTTAACCCTAACCCTAATAGTAACCCTTATCGTAATCAAACCCTAACCCTAAGTATAATTGAAACCTAACCCTAACTCTAACCCTAATTAAACATTGACCTTATTTGAGTAGTAAACCTTACCTAATTAAACCCTAACCCTAATTGAACCTTAATTTAATTGTAACCCTAGTTGAACCCTAATCCTAACCATAGTTTAAACCTAACCCCACTATACCTTACCTTAATTTTAAAGTATAATCCTAACCCTGAAAAAAACCTAATTGAACCCTAAATAAACCCTAATCATAACCCGAATTGAACCTTAACTCTAATTGAACCCTAGTGTTAACCCTAACCTGAAGCTTTATATTATAGAACCATAACCCTTTAATTAAACCCTAATAAAACCCAAACCTTAACTATAATATAACCCTAACCCTAACCTCAACTTAAACCCAAACCCAAAACATAAGTTTTATCATAGAACCTTAACTATAATGATAACCATAGTTGAACCTTACCTTAACCCTAACATTAACCCTTATCTTAATAAAAACCTAACCCTAATTAAACCATTATCTAAAAAATAAACTTATTTGAATTGTAACCCTTAACTAAATAAACACTAACCCTTACCATAATTAAACACTAACCTTATTTGAATCATAACCCTTACCTAATTAGTCCCTAACCTTAATTGAACACTAACACTAACCATAGTTTAAATAGGTAACCCCACTAAACCTCACCCTAATTCAGAGCTCTAAACCTAACCCTAACTAAACCATAATTAGTCCCTAATTAAATTGTAACCATAATTAATCCCTAGCCCTAATTGAACCCTAATGCTAACCCAAACTCCAAGCTTTATTGTATAACCATAATCCCAATTAGACTCTAATTAAACCCTAACAATAATCAAACCCTAACCGTAAACCCAACCCAAACTCATACCCAAACCTTAAGCTCTATCTTAGTGAACCGTAGATTTTTGGCACCACAAGACTCTCTAACTCTTCTAGGATTTTTCACCTAAAAGGAGAGAGGTAGGCCAAAAATACTAAAGGGTTCATTCAAATTAGGATGTGTATGATGTTATTAAGGATAAATGAGATGAACTAATTGTAACTAAAAAATGCAATTGACTAATTATGAATGCAAAACCTAAGAAATATGCAATGTTTGAAAACACATTGTGTAAAACAAAATCACCTACAAATGAATGGGAAAATGCAACATAAATGAATCAGAATAAAACTATGCACTTGGAATGTTGAAGAAGACTAGAAATTACATTTAAAATGTTGTTGATATTTTTTTCAGGCCTGGAGGAACTCATTCACCATTCTGGGCGAATTAGTCCCAATTTTGTCAAACTGAGCTGAAACCTGTTTCTATCAAAAGGGTACTAAAAAATGTAGAAAACTCAGAATTGGCCCTGGAGTGGGAATCATTCGTCACCCATGGAGAATGAGTCCACTTTTTAATTTGTATATTTTCAAAGGTGGATTCTGAAGCTTCCAATCTGCATTTTGACTTCCTACAGGTGTCTACATCTGAAATTTTGATTTACGGGTCTGAAAATGAGTTTTTTTTTATATTTTGAATTGTTGAATGAAGAGAAGACCTAAGCAACCTTGCAACTTGATCTTTAGTTATTTCCAACCTTCCAAGGGACCTAAATCTACAAACACACAAGAAGAGGAGATGAAATGGTGAATGTTAGGGCATGGGGGTTTGCCTTGGTCAAACCCTGTTTAGGTAATTAAACCAAAATGCTAAAAGAATGGAATGAAACATGAAATAGTGGAATAGATTACCTTTCCATGATGTTGATCTTCAATTTTCACAGCAATGGAGGAAGATTCAGCCCTTGAATGTCTTTTGGAGCTTTCTTGATGTCTTGAAATGATAAAACCTAAAGTTGCTTAACTTGAGATGAAATATTGGTGGATGAATAATGAAGAATTGATGTGAATTGAGTTAATCGATGTAAAAATGATCTTAGAGAGGTTATTTTATAGGAAATTCACCTATTATACCCATTAATACCTCATCACAGGCTAACATGAAGCAATATTAAACTTAAATTTCACTTTTTTCCTGCTCAAAGGTCAAAATTGGGCCAAATGGGAATATTTCACCACCCATGGTGAATGGTGATGAGCCTAAAATATGCTCATAATTTGATGATATGATAAACTTTTAAATGATTTCATTTTTGTTATTTCATGGCTATTTAAACTTTGATGAAACCTTTTATGGGGATATCCTGTAGCAAGACACTTTTATATTCCTGCAGCCTATTGTGTTGACTTGATTGCATTTATTGCCCTGTTGACTCCCGAAAATGGCTGGTATATCGTATACAATTTTTAAATGGTGAAGTAGATTTGAAATGTGTGATTAATGAATAGATATCGTGTATGTACCATATGCCTTCTTCTTGCACGTCTGTTACCTTTTGTTTCGCAGGTTGTTGAAGAATGATCGAGTCAAGCACAGCGGATCTCGGCCTTGCAGTAAAGCCCATTTCCTGCACGACTTTGAGGAAGCTCTGCCAAAGACTCTTTGACCGAAACCGATTTGGAAATATTTTTAATGAAAATTCAATCTAGAGAGAGTGGAGCGCTAGATTCTCTCTGAATCGGGTTGAACACATAAATTCATTTATGAAGTTTGTTCCTTGATTCAGGGATATACTTTACTTCCACGTCTTTCTTTGATGAAGTTGGTTAGTTAGTTGTTCTTCTAATTTAAAAATAAGATACTCCTCCTGCGCGAGGTGGTGATAGAAGAGAAATAGAATGAGTAATAGATTATTTTTTAGGTAAGATAGAAACAGAGTAGCAGAGATCATGTAAGAATCAGTATGATAATGAAAGACAGAATCTGTTTGACCAGAAGCAGAGTTTGTTCTTAGTTTTCACACCAACAAGACAATGTATTTCATTCTGTCTTCATGAATAAAAATTGAAGAAGTTCTGAGTTCAGCATCTGTGTAATCAGTAGATGCTTGCTAAGGGGGCCCACTTAGTAAGTATTTGTAGTTAATTAGTTAGATGTTCTTTTCTGCTGATATCCAGTTAGCTTTCATCTTTTGAAGTTTTTATGCAAACTCAGTCTTACACTGCTCCTGCACCATAGAGAGTCCATCCCTGTGACTGTTCCTGCAGCATAAGGCCAGTTCATGGTTTGTGCTTCAGTCGTAGCTGTTACAGTTTCTGTTTTAATCAAGCATAGTTGAGTTAAAGAATTCTGCATTACCATTCTGTAGCTTAGATAGAATTTCTTTCCAGTATGTATTTTTGCTAAGATTTGACTAAAACAAATTCCTAGTGCATATACTTTGCTGCGCCATTTAAAGTCCCCTGGTTTGACAAGTAAATGAACGTCCACAGAAAGATATTAGTCACCTGTCGAATGTCCAATTCCCAGGAAAGTTTCACTGTGATATTCATATCTTTTGTGAGTGCGAGCCATTTTTGGCCGTTGCCGGGGATGGTGTCTAACTAGGAGTCTGACAAAGTCATTTTCAGCATTAGTTTAGTCTGTTAGTCAAAAAAAATTCAAAATCTTTCAAGCCGTTATTCACCATATTGCATGCATAGAAGAAGGAGAGACGCACTGGGAAGGTTCCTCCCTGAAAATTTGTTTATTGAACTACCGTTTGACCCAGCTGATAACGAACCTGAAGAAAATCCATTTGCTCTGCTATTCCAGCACCCAGACATGGCAAATAATCCACCTAATAATCCACCTCCTACATTTGAGTTTCCCATTGTTCCCCAACAAGATACTGATAATCTTAAAAACATCCCCTCTTCCTTGCTCCCAAAGTTTTATGGCCTGGTCACAGAAGATCCAGAAACCTTTCTGTTTGAATTTGATGTCCTCTGTCGCAGTTATGACTACAACACCGACGCTCATAAACTGAAGCTATTTCCTTCCACTTTGAAGGAGGGAGCTCTCAGATGGTTCATGAGTCTGGGAAGAGCCGTTGTAAATAGTTGGGCAGCCATGCAGACGAAATTTCTTGAAAAATATAAGGAATATTGTAAGAGTGCCAGCAAAGGTGATGACATATTCCGAATTCAGCAGAAGGAGGATGAAAGTCTGGAAGACTATATTTCAAGGTTTTTGTTTTCATTAAAAAGAAACTCAAACCATACTCTTAACGAGGACTCTCAGAAACTACTCTTTCTAAGGGGAATCAGTGATGCCTGTATTGACGCCCTGGACCTAATGGGAGGAGGTGATATAACTCAACTGCCTTGGGATGATATACAGAAGATATGCCTTAACTACTCTCGAGCAATAGTTAAGAAAGGTCGAGGTCATCATGCTTCAGTGGGGAAGTCTTCTTCTGGTGGAGTTTCTCGAATGGAGATCACAAATCTGCTATCTGATTTCAAGCAGGACATCATTAATAATATGGCTACACAATTGGATACTATGCAAGCTCAGAAAAAACATGCAGAAGCTGAGGTAGCTTTGGCTGAGTTCTGTCCCTACTGTAGATAAAAGAAGCGTGATTGCAAATGCAAGATGGTGGCTAATCTAGAAGCCAGTCAACTGCCTACTGATTTCAAACCAGTGGAAGGTGATGATGATCAAGTGTTCTTTGTTGCACAAAGGAGACCATGGGCCCAAAGGCAAGGTATGCCTCAAGACCTATTAACTTTTGGTAATCCCTATTCTAGCTATAATAACCAATGGCAACAAGCATATGGACCACCACCACCATGGAATCCGCCTCAACCAAGCTGGCCTAATTATCAAACCCCACAGTGGCAATCTCCTCAAGGAGGTCATGAGTCAAGGTCAGCTGACCTCACCTTCAAAATTGCAACAAAATCCTCAATGGAGAGGTCCTCAACAATGGAAAAACTAGTCTCCTGGGTTCCTGCAGCCTCCATAGCCACAACAACAGGCCCTTATGCCACCTCCTGCAGCAACTACCACAAATCCTGGACCTCCAAAGCAAACGCCTATGCCTGCCCAGCCGTTGCCTAATCCCAATAATAAGCAATAGCAGCAGCCTCAACAGCCTGTGTATATTTTTGAGGCCAACCAATATCAAGCTTATACCTTAAATGTTAATGACATCCATCTGAGGTCTGGAACTACTTTACCTGCTCCCAAACCACCTCTGATTACAGAAATATCTGATTCACCCTTTGAAGAATCTAATGCACCTGTTGTTTCCACTGAACACATGCCTATACCCGATACAGTTTCTATGGAACCTGTTCTGCAGAGACAAGATAAACCACCTTTTCCTCAGAGGTTACAAAGTACTGAATCTAAACTCATGGAAGAACCCACTTTTGATATACTAGATCAGCTCAAGAATGTGCAAATTCAAATCCCTTTGTTTCAGGCTATTAAAGATGTTCCCATTTTTGGAAAAACTATTAAAGAAGCCTGTTTGAAGAAGCCCTGGACGAAAGAAAAAGGATCCCCAAACAATTCATGTCTTAGGGAAATTGGCTGATATAATGTTGGGAAATGTAGTCATTCCAAAGTATATTGACCCTGGAAGCCCTGTAGTACAGATACATATAAATGGCCAAGTTGTAAAAAATGTTTTGATTGATTTAGGAGCTGCCATTAATGTAATGACAAAGCATACTATGGACTCCTTGAATATTTCAAACATTAGGTCTACACCCACAGTTCTGCAGCTTGCAGACAGCTCCACAGTCAAACCTGATGGGATGATAGAAGATGTAATTGTCACTCTTGAATCTTGGGAGTATCCTGCTGATTTTACAATATTATCAGTTAAGACAACTTTATGAGGGTATCCAGTTATCCTTGGTAGGCCATGGTTAGCAACTGCTGATGCTTTTATAGGATGTCGTTCTGGAGATATGACCATTTCTGATGGGCAGTCCACAAAGAAATTGGCTTTGTATCCACCTGCTAAACCTCAACCAGATTTGTCCCAACCTGTTTGGCCAGATGTGGGAGAAGAAACTGAAGAAGCCAATTCTTTGGCTCAATTGATGATGCTTCAAAATGATCCATTCTCTCAACTTCAAAGTGAAGATGCTTTGCTTTTTCAAATTCTGCAATTCAATCTTGATGCAGATAATTTATCTGATCCAAGTGACAGTCAGCATCAATGTTTCCTGCAGCAGCTAGATTCCGAGAGTTCATTGCCTAAACTTCCGACAATTTTTCATAACTTGCTTCCACAAGAGGTACAAACATTACCTGTTGATTCTATGAGTAATCTCATTAAGCAGATAGAATTGTCTCCAGATCATTGTTTGAATGTTAATAGCAAGTTGTCTCAGTCTCAAGAGGATGACTTATTAAAAATGCTACAAGAACAACATAAAGCTTTTGCATGGGAATATGGGGACATGCAAGGAATCGATCCTCGAGTCTGTACTCATAGGATATATATCAAAGAAGATTGTTCACCAGTTAGACAACCTCAGAGAAGAGTAAATCCAGCACTTAGAGAAATAGTGAAAAATGAACTTCAAAAGTTGTTTGATGCTGGTTTTATTTACCCAATTTCTGACAGCCAATGGGTTTCTCCATTAGTCATTGTCCCCAAGAAAGGAGGAAAATGGAGAGTATGTGTAGATTACAGAGAGTTGAACAATGCCACTAAGAAAGATCATTTTCCATTACCTTTTGTAGACCAAGTACTAGATTCTCTGTCTGGTAAAAAATATTTTTCCTTCTTAGATGGTTACAGTGGGTATAATCAGATAAAAATTACCCCTGAAGATCAAGACAAGACCACTTTTACCTATCCATGGGGAACATTTGCTTATTCGGTCTTGCCTTTTGGCTTATGCAATGCACCAGCAACATTTCAGAGAGCAGTAATTAGTATATTTGCTGATATATCTCATGAATGTATGGAGATTTATATGGATGATTTCACTACATATGGAGTCACATTTGAAGAAGCACTGGTGAATTTAGAAAAAGTATTAAAAAGGTGTAGAGAGCAAAATTTGTCTCTAAACAGTGAAAAGTGCTTTCTAATGATGGAAGAAGGTATTTTTCTAGGTCATCATATTTCAAAGAATGGAATTCAGGTTGACCCTGCTAAAATTGAAGTTATTCAGAATTTACAAACTCCTGCAAAACAAAAAGATGTTAGAAGTTTGCTTGGTCATGCAGGGTATTATAGAAGGTTTATAAAAGACTTTAGTAAAATTGTCAGTCCACTTTATGCTTTGTTAACAAAGGATTCCCAATTTGAGTGGACCGAGGCCTGTGAAAAATCCTTCCTGCAGCTAAAGGACTTGCTTACCAAAGCCCCTGTTCTTCAAGGTCCAAAATGGAACCTGCCTTTTCACATACATGCTGATGCGTCTGATTTTGGTATAGGAGCAGTTTTAAGTCAAAAAGAAAATTCAATTGAGCATGCTATCTACTTTATCAGCAAAAACCTTCAAGGTCCTGAGCTCAACTATACTGTTACAGAAAAGGAATTGCTTGCAGTAGTATATGCTTTGAATAAATTCAGGCATTATGTCACAGGTTATCAGATATTTGTCCACACTGACCATGCAGCAATCAAGTACCTGATGAACAAACCTGCCATTTCTGGTAGATTGGCACGATGGCTCCTGTTGTTACAAGAATTTGATATCACAATCATTGACAAACCAGGAAGAGCTAATGTCGTAGCTGACTTTTTATCAAGACTTCAATCAGCTGCATCTGAGGAACAAGAGGTCATTGATGATAGATTTCCAGATGAACACTTGTTTTCCATTGCTGCACATACACCCTGGTATGCAGATATTGCTAATTATCTGGCAGCAAACAGAATACCAGCTCATTTTTCCCCAAAAGAAAAGAAGTTGTTGACAGAGAAAAGTTTCAACTTTACCTGGATTGCCAATTGTCTGTTTTATACTGGCCCTGATCAAGTAATGCGAAGATGTGTAAGAGAAGATGAGACTTATGATATCTTGCATGCCTACCATGATGAACCATGTGGAGGGCATTTTGCAGCAAAAAGAACAACAATGAAAATTCTTACAACAGGGTATTACTGGCCAACATTACATAAGGATGTTGTGGCCTATACAAGGAAGTGTGACAGATGCCAGCGTATGGGAAGACCAACTAAGTCAGATGAAATGCCACTATATCCACAGGTAATAGTCACCCCTTTTGATAAATGGGGGATGGATTTTGTGGGACCAATTGATCCACCATCAAATGGAAAGTCATATATTCTAGTTTGCACGGATTATGTCACAAAATGGGTCGAGGTAAAAGCTATGACTAATGCCCGAGATAACAAAGTTGCTGAATTTTTGTATGAACAAATTTTCACCAGATTTGGAGTTCCCAGAGAGCTTGTAACTGATCAAGGAGCTCAGTTTACGTCAAATCTGATCACTGCACTTATGAATGACTATAAGATCAAACACAGGAAGTCCAGCCCCTATCATCCTCAAGCCAATGGTCAGGCGGAGGTAACAAATAGAGAAATTGAAGCAATCCTCACAAAGACAGTGCAGATTCATAAGAAAGACTGGAGTAATAGACTTCCTGAAGTAGTTTGGGCTTACAGAACTACATGGAAAACAACAACTGGGTTTACACCTTTTGAGTTGCTCTATGGGAAAACAGCTATGTTACCCATTGAATTTGAACATAAAACTTTGAGGACAGCTCTTGAACTCAACATGGACTTATCCGAAGCACAGAAGGACCGTCTCCTGCAGCTAAATGCTTTGGACGAAATGAGAAAAGCCGCCCTGCAGCATACAGAAGTAATCCAACAGCAGAGAAAGAGATGGCATGATCAGCACATCAAAACCAGAAAATTTTCTGCTGGAGATTGGGCTTTGTTATATGATTCCAGGTACCAAGAAAACCAGGGTAAACTCACAACACGCTGGCTTGGCCCCTATGAGGTTGAAAATGTGTTTGACAACGGAGCTGTGCAGCTGGTCACAATTGATCCAGTCCGTTTCAAATTGCTCGTCAATGGCCACCGACTCCGACTGTACCATAAGCCAGTTTCCAAGGAAGACTTCATGAAGCAGTTCATTCAGGTTCCTCCCGCTACTCTTCCTGCAGCCGAAGGCTCTGGCCTTTCTCCTGCAGCGTTCCTCTAATTTTCAAAAAGCATGCCCATAATAAAGGTTTTCTTTTTAAGAAAACCCCTTTTCTCCATTTAAATTTATCGCCCCCACCTCATTTCTTTATCTTCCATCCATCCATCCATCCATCCATTTCATTCGTACATTTCATCCACCCACGTCACCCGTCCACTTCATCCATCTGCATCAACCTTAATTCAGATATCTTTCCAACTTGTCAATTCATGCAGCGCCGTCATCTTTCTTCACACGTACGTGCAATTACTAAAGGTACGCCATATCTTTTCATATCGCATATTTGATTTATTTCATTCCATTCAATTACTGCTATGCATGTACCGGTCATTATCACCCGAATCTCTACCTATTTTTTAGTACATGTGAGGACACATGTCATCTTTTAAGTAGGGGGCGGGGTAATTCATCGTTTGAAGCCTGTCTTTTCGCCGCTGCCATAACTGCAAAATAATCTTTCTTTAATATATTTCTGGTACTTTCCAAACGTGATTGCATGACCTTCTTTAATGCATCTTTTTCTTGCAAACTACGATTAAGACTGCTTGTTTAAGAAAGTTCATTTTTGGAAAAAAGAAAGAAATGTGGCGGTCTGACGGAGAAAAACCAGAGCAGAAAAGGAAATAAAGAATTTGAATCTTCAGCAAGAAATTGAGTTCAGCTAGAAAAACTGCAGACATGGGTGGTCAGTTGGTACGACATGAGCCTATAGCTCATAAATTGTTGTTGCAAAACCCGCAGACAGCCCAAGCATTTAGCCTCTGTGGATGGTTAAATTATTTTCTGAGTTTAAATGATTTTGATGAGGAGGCTGCGACAGAATTTTTGAGAACACTTTCTGAAGGGGAAGCCACCGTATGGGGTCTAACAGTTGTTCCAACCAAAGACAGAATTGCTGAGGTAACCGGGATCCCAGCCGTTGGAGAAAACTTTTCTTCAGATGTTGCAGCTGCAAGGGCTGAATTTTTGATGCCTGCTGATGGACCGCTGGACATCTCCAAGCAAGGATGCAAGCGAGTGTCACTATCTCTTCCATACATTGGTGATATTCATTTGAGAGCATTCATGTCATGGACAGCAAATGAGGTGAATTATGGCAGACAGTGGGAAACGTATGAGGAAATTGAGAAAACAGAGCCTGTCCCATTACGCTCTCAAAGTTCAAACCCACATGCAATGCTGAAAGATTGGTTTGCATTGACATATGGTATTAATAATGTTTCAGCCAGAGCAAAAATATTTGACATCAGAAAGCAAGTATATGATGAATTCCAGGCACAACAATATTCATTTTGGAGATTAGCATATACCAAAACTGAGAAAAGATGGGAAAAATTAACTGTTGGGTTAAGAAAGTCAGAACCACATGGTCCCCTCAACTTTACAGCTGCACTCAAACGAACTAGCAGATATATTCAATTGGGACTTCAAACAAGATTTGAATTATGGCTGCCACTGACATTCAGACCCCCTGTGCTAATGTGGCCCCTGTATTCTCATCAGGCTACAAATCTTAACAGTGAATTAGAAGACCGCAGATATGAAAGGTGTGGGATTTCAGAGGATTCTATTACAGGTTTGGACATCCATTCAGAGTCATGCAGCCACTACTGACTTCAGAGAAATCACCAGGAAAGTTAATGCTGGAGGACCAGCATTGGGCTAAGTAGGGGGCAGTGATGAGCCTAAAATATGCTCATAATTTGATGATATGATAAACTTTTAAATGATTTCATTTTTGTTATTTTATGGCTGTTTAAACTTTGATGAAACCTTTTATGGGGATATCCTATAGCAAACACTTTTATATTCCTGCAGCCTATTGTGTTGACTTGATTGCATTTATTGCCCTGTTGACTCCGAAAATGGCTGGTATATCGTATACAGTTTTTAAATGGTGAAGTAGATTTGAAATGTGTGATTAATGAATAGATATCGTGTATGTACCATATGCTCTCTTGGCGCTGTCATACCTTTGTTTCGCATGTTGTTGAAGAATGATCGAGTCAAGCGCAGCCGATCTCAGCCTTGCAGTAAAGCCCATTTCCTGCACGACTTTGAGGAAGCTCCACCAAAAACTCTTTGACCGAAACTGATTTGGAAGATTTTTAATGAAAAGTCAATCTAGAGAGAGTGGAGCGCTAGATTCTCTCTGAATCGAGTTGAACACATAAATTCATTTATGAAGTTTGTTCCTTGATTCAGGGATATACTTTACTTCCACGTCTTTCTTTGATGAAGTTGGTTAGTTAGTTGTTCTTCTAATTTAAAAATAAGATACTCCTCCTGCGCGAGGTGGTGATAGAAGAGAAATAGAATGAGTAATAGATGATTTTTTAGGTAAGATAGAAACAGAGTAGCAGAGATCATGTAAGAATCAGTATGATAATGAAAGACAAAATCTGTTTGACCAGAAGCAGAGTTTGTTGTTAGTTTTCACACCAACAAGACAATGTATTTCATTATGTCTTCATGAATAAAGATCGATGAAGTTCTGAGTTCAGCATCTGTGTAATCAGTAGATGCTTGCTAAGGGGGCCCACTTAGTAAGTATCTGTAGTTAATTAGTTAGATGTTCTTTTCTGCTGATATCCAATTAGCTTTCATCTTTTGAAGTTTTTATGCAAACTCAGTCTTACACTACTCCTGCAGCATAGAGAGTCCATCCCTGTGACTGTTCCTGCAGCATAAGGCCAGTTCATGGTTTGTGCTTCAGTCGTAGCTGTTACAGTTTCTGTTTTAATCAAGCATAGTTGAGTTAAAGAACTCTGCATTACCATTCTGTAGCTTAGATAGAATTTCTTTCCAGTATGTATTTTTGCTAAGATTTGACTAAAACAAATTCCTAGTGCATATACTTTGGTGCACCATTTAAAGTCTACGTCCCCTGGTTTGACAAGTAAATGAACGTCCACAGAAAGATATTAGTCACCTGTCGGAATGTCCAATTCCCAGGAAAGTTTCACTGTGATATTCATATCCTTTTGTGAGTGCGAGCCAAATGGGTCCCACCTGGATGGGATTGATTCACCTTGCATGGTGAATGGATCCCACAGGGGCCAATTTGATAGCTCAAATGCCAAGAGATAAGGAAATAAGGTTGAAAATGTAACTTTGTTGGGTATTTGATCAATTTAAGTTTTGAGATGCACAATATGGGTTAATACACTTTACAACACTAAAACGAGGTCCACATAGCCTACGAAGGCACAAGAACCAATGTGAATGTGAGACACATTACAACACTAATTTAACATTAATTTTATTTTACAAGCCTTCTAGATTGATGTGATAATGTTATTAAACACATTTTATAATGTTGAATTAAGGAGAAATGGGTTCATTAAGTCTAGAAAAGCGTGAAATCATCTTACAAAACTTTACAACACCATTACAAGATGTTTTTGAAAGCATGTTATTCAATTTTAAAGCATCCAAGACCTAGTGTGGATACATAAAATTCCTCACAACAGCTGAATCAAGGCCTCATTTTGTTCGGTTTATTATGAATTAATCTTATGCCAAGAAAAGGGTCCTTTTTTCTATGGCACATTTAGCCCCCACTTTAGTGAAAGGAAAATCTTCCTTCAAACTCACACTAAAGTAGACATTGAAGAGAGATCTGAGTGTATAGATGTAGCTAACAAAGAATAAAAAAGATCAAGGATTTTGTGCAAGCCCCCAGGATCTAAGATCCTAAGTCAAACCATCAAGATACAAAATCATCCAATGAGAAGGATGGAAATAAAAAGGTGGATCAAGCTTCAATCATATGTCCAGCTAGTTATGGATTAGATATAGGCTTGCTTGTTTTAGAAAGGAAATGTGTACTCACTCTGGGGCAACAAAATTCTTGGCTATCCACCCGGTGAGAAAGCCAAAAAGTATACTCACTCTAGGGCCACATAACTTGTGGTTGTCTGTAGGGTGATAAATCCCAAAAGGTGAGAAACATACGCTAGTTGGTATGCACTCACAAACAAAAAGGTGGCTATGGGGAATGTCGCTCCGCTAGATGGGCTTCCCGCTTGGCCATACTAGAGTTATACCTCTTGATAACTTTAATAAGGTGACACGAAGGAAAATGATGTCGTTTGGAGCTCTATGAGGTAAGGAAACCTTTGTATGCTTAAAAATCATAGACATTGTAAATGTAAAATAGTGTAAGGACTATTCAAAGGGATTTTGCTTAATTCGTGCACTGTCTCATCTTAAGGAACATCATGCCTAATGTATCCAAGAGAGGAAAAGTGCAAATGTTCTCATCTTGTTTCCAATGGAGGACAAATGCAAGGTCTCATCTTGAGCAACATTGTACCTAGGATATCTAGATCCTAAACCCTTAACCCAAAGACCTAAATCCTAGGAGATGAACCCTAAACCATTAACCCATATAGATTTCTTATTCTAATTATCTCATGAACCCTAGGATATGAAGATCCTAAACCATTAACCCTAAGATCTAAAGCCTAGGAGATGAACCATAAACCCTTAACCCATATAGATTTGTTATTCTAATCATCTCATGAACCCTAGGATATAAAGATCCTAAACCCTTAACCCGAGGATCTAAAACCTAGGAGATGAACCCTAAACCCTTAACCCATATAGATTTATTATTCTAATCATCTCATGAACCCTAGGATATGAAGATCCTAAACCCTTAACCCTAAGAACTAAATCCTAGGAGATGAATTAAGGGGATGCAAGATGCTGGAATAAGGGTAGATAAGAGAATATGGCTTAAGGGGGGTTGAGAGAGTGACTTAAGGGGATGAAAGAGTATGGATTAAGGGTAGATATACCAAGATATGGATTTTAAAGGGGTCCTAAGAGGATTACTTAAGGGGATGCAAGAGGATGGATTAATGGTAGATATATGAGGATATGGCTTAAGGGGAATTAATAGAGACTTAAGGGGATGCAAGTCGATGTATTAAGGGTACATATACAAGGATATGGCTTATGGGGTCCTAAGAGGATGGATTAAGGGTTGTTGAGAGAGTGACTTAAGGGGATGCAAGTGGATGGATTAAGGGTAGGTATATGAGTATATGGATTAAGATGGATTAAGAGAGTGGCTTAAGGGGAATTAATAAAGAGACTTAAGGGGATGCAAGTTGATGGATTAAGGGTAGATATATGAGGGTATGGATTAAGGGGTCCTAAAAGGATGGATTAAGGGGTCCTAAAAGAATGGCTTAAGGGGATATGAAATCAATTAATTTTTTTTTACAAAATGACAATGAATTATTTAGTTTTATATATTTATACTATCAATTAAATGTATCTAGAACTATATATAGTTACCTGTATCTAGATTTGAATTCCATTGTAATATATGCATTTCCTCTCTTTTTTGTAATGCATCTAGTTTAGGGAGACCTGAAACAAAAAAATGATATACAACTTTAATTAGAAAGTAACGAAAGAAAAATATATATATAGACATATATATGTGATAAATTTTTAACTACATATCGACTATCAATTAAATATATATACAACTATATACTTACCAATATGTATTTACTCTGTTGTACCATCTATATCCTCTCTTTTTTGTAATGCACCTATGATTGTCTCATGATCATCCATTGAAATTGTCCATAACACTTTATTAGCAAGCCTCCCTTGATATCTAACTAGTTTTATATTGGTTGCCAAAATCAAATGGGAATAATGTATAATATTCTTGTGTCTTTCATAATATTCAAATGCAAGCAAGCCATTCTTTCTTATCAAATATTTTCGAAGGCAGGTGCCAACAACAACCACCAAACTAGTTGGATACTCAAAGTTGGCATCATCCACTCTAGGATGTACCAACTTATGTTTTCTCTCAACACATCTAGCCAACCAACACTCTGTCTCCTCTTCACTCCCCTTAGGTGCAACAAAAACATACATATGTCCTGCAAATATAAATAAAAAATTCAATAAACGGTGACATATATTCAATTCACATATAAACACACATACATATAAAATTCAATTAAATTCTAAGTACCTTCTTGTACAAGATCTGAAACATGATCATAATCATCTGATGTGAACACTTGATTATCTTCAATTGTCATTCCATGTTGAACATGTATCGATGTAGGTGTTAAGGCTCTTTGTTGCCATTGTTCGACCCATTTCATATTTTCAAACACCTCCCAATCACCTGCAATAAATTTTTTGACAAAAGCATGCAATCTCCCTTGTCCATATTGTCCATGTGTTTACATTCGAACTCTTAAACAAATGCCATTTTGTAGATCCATTAATTGTTTCACAATCTTGTCAAGAAAAATATCATTTTCTTCAACTAACCAAAAGAAGTGTCAAATTATTGAGCTCTCACTTGTTCTTGTAGATAATTTGGTATTGCACCAATCTACAATTGCATGTGGGTAAACCCACAAAAGTGGTTTACAATTTGAATGAGCAAGGAAAACTTGTTAAAAATGACCCCATGCCAAAAAAAATCATTCTGGGGGTTTGAATGGACTTGTTGGTTTGAACGAACCAAACAAGATTCACTCAAACCAAAAAAGGGTTTGCTCGAACCAAGGTTTGAGTGAACCCATTTAATGCATGCACGAACAAAAAAAAGTGAAAACCTCTTTTGGGAAGGGGGTTCGCTCGAACCTGGGTTCGCTCGAACCTGGGTTCGCTCGAACCTGGGTTCGAGCAAACACCCCTTTGCCCTCATTCTCCCCCTCAGGCACTTTGAAAGTCTATATTTTTATGCTACGAAGCTTGGGTCGAGGATGAAAATAGAGGAGACTTCAAAAACCCAACTTGAATCAAGTAGTCCTTGGAACAAGCTATCCAATGACTATAATTTTAATATGTTTTGGTTTTATTATGTATTTGTTTTTTTAGTTTTATTAAATATAGGTTTTTCAATGAAAATCAAGCTCTTTGTTTCACAGATGTGGAAAAATAGTAGATTATAAAGAAAAAGATGAAAAATATGAGTACACCAAATATTGAAGTCCTTGATCCAACAAAAGAAAAATTGAATTTTGATACATACAAAAAAAGTTACGCGCTATATGGTCGCACTATGTCTGAATTGTAATTGGTTTGACTTCAAAACTTGATTAAAGAAAAAATATTCAATAAAAAACTATCTAACCAAGTGGAAGCACTAGATATCAAAGTTACAAATCTAAATTGAACATCACTTTTTAAAAAAGTTGTTTTCTAAAAGAAAAAAAAATAGTTTTCGAGGGAGATGGAAAAAGAAGTGCAATCTAATTCCAAAATTTTTGAAAAATTTATATTTAGAATCTACAGACAAAATGTCACAAAACTCTAGTTTGCATCATCTTCAAATTTTTCATAGTTTAGCTACTATAGGTGCCTAAAAGTGAAGATTTAGTTTAAAAAAATTATTTCAGTGTCCAATTTGGCCAAAAATTGTAAATCACTATTGTGGGATCACCCGTGTGTATCTTTGAATTTCACATAATTCTCAAATTTTATTTGCTCTCTAGCAAGAGATCTTTTCACACGTGCATCTGCTCCATCATGTTCTCCTTTACCATGTCCAACTTCAAAAAATCTCCACATGTGTGGGATATTACTTTCCTAATGAACAATTCTACATAACCAATAAAACATTCTAGGATTCCTAAATTGACCCATGCAATTATCCAACCATATGAGATGTTCTCTCATTTGAATTCCTCTCTTTTAAATTTTTATAATATATATCAAAACAATATTGAACAAACTCAAATGAATGTAATTGATTATCACTTACATAAAAATGGTACTCTAGAAAAATTTCTATTATCTTCTCTACTATCATTTGCATGTCTATAAACAATAGGAAAAAATATAGCTACTTGCATTGAATTATAATAAAGTGATTGAATTTCTTCTTGTGGAGCAAGAGTATAATTTTCAGCAAAATCAACAACTAACAATATAGTTCCAATTGGGAATGTGTTTTTACATAAACAAAATTGATTATCAATCCTATAAGCATATTGAGAGTGTTTAACATATTTAGGTACAGTCTTATCTTTAAATTCTTTAATAAATGCATGCACAGTAAATTTTTCCACAATTAGCTCAAAACATTTTCCAAATTTTCCATCTTTTCAAGAATACTCAACATTTTTATATTTTTTAACATCCACTAATTGTTTTCCAAATTCATCTAAACTACTTTCACGAATACATTCTCCTAACAATGAAAAGTTACCACATCTATCGCATTCTCTAGAAACACATGCTTTTAAATAAAATAAGTTTCCATTAGAGGATTCACAAAACAATCCTGCTATAAAATCTTTGATTGTTTCAAGTGGAATATTAATAGCACAAATGTCCTACATAATTTGGTTAGCATGCAAAGCACAATGAAACATATCATAACAATAATGAAATTGTACATTCGTATTACAACACGAGCAATAGCCTTGAGGACCACAAGAAAAATCCCAAGAGATACCCTATTCTTCATCCTAGTCTTATTATGTTAATCTATGAACATTTTTAAAGCATGTCGGCTTTATCAAAACCGGTTGCCTCCATGGCATCTGAGGACTATGATATGGACAGTGGTTCAGAGAATCATTCTAAGCCTAACCTGGAGAGAATTGTTGAATTCCATCTGTCCCCTGTCCTGTCTAGTAAGAAACCCCGGCTTTGTAAACCCTACCTCACGAAAGATAACCATGAGATTTACCCTGGCTGCCTAGTTCCCCTTCCAATAAGTTGGTTTCCTACTCTGCGGACTCTCTCGAGGACAAAACTAAGAACACTAAAGCTAGCAGAAACTCTGTCTCTACCCCTCCTACCTCTTTACAGAGATGATGGTACCAAATTTCCTAGCTCCCATAACCCAAATGGTTTTAACCTCATTTTAGACTGGGATCAGTCTGGAGATATCCTTGCCTCTGCTAGAAGTTACATTGGTGATATTTTCAAGGTTATGAAATGGGCCTATCAAGAAATTGATGATCTTAATTTCAGAAATAGGGTTCTAAATAACAAGTTGGAGGATCTAGAATTGAAGTTGTCTGCTCTGAGCAATGAAGAAGGAAAATGGAAAAAGAACAATATTGGAATGGGAGATGATGACATTGAGGACAAGTATAAGACTCTAGAAGCTGAAATTTTTAAAATAAAAAACAACATGAAAACTATTGTGGAACAAAACCATAGAATGGCAAGGCACAATGCCATTATCATCAATGCAATGTCTGAAAAGTTGGAAAAGTCACAACAGGTCTCGCTGGTTGTTGATCTGGAAGATGACAAGGATAAAAACAAGAATGAGGACCAAGGAATATCGAAGAGGACCCATGCCAACCTTAAGAGGAAAGTGCCTCCTACTACCCATATGGTCTAGATCTTAAAGAGGGGGGTTCAGGAAATGAATGACATGGAAGCTGAGACAGCGGAAACTTTAAAGTCCCAAGTTTAGTCATTGTTGGCATTTTGTCTGGTCTTTTTAGGTCTTTTCTGTGGCCCTTGCTGGATTTTTTTTGTTGTTGTGGCTTTGTCATTTTTTTTCCTCTTTATAGCCTCTCTGTTTATGGGGTCTTTGACGATATTTTCTTTTGTTTGTAAACTTTCTGGTTTTGGGTCCCTCTAAAACCCATTTTTTCGTCTTTAAAAGATAAGAGATTTATTGTTTATTAATTCTAACATACCAAGGTTTACACTTTTCGAATGATCTTTGACTTATGCTAATATTAAATGGTAAGATTAAATCATCTAATTTTTTTTATATAAGTCAGTTTGAGTCATATCTAAGAGATGCTTTGGATGAGGTTCACAAATTTTGGAACCCACGCTTAATTTTAAGACATCTCTAATGTTAGGTGATACTCTTGTATTATCATGCCAATATTTTTCGATTAAATATTTTATTTCATTAGTTAATTTAATGTCTAATCTTGGGAGTCTGCCACTAAAGCTCCAACATTGATTAATTGAATCCCTTTCGATACTTTCTCTTCTTTTAGCAACTCTTATCAAAGTTTTCTAGGATTTAATTTTATACATTTACTAATATTACTTAACATTCTTTAATTTCAAGTTTCTTTATTAACTAAAGTAGTTGTTATTACACAACGAGTTGCATTCTTATCTTTAGATCAACTTTTCTTACCTATAAAAGCAATAGCATTAGCAACACTAGATAGGACTTGTTCTATTGAATCATCTTTCTTTTTTGGTTTTACAAAAATGCCTAATTTTTTGATCACTTTCCTCATTTTCAACATTCTCATCAATTGCACCACGAGTTGACATTCAAATCCTAATTTCTTTCTATAAAACACATCTTTTTCAAATGTAAAAAAAATATTTCCATATTCATCCATACAAGGGGTTTCACTTTCATTCACGCAAGGGGTTTCATTTTCATTTTTAAACATAAAATGAATTTCATTATCATTTGCATTCTTATCTTGGATATTTCATCATTTTTTTTCTTTTTATATTATTTAAACCCTAGAATTATTGATATCATCAATGGTGTATCCAATTTCCTTTAAATAAAGGTATGTGCAGGATCATCATGGAAAAAAACAGGCCATTAACTGGCAAAAAAATCAGAAAAATCAGAGTTAGGAAACTTGACATAAAAAATTGAATAAGTTATCTATATTATTTCAAAATAATGTAAGAATAGAATCTCTATAAAATTGAATTTAGTTTCTAAACTACTAGGTTTGTTTAAAAAAAATAAAAATCTATTTGGTTAAAATTTGAAATTTCAATGCAGTTGTACTTAAATTTCAGGGAAGAAATAAGAAGTAGGTGTATGTCTGACACACCTACCACAATAAAAGTGATAATATTTTTTATAATATTTTAAATATAAGTAGAGGACTCATGTCCCAATGTGATGCATATTTTTTTGTAATTTTTTTCCAAGTAAATAATTAATTATGAATTTTTCATTACAACTTTTAAACAATATAAAAAAATCGTATGTCTGACCACCTTAACTTGGTCAAAACTTCATGAAATTCAATTTTATTTTTTTCAATCCTATATTATGCGAAGCATAGAATGTGACACACGTTTTGGCTTAAAAAAATGTGATATCGTTTGAAAGCTATTGATGTTTTTCAATCAGTCTATCAATCAGGACTTTAGTCATAATTTGAATAGAAAATAAATAATAATTACTTATTAAATTCAAAGTAAAGCATAATTTATATTGGTAGAAAGCTGAGAATCTCCTTTAAAAACCCTTTTCATTTCATCAATAAATAAAAAGTTGTCAGCCACATACCCATCATATTGCCACTTTTTGGCCCATCACGATCCTACACATACCCATAACTAAGATCAATATTATCAAGAATTGGGTTTGAAGAAATACCTGGATAAATTATTTAAATAGGTGCATTTTCCATATCACTGGGAGGTGGATTTGAAGACATACCTGAAGTTGTTTGCATAGGTGTTATTTCCATATCATTCAAAGTTGAAGTTGAACCTTGGAATAGTTGGGTTTGTCTCCATAATTGCATTTTCTTCCATATTCACCGTCTCCACATTTGTACCATCTACATTCATCTCATCCTTCATGGTTTTCTCTTCAACATTCATGGAACTAGATTCTTCCAAATTTTTTGTTTGACAAATCCTTTCTCTTATATCCCTTTGTCTTTGTACCTCCATTTCTTTATTTGCTTCAATTTCTTCGAGGGTCATTAAAATTCTACATTTTTTTTATGCCTTTGCTTTGATCTCATGGTTACCAAAGCCTCTTTAATAACAAAACAAATGATTCTTAACCTATTTTCAAATTTCCTTCTCCTTCAAATATTCAAATAAAACTATGTAGTATGAAGATCCTTTCTTCTATAAACTTTGAAGTACAAAAACATCATGAATACATCCAAAAGTTCTCTTTTTCCAAATATTTTTGCAAAATGTTCTTGTACTTGATTCCACTTCAGAAACTTCAACCTGCACTTCTCTCTTCCAACAATTTGAATATAATATTCCCTGTTAATAGATTGCACAAGACAACATTGCAATAAAAAATGTAGAAAATGGTACTTTCAGACCATACTGCAGAAAAGGAATGTTGCAGAAAAAACATGCTCTATCAGTATTTTCCAAATTGGGAAAAAATGGCTAAAGAAGAAATGCATACATGTTATGGAATGGGTATGCTTTCTATTTTAGGAACACGTATGTGTTATATAACATGTATGCATTCCCTTTACGCAACTGGTAAATAGATAATGCATACACATTATATAACGCATACTCATTCGATTCAAATAACACATATGCATTTTAATAATGCATAAGTGTTATTAAAAATTTGAATCTCCAACCCACATGCAGCCTTGGTTGTAGGCTTGGGAAAGACTTGGCAACCTGACCCTTAGCTTTTGACCTGCAACTAAAAAACTAAGGCAGATTCAAGAAGAATTTCCAACTTTGGCAATATGGCTGATGGACTTTTTTTATGGATCAATCTGTGAAATTAAAAACCATTAGAGAATATTATGTCTAGTTTCCAAATATGTAATTTTTATTAATATTGGATTAGATTTGTTATTTTTTAATTAATTTCTAAGCAAACTAGTCCTTAAACTTGAAATATTACGTTTTTTTTGTTTTTTATTAAAAAAAATTTGGTTAAGTTTCTTGTAAAAGAAATTATATGACATCAAAATTTAGAAAAATCTCTACACAATGAAATTTGTTTTTATAAAATGTTTAGTTTAGGTCTAATTATGTTGTCTGTACATGCTGATTTTTAAAAACAAAAATTAAGGCCAATAAAAATTCAATAAAAAAAAATTCAAAAAAATTACAAAAAAATATCGTCATCAATCTTCATGTTGTTAGATCTCTTTCCCCAAAAGGAATTAGAAAAATACTTTTATTTGGGTCAAAAAGTGGTGTATGTACGAATGCATGGTATGGAAAAAAAATGACTTTTAAAAAATGGCTTTTATACATCCCTATCAAAATTTAATTTCTATCATTTGGGTATTTGAATAAATTATGTATTTGGAAACTAGATTGAAAATGCTAAATTTCATATTACTGAATTTTTTAGGATTGATTGTGTAAGTGCCTCAAATTTTAATTCCAAGTGTGACAAATTCTGAAAAAACAACAAAAACACTTCCAATTTTTGAAGTTTTTGTGGACCCAACATCTTGCATCATCCCTTCACATCATCGGCATCATTATAATTGAAAATCACTGCATTTCACATCAATTACATCAGAAACCCTATTTCTGCTATTTATTGAATAATATGAAATTATTTAATTAATTCACGTTTTTAATCATTTTGACCAATTAAATAAATTTCACTTATTTAATAAAGTCCTAATCTAACCTTACTTTGTCCTGATTAGTTAAATAACACCAATTATTTAATTACATCACTAAATCAATTTATTCCCCTATGTCGATTAAATCATTAAATCATAATAGTTTAATTAACTTCCCTACAAATTTGAATATTTTGAATAAACTATTTAAATCATCATCAAAAATCAAATCAAACTAATGCAACTTTATTTGCAAAATTCAAACTTGATTTTCACTTTCAACTCCAAAATGAATGAATTAATTAAATGAATTAAGTAATCATTCTCAACCACTTTCCTCATTGAGTAAATTACGATCCCCTAATTTCTTAATCTATTCCTGACTAATAAATCTATTTCTCAATCCCATGGATTATTCAATCTATTTCTTCAATCACACAAATTGTGTAATCTATTTTGCATAGATTTTTCATGTCTATTTCCTCTCAAAACCTTTCAACCATTGGTTTGGATATTCTACTACATGATCCTGATCATCCATTTCAAATCACAAATTCTATATAACAAACCTTTTTCCTCACAAAAAAGGATCAAAGAATCAACATA